>JBBEEQ010000026.1:7010000-7610000 GCA_037950945.1 Hypolimnas misippus
AGTACTGAGTAATTTTTATGAACCAAATGTTTAGAATTCTCGACTTTTCTATACTATAATATGCGTGAAAACCGCATTAAAACTTGTTACGTAGTTCAAAAATCTAAGCGTACAGATGGCGAAAGGCAGTTTTGTTTTATACTATGTAAATCGTATATGATCATTATATAATTCGAAGAACACTGTTTCTTCATAAAACTTATATTTTTATGAACAGAGATAATCTTAATTTGTGCTGTATGAATGATTGTTACTCTTTCATGCAAAAATTCTGTCTGTTAATTCTGTCCCTTACGGTTTCAGTCGCGTTTATGATTATTGCTTTCACAATTAATAAACTATCTAACAAAAAAAGTTTTTTTTTTAATTAAAACCAGCAGTTCTTGACATTAGCGCGTTCAAATCAATAAACAAACTCTTCAGCTTTATAATATTAGTATAGATAGTATAAATCTCGGAAACGGCTAAAACGATTTTCATGATAATTAGTAGGTGCGCAGGAGGTTTCGATGGCGATAAATCGATCTACCTAAGTTCTATTTTTGGAAAACGTCGTTTTATCTCTATCATCAGGCAACGAAAAACTGCTATTTTTTTTTATTTACTACTAAACATAATTTCCAAAAAACACGATTTACTAAACAAAAAAGTACCGAACTAAGCTCAACCATCTAGGTACCATCTATAAACACATAGCGGACATTTCAATTTCCTTCACAGATTATAAAATACGATGCACGCTGGCACGCTCCATTTCGTGTGAATCGTACCTTAAGCTTTACGAGTGGGTGCTTTAGATTTATTTGCGTTGAATCCTCGTCAAGTGTTAGCTGTTAAAGCAAGTTACGATAAGCTATGGCTGTGCTAGCAAACGACTCTGGGGAACGATTGTGGTATTTGTAACCTAGTATTAGTGTAAGTTTAGTAATAGTTTAACGTTTGAGTTTTTTAACCGTATTTAATGAGTTTAACATTCACGTAGGAAGCTTTACTTGGCACTGACTTCGAATGTTTTATGTGCAACCACCTTGAATTGTAAAAAAAAATTATTATCTACAAGCTTTTATTTATCTTGCAATGTATATATATAACTATGTTTGTTTGGGTGAAATCTTGCAACTCAATTTTGAAGTAAATATCTTCAAATTATTGAGCTGAAATTGTATATCCACGTTTAGTTTGGATGACAATGCACAATTAGGTGTGTGACGTCATTCTTAATCCAACATGGCGTAACACCCAAGAGGGCGATGTGAATTGTACCTTAAGCTTTACGAGTGAGTGCTTTAAATTTATTCGCGTTGAATCCTCGTCAAGTGTTAGATGTTAAAGCAAGTTATGATAAGCTATGGTTATCCTAGCAAACGAGTCCGGGGACCAATTGTGGTATTTGTAATAATGTACCTACTGGTGAAAGTTTAACCGAATTTAAAAAAGAGGAGACTCTATTTTCAAGTAAAATAGTTTTACTTGGCACTGATTTCGAATGTTTCACTTGGTATCGACCTCAAAATTTTGTAGAAATTATTTATTTTGTACAAGGTTTTATTTTACTTGCATATATGTATGTATATAACTATGTTTGGACTTTGGTTGAAATTTTGCAATACAATTTTGAAGCAGATAGCTTTAACCGTTTGAGCTGAAATTCTGTATACACGTTTAGTTTGTATGGTAACGCATGATTAGCTGTGTGACGTCATTCTTAGTCCAACATGGCTCTTTGATTGGTCCTATAAAATTTTCATCAAAATCAATTCAGTAGTGTGGATTTTATTTTACTTTTCAAGGCGGTTCCCCTTTTTTTAAAGTCGTATATAATAAAAAGCTTATAAGGTTTTTGTTGTATACGTTGTTTGTATAACTCTCTCAAAATTCAATAGTAATAATGATGTACTTGCTTTCATATGGATGCTGATAAGCAATAATGTGTCAACCCACAAAAAGTAAAATATGGAGATATTAATGTATTTCGATACTGTGTCACCTATTTAACATTTTTCAAAAAAAATTCAAGTCATATAAATAATTAAGTAAGGAAAAAGATTCTTAATTTAATTTTCCGAATTTGAAGTGCGTTCCATATTTTGTAATTTATACAATTATCTCAATTATTTGAAAAACTTTCAAATGGATAACACATTAAATATATCAATCTACTTTTAATTCATTATACCTTTTATCAAAATAGAAAAGAAAAGATGGATATATACTTCTTCAAACAAATTTATTAAGAATAGGTTTGACATCTTTAGACGCCATTTTCTCAAAATTAAGACCGTGTGGCTTGACACAGTATTGCTTAACAGCGTCCATATATTTTGAGATTTTGGCGTTCACGTTAAACGTCACTACTACACGAATAAACATTACATACAAGCTTCTGTTATTTTATAATTTCGACTAGCCGCGTCCTATAAATGCTCTCATATATAGTAACCTAAATATAGGCTACTAGGTAATCATCACTAATTAGTGTAATTAATTCCCGGCTATTTTTTTAATTTTTATATACGTATATATGCAAAACGAGTCATATATACATTAAAAAGAAACGTTTTAGAGGGCGTTCAAAAAAAAATTAACAAAACTTAATAATAAATAAATAAATAAACGCATCACACTCCACGGCCCCCATTAAGATCTCATGTCACCTTGTGTCGGGGGCCAGAAACACTCACAACACTAACACAAACACCCAGACCACGACAAACATCTGTATGGCCAATACACACGTTCGCCGTGAGCGGGGATCGAACCCGCGACCGTTAGCGCTTTAGTCAGTTGCAGTGACCATTGCGCCAACGTATCTAAAAACTTGTAATTGTTTTATTGTTTGCATTGAAGGCTTTGAAAGTACTGGAAATGATAACCGATTTGAAAACTTCTATCAGCATTACAATTCTACATTATCTATGATGAACATTTGCTATAGAAATTTACATTTTTTTTGTTTAATATCTACCCGTGCGAAGCAGGGGCGGATCACTAGTATAGATATGAATGGTGATGAGCAATAATGTGTTAAACCACAAAAAGTCAAATTTAGAGATATTGTATTCTGATAATGCGTAACGTATTTAACACTATTTAAAAAAAAAAATCAAGTCATCCGAACAAAATACGAGTAAGCACGGAAAAAAGTTTCTTGATCTCATGTTAAGAATATTGAAGTGTGTTCTTTATTGTGGATAATGCAATAATCTCATATATTTGAAAAATTAATTATTAGATATAACTCTTCTCAAACCAATCTGCTTTTAAATGATTGTACTTTTATCAAAATAGAAAAGAAGAGATGGAAATATACTTCTTCAAACAGATTTATTAAGAATAGGTTTTTCTTTAGACACCATTTTCTCAAAATGAAGTCCGTGTAGCTTGACACAGTATTGCTTATCAGCATCTATATATAGATAGTATATTTAAATGATACAATTCGCTTCAGCCTTTAGAAAATGTTTTCTATTAAATCGTTCGTAAATCAAGCTGAGTTCTCAAGATCCGCAATACTCGGATTTACGATACATTCGCTTTGAGATACTCTAACCGGAGATAACACTGCGCTTTGAACGTTTGATTCATTGTAGTGTAGTGTTTCGATTGTTAATTAACATTAACTATATACTATACATAGATATAACGTTCATACATACATATAACGTTCTGTGGTTACAATGACACTTATAGCTATACATATATTACATGCGACTTGACGCAGGCGTGTATCAAAAGAGGAGGGGGTTAGTAAAAAAATACGCAAATTGTAAAGAAAATATATTTACTGAACCTTGCCGTAGGCAGTTTATTCTAAAATTTTCTACATTTACGAGATTTACCTGTGCCTATAAAGAAGTAAATACAATAACTTAATATGATTGATTTTAATTTACACAATTTTCAAAATACATATTTAAGTCACGCGTCAAGCTTTTATATTATATAAATTGTGTAACGACGTAATAAGTTCGTCGGCGAAGTCTGTGATGCCTACCTCATAGTAGCTTTATGCATGCAAAGTCTCAGCCCGATCGGTTTAAAATTGACAAAGTTTCATACAAACTTTCATCCCCTATTTTAACCTCTTGAGGGTAGAATTAATCAAAATCTTTCTAACATAACGATGACATAACATTTACCTGCATGCCAAATTTCAGCCCGATCCGTCCAGTGGTTTGGGCTGTGCGTTGATAGATCACTATGTCAGTCAATTATTTAGATAGTAATACTTTTAAATTGAAAGTTTATTTTATTTCTTTAATTAGCGCGTTTAAGTCCTAGCTTGTTTGTAATAAAAATTTTACTTTCAATTTTAAAACAGATTTTCAGATTTATCCCATAAAGTTTTTATCATTCGGTTCAGTATCATTTATCATTTGGTTCAGTAGGTTGCGAACGAAAACGAAGAAGGTTATTTTTTTTAATTCTCAGTGATTCTCATTTGTAATTAATTAGTTTTTTCACGAACCTAAACACAAAACAAGATTTCGCTGATATGTAAATATTTTACAATTAGCACTGCAGTCGTTATAGATCGAAATAGAATCGTATACATTTTTTTGTTAATTTTGCAATCAACCAGACAGCTTAATTGGCAGGACGCGATACTCGAGGGATGCAAGTTCAAAATCTGCTGAGTCGTAATTTTTTATTTCTTTTTACATCGAATCAGTAATAAATAATATACGAATAATTTTCAACAAATTTATATTACACGAACATTGAAATATTCAATTTTGTTGAAATTTTTAGAATAGGTTTTATTTCGATCAGGTAATTGAAATTTTGACTAAAATAGGAAATGTTGTTAGTATAATATTTACAAATTATATTGATACTACAATTACATTATTATTAATTGATACTGTTTTTTATTCGTACGATATGAGTTGTAATATTTAAAAAGTAATTCTCAAATATAAATCAGTACTTATTCATCCAAAAACAGGTAGAAACTATCTTCTAAAGATATAATGATATCATTATGTATCGTTTTTTATGAGTTTCTTTCAGATAATTGATAAAATAGTAAAGTCACAGCCTGTAAATGTCTCACTGTTGGGCAAAGATCTCCTCTCCTATGAAGGAAAAGATTTAGGAGACTAATTTACTACGCTGGTCCTGTTCGAGCCGGATATACATGTGTCAGAATGACTCCCGACACATGCAGGTTTAGGATGTTTTTCTTCACCAAGCAAGATGGATTTAAACACAAATTTAGCGCTTGAAAACTCAGCGGTGCTAGTCGAAATTTGAACTTGTGATCACCGCTTTATATCGACGTGTTCTAACCACTATTCCACCTCAGCTAAATAACGTTGAAATTATCATTATTCATTTCTTTGTCTGCATTTAAAAATATATGATACATAATTTAAAAATTCCTAATTAAAAATTTTCAACAAAATATTTTGTACAGGAAAAACACATAGATTAAAACGAACTTAGGAGACATCGTGCCAAACGTGTACCACCTCCAACACTGGCACGCCGCCAGTGCCAATATCCGCGGAATAAGGTCGCAGCGATTAAATAAATTCTATCCGAACTGTATTTCCGAATCGCGAACTAAGCAATATGGTCCTTTAATTCACATTACGATTTTGACGATTTATTTTAATACAAGCCTCCGTGTGTGGCTTCGCTCTAGTATTGTTAATTGAAAGTAACGAATGTGCTTTTTTAAATTGAAACCATCTGTGCTCCGCGGTTTTAACCGCGTTAATTTTAATTTTAGGAAAATTACATTTTTATAACGTTTACCTTCTCTACTTGAATCGGATTGTCTTCACTATTTTATTACTTTCAATTTTGTTTTCGCGTTTTGTAATTTTTATTTACTAATTAAAATAAATATTTTTTTAAGTAGTTTTAGTTACTTCTTATAACACTAGCCACCAAGTGAAAGTCCTGTCAAATGCATTTAGTTAAAATCTGTTAATTTAAAAATTACAAACAGATACTTCAATTTTATTTATTGGTATAGACAAATTACTATATACTTCATGAAAATCTTTGCGTGTAAGAGAAACAAACAAACACAAACACTCATCCATCTAGAAATGGGTAGGACAAACAAAACTGAGGGGTTTGTATGAGTTACTTATTCTATTAAATAATAAGCATCACTTTTTGTAGTACTAGCTGGTGCTCGCGATGTCTGTGATGTCTACGTCATAGTAGCTTTATGCATGCAAAGTCGTAGAATTAATCAAAATCCTATAGCGGACGCCTACGTCATAACATCTACCTGCATGCCAAATTTCAGCCCGATCCGTCCAGTGGTTTGGGCTGTGTGTTGATAGATCACTATGTCAGTCAAATCACCTTTGATGTATGTATTTAGATACATGCCTATTATAGTAAAGAAAAGCCGAGATTTTCAAGGATTTGTAATATGATGTGGAAAAAAACTATATAGCAGTGCGATACCGAAGGTTGAGTTACATATATTAAGATTAAAACCTAATAAACGATGACGTGTACAAATTAAAGTACCTACTGATTTATTTGAATTGTTTTGGTACATAAACCTTAATGTACATATAAAAAATTATTTAAAACAATAACCAAGAACTTTACACTCAATAATCATAATAATAATTATAAGTTCCTGCTACAAGATATAAGTGGATATACAAAAAAAAATAGATTGCGATTTTATTAACACAATTTAGTTGTTATACTTACGTCTAGGCATTCCTGAAACGGTTGCTTTTGATGTGCTGTCGCTGTCATCGGATTCAGACCGAGTTTGAAAACTGGTTTCTGTAACAATGTTTAAAAGATAAAAAATGTATAATGTTTTTGTGCAGGACGACCGCAATATAAATAAGCTAAGCATAATCGGATACTGATAAGCAATACCGTGTCAAGACACATGGAATTCATTTTCAGAAAATGGCGTCTAAAGATGTCAAACCTATTATAAAAAAATATGTTTTAAGAGGTATATATGCGTCTTTTCTTTTATTTTTTGATAAAAGGTATAAGTAATTAAAGCAGATTGATATATTTATTGCATTATCTAATAAAAAGGTCTTCAAATATTTGAGATTATTGTATAAATTGCAAAATATGGAACGCACTTGGAAATACGAGACAAGTAATTAAGTAACTTTTTTCCATACTTATTTAGTCTATATGGCTTGAATTTTTTTAATAATGTTAAATAGGTGATGTAGTATCAAAATACATCAATATCTCCGAATTTAACTTTTTGTGGGTTGACACATTATTGCTAATCAGCATCCAATTATAGTTTTCATAATGATTGTTTAACTTTCAAATGATAGAATATTTAATTTTATGATTTAATAATACGTTAATTGATAGTTTGTTTTGTAATAATTTAAACGATAAGACTACAGTTTGTGTTTATAACTATATATCGTATATAAACATATACAGTGAAATTCTAACTGTGTAACTCAAAATTAGCAGCTTTAATGGAGAACAAAAAATACTGCATAATTTTACTTAGACGCTATTATGAATCAATAATAAATTTAATTTAAAGTATATGACGTAAATAATAATATATAATTCAAAATGGCGTCTATGAAAAATATGCAGTTTTTTCGAACTTCTTTTAAGCCGCTTATTTTGACTTACGCGGTGTTAGAACTTCACTGACGATATACATATATCTTTAAAGGTGTTTTTAGAGAAACTAACACTTAAGATTTTACCTAAGAAGTGTTAGTTCTCGTAGCCAAATCCCTTCAATCAAAATCAAAATATTTTTATTCAAAATTAGGAATTTCCAATCTCTTTTTGAACGTCAAGCAAATAAATATACCTAGGATTCGGAAAAGTTAACCCTCAGACCTAAGAAGAAATCGCGAAAGAAACTCAGCGGAACTTTTTTTTTCAATTCAATCAGGATAAGGTATTTCGAATATTAATTGAGAATGATAAATTCATAGACGATTAAGACTGCATATCTTTTTTCGTTCCTATATAGAAAAATATGTATATTAAAAATAAGTATTGTTCTATTTAAATATCAAATAGTTAAATAGAATAAATATATAATATAATAGTTAAATACGGTTCTTTACGGTTAAACTTTTTTATGGACGGACGGACAACGTAGGTTCAGTAATAAGGTTCCGTTGGTACTCTTTGACTGTAGAAGCCTAAAAAATTTTTCATGTGTACTTTTTTGCATTTTTAAAAGGAATTTTGACTGACGGACTGGTGTGTCAATAACAGTCGACGGCAACCGCTGGTTCTAGAATTTCGAAATTTCGTACAACCTAAAGGATTTCCGGAAACGAAAATAACGTAGCAACTGGCGAATATTCGTAAACCACACAAATATGAAATGAAAAACATTTTAGTGTTTCGTTAGTAGAAATACCGGTCAAGTGCGAGACGGATTTCGCGTTCTATGCGAAAATATCTTTCAATGTGCATCTATAAATTTTCGAATTTCATTATTTTTTCTGTGACAACTTGCTTTGAGCGTTAGCGATTCTAGGTCAACAAGAAAATGTTTTAAGTATCAACGAAAATAAAAAGAAAAACAACTATTACTCAGATTTATTTTTTATACATTATTTATTTATTTTAGAAACAAAGAAACTGAAAATACAAGACCATTATTTATTATTTCCGAATAGTTTAAAAACAACTTTATCGAAGTTCCCCGAGAACAATTTATCCAGTGATCAATCAGGTCAGTCGCGGCAAATACGCGAAATATCCGGAAAATACGAAACGCCGAACTAAACAGAACAACGGAGTCATTAATTTTATTAAATTAGATCAAGATTGATGATACAGTGCATGGGGTACAGTTTTGGGCAAGTAAATGTGGAATATTTTTTATTGTTTGACTAATTTATAAGAAAGTTACCGACGGCTAAAAGTTTTTATTTTTAGCTTATAACCAAACTCCTAAAAAAGGGGGAATCGACTTTACAATCAAAATACGTTATTTAGTATAATTGAAAGACATTATTCAAGTTATTTTAATTTTAAAATCTAATTCCTGAACTGATTTTGAATAATCGGTTATGTTGATGAAAATCCTATAACATCAATCTGGAAGTACAAAAACAAAAAAAAATAATATCTTTTAAACTTTATATTATTCATATTGTAAATAACGTAACCACGAAGGATGCAACTTCGTCGAAACGTCGGGGAATAAAAAAGGTATTACTACCATTAGTTATCGCGATAAGACCCGCTATATAAAATATGAATACTGTAAATCGCGATAGTTTAAAATATATAATCACTATCTATATATCGTCGGGGATATTTCAAAACCGCGTATCTAACTTTTCCTATAAAGTTAAAATTTGAATCAAATACTAAATCACATTATTGATAAAAATGAGGCTTATGGGCATTTTCCATTGCGCAAAAATGGACACTATTGTGAAAGCTAGTTACGCGGTTTTACACTATCCCCGACGATATATCTGTAGATTCATCAACGGAGATCCTAAACAGCTGAGGCTACAAATTTGAAATTAGACAGTTGATACCTTTTACATTGTAAACGTACACTAAGAAAGGAAATTTCACCCCTAACTGGGTTAATTAAGGGACAAACGGTTGTATGAACCGTCATTTTCAAAATAAGAAATATAAGATTTAATATGGTTCTTATTTCTGGTTACAAATAAATGCAAATGCACATAGGCATTTTTTATTTCATTTTTAAACGTAATAGGACATAATTAGGTTCTAAATCTACATGTAACTCGGGAAAAGTCGTTACGCTGGTTTATTATAAATTGATGTTGTTCGTGTTTTTATATCAGTAATAATGTTTAGACTATAAATTGTAATTCAGCAATGACTATAATTAATTACGTTACTGAAATCATTGAATACAAATCAGTGTTATTTAAACAACAATACTGTTTCAACAAACAAGTCAATATTTACTTGTTTCGTGGTAACTGAATATTCTTAGTTTGTATATACATATGTTAATTAACATTTTAAATTATCATGACACTGTTACGAATATATCATAAAAGTATATAATACTGTATTTTGTTAATGGTAGTTCATTGATCAGTTATTATTATATATCGGCAGTACGCTTCCTCTCTCTAGGATAGATCGCTCGTCTTCACTCTCACAAATATATCGATACCTCCCACATAAGTTGTTGTAACCCCAAAATTACAATTTTACAGTAGAGCACTTTTAATCCGTTTTAGTTTGAAAATTATAACAAATTACGCCTTTTTTCAGGCGTATTTTGTTGTATCTTTCCTTAAAAAAAAGGATTTTGGTATTTTTTCACTTTGAATGCATTAAGCAATGCAAATTCGTGTAGTATTCAGTAAAAACGCTAACGGCAATTTTGTGGCTACAATAACTTACGAGAGAGGTATCGATATTCATAACTACAAGTAAACTAGTGACTAGAACACTAGAGATAACAGACACTTAATTTTATACTTCCTAATTATAAATATTACTGCATAATTATGAATAATACAAAATTGGAAATGGTTATGTAGTATATTTTTAGTGGTTTATATTCTTAGGGGTATAGATTTTTAACATCGAATCACGTGTGTGTTAATTCCATTATCAGTATGTATTGGTACTGATCTACAATAAATCAATATTTTTCTAAAAAAGATTTTGTTGTTTGAGCACGATGTTGCGAAATCCAAAATTGTTCCGAATAAAAAAAAACATTTAAAGAATAATGTTTCTTGTTCGGATTCAAACTCGTAATTGTCAGTAAGAATTTATTAATTATAACAAAGCTCATGTTATGTATATATCTATATTATTAATGCATATAAAACGAATAAATGTCAGGTACCATAAAATAAATTTCAAATTTTACATAAAATATTCATATGAAAGATAAAAAAATCGCTCTCCGCGTGGCCGATTGTACTTGCGATACGGCAAATAAAACTTTCGGAATTGCTTTCGATGACAGCTTCATAAAGGGTAAAGATTTTATCAACGAATTAAAATCGATTTTGAAATGAACAAAACGAGTGGTGGTACTCGTGTTGGTATTGTTCGAACTTATAATTGTCTATACTAATATTATTAAGATGTAAATTTGTTTGTATGTTTGTAAGTATGGGTAATCTCTGCAAGTACTGATTAGACTTAAAAAGTTATTTTAGCGTTGGATACCCCGATTATTAAAGAAAGTTATAGGCTATATTACATCACGCTATGACACGCGAGGTGCTGCAAGTTACGTATAAGTTTTGCACTCAGATTTTATCACACATACTAAAGTTAGATTACTTTACATCCAAAAGATTTACCGTCACTGCCTTATTTTTGAGAACTGCAGCATTCGTAAGGATACAGTTACCAGGGATCAGTTACCAGATTACAGAGTTGTTATGTATAACGAGAATTAAAATGGAACAATAACAAGAGTTAAACTACACCTGCAACCTACTAGCTGTGCCTCGGATTAATAGTTTTAATGAAGAAGGCTGTGTATACATATATACGATTATTATGCTTTTACTTTAAAAAATATCTCGGGTATTGACTTTATTATTATTGCCGATACTCATACACAGGCTGATTCGTTTATCGAGTATCCGTGTTCCTATATCATGTAACATTGTAACATTAAATAAATATTTAATTCGCTTCTCAGATTTCTTAATAGTTCTTACGAAGCCCTACGACGTCGAGGGGCGCAGCTAGTAATATCTATGGTTCCGAACTTACGGATTTCCTCCCAAAAGGGAGTAAATAGGTGGATTATTTTTGTGGCTTTATATTTTTAGTGGGATTTTCTGAAGTTTAGTAAATGTTAAGTAGATAACCCTAGTTAAAGTTAGTTCAATAACTAAAAAAGAGCTGGTAGCCTTGAAACTTGTCTTAACATAAATTATAGCTAAGAATCATCCCGATTACATTAGCTTTCAAACCATTGGTCCATTTGGGAGCTACGATTCCATAGACAGACACACACATTAAACTAATCTCCTCTTTTAGAGGTCGGAAGTCAAAAATAATTGTATTTAAATTTAAAACTTGTTCATAAATAAACAATAGGTACTAATATATAAAATCTCCCAGGGTTCGGAATCTAGTACGGACATAAAAACCTTTATTGCGAAATATTATTATCGTACAGTAAAAAAGTATATTAAGAATTTAATATACTGAGAAGCGAACGTAATTTTATTGCTATAAGCTTTTCTTATCGTAATCTCGTGTAATGATATTTGAACAAGAATTGGATGCGATGAATTATATATAATATACAATTCGCTACACCCGACTACACATCTTTTCACTAAGAATATAAATATAAGAAGAATCCTCAAGAGAATTGTATTTGTCCGTTTTCATTAGAATTTGGAAATAAATAGTATATAATAAAACATTTCTCTATTTAAATGTAAAATTGTATTCTATTCACATGCAAATATTAAGACAATCACTGAGTAGAATCATTCAAATCAATAAAACTGAAGTGTCTCTTTGAAAAAAAAAGATCAAATTCTTCCATCTATTTCTTTGACTAATCTCTGAAGTAAGTAGGTTGATTCATAACCATGAAATTGTTAGTCGCGGACTGTAATTAGCTAGATTTGAATATAACTTCACATTCCGAGTATTGTGGACTTAGGTAATAATTACATTTACTATATTATATTACATTTATATGTTGACAGATTTCAGTTAAGGTATAGTTTAACAGTTTATCTGTTAGTCGCTTAACACTAAATTGTCCAAGGAAGTCATTTTGACTGCTTTTTAATTTCAACTAGAAAAACAATTATGTATATTATGACACAATTTCTTATAGTTTTGTAACTTTTTCGGCCTTTTTGATAACTGTAATTCCACCCCCTCTTTATTTTTTGTATATGGACGCTGATAAGCAATACTGTGTCAAGCCACATGGACTTCGTTTTGAGAAAATGGCGTCTGAAGATGTCAAACCTATTCTTAATAAATTTGTTTGAAGACGTATATATCCATCTTCTCATTTCTATTTGGATAAAATGTATAATGAATCTAAAGCAGATAGATTTATTTAATATGTTATCTAATAATAGGTTTTTGAATATTTAAGATTATTTTATAAATTGCAAAATATGGAACGCACCTGATATTCGAAGCACTGAGTTAAGAAACTTTTTTTTTATACTTATCTAGTTTAGATGACTTGATTTTTTTTAATAATGTTAAATAGGTGACGTAGTATCAAAATATATAAATATCTCCAAATTTTGACTTTGTGTGGGTTGACACATTATTGCTTATCAGCATATTTATGTGTTATATATTATTATCATTTATGTGTTATACCTATATTACACTTATATTTTGACTGTTTTTGGGATTATACCGAGTTTCAGTCTTTGTAGTGTTAACTGTTTGCATTTACACCTGAAATAATTTACTGTTCGTGCCTATTTTCGTACAGTTAGCTTACAGCTGCTGCTACTGCTTAGAAAACTGTTACTACGATGCAGAGTTGTTTTATTTTAATAACGATTATAAAACTGACAAGTGTGAATCTTGCCTTAGTTCGAATAAGATAAAGCGTACATATTTCAGTCTAGAATCCTAGCATCTATTCCGTCAGTGATCAATGAAGATAATCGAGTTACACCAGAACATAGTCCACATATCGTAGGCGTATGGATTCAAAACGAACTTATGTTTCAAAGGAGCACACCCTTTGTGTGAATGATTCAATTTTAGGCGTACCTTGTACGGTACATCGTGGTAATCGACACAATAGAAGACAATTGACACACTGGCTCTGTTTTAAAAATTTATTTAGGTGTAGTCATGATATTTTACTAGTGGTCGTCTAGCGATCGGGATTCGACCGTATTGAAACTAAACAGAAAAAAAAAATCTTGATTTAATATTTAGAATTTAGAAGTGTGTTCAACGTTTTGCAATATGCAATATTCTAATATGTTTGAAAATCTTATTATGAACTAATTTTCCTTAAATTAATTATATCTTTTAACAAAGTAGAAAAGAGAAAATGTAGAGAAAATATATCCGTTACCAAAAAACTTTTTAAGGATAGATTTGATATATTTAAACGCCATTTTTTCAAAATGAAGTCCGTGTGGCGCGACATAGTATTGCTTAGCAGCGTCCAAATGGAACCCGTAGTGGAAGTAAATGTGTTAAGTTCGGTTATCAAGTTAAAAAATACTTATTCGGCTTAACTTTCTATGTAATTTGAATGAAAAAAAAACAAATCACATGATAATTAGGACTCGGACGTTAATAAAAATGTTACCTCTATCAAATAAATATGAAATATTTCAAAATCGTTTGACAATCTAAAACGAAGTATATGTTAATTCAATACACGAACTAATAAACAATACCAACACGAAGATTGGTCGTTTCGAATATAAATCGCTTTATAGAATTTTAAATTCATCCGTGTAACGAAATAACAATGTCAACGGAAATTGTTTCCTACGTTCGTACTGCGCTGCAAACGAAACACGGTAAATTGAATGAGGATTTAGAGTGTATCTAGAAAATGTATCAATATAATGGACTCGAAATAATAGTTTGTTTTGTTTATAATGCGATTTATCTTCGAGATTTTGAGTAAAGATGATTATTATATGGACGCTGATAAGCAATACTGTGTCAAGCCACGCGGATTTCATTTAAAAAAATGGCGTCTAAAAATGTCAAACCTATTCTTAACAAATATGTTTGAAGAAGTATATATCCATCTTTTATTTTATTATTTGATAAAAGGTATGGATTTAAATCAGACTGATACATTTAATATATTATCTAATAAAAAGTTATTTAAATATTTGTGATTATTGTATTACTTACAAAAAATGGAGCGCAATTAAAATTCGAACCAATTACATAATTAACGAACTTTCTTCCGTTCCTATTTAATTGAATAATGTTAAATAGGCGATTTAGCATCAGAATACATTAATATTTCCGAATTTGACTTTTTGTGGGTTGACACAATATTGCTTATCAGCATCCATATATAAGATGCTTTATAAAAATAACTGGAAAACGAGCAAACAGGACGCTTGAGTTAAGGGATCACACACATGGACTTAACCAGCTTCAGAGATACTTATGTGTTATATATAAAACGAATAAGTGATGAAATGGAATAGATCCTTCGAGCTCTCTTACTCAGTGTACGAAAGCTATTAGCTACTTCACACGTATCTTCTGTGAGAGTGAGGTACTGCCACGCTTGCGCCCGTATACGAGGTGAAGTCAGTGAACTCCCAACCTTTCGTCCCAACGTTTCTATTGCTCCTAAATCGCCTTAAAATATTACTGCCAAACTACAAAAGATTTAAACAGACGTTAAGCGCGTGTTTAATAAAATCCATACCATAAATCCGCGTCTTAAGACAGTTTTGAGTTAAACATGCTTTAGATATAAATTATTATACATTTAAGTGACTTTAATAGATTCTAAAATCTATTTGAGCTGTCAAATATAACCTATAACATTTTATCAATAAGTTTTTTTTATGATTTTATTCGCTGTTAAGCAATGATGATAATATTTTAAGCAATGTTTAATTTTTAAACACTGTTTAGTTAGACACGTGTTGAACATGGTTTTAATACGTCTTTTGTAGTATGACAGTTAATTTTTAGAACGAAGTTTTATCGCGCGTTTGGCGAATGGGAGTTACGGCGAAAAGTAAAAGTTGTCAAAATGCTTTTTTAGGAATATAGGTAAAATTTGTTCCAATTAATATCAACGAAAACGAATTCGCGTGCATGTTGTTTAAAATTAAAATCATTTTAATATAAAATACATAGTCATTAATACATAAAAATTATTAAACATTTTATAAAAAAAAAGAAAGCACACGAAATATTCCAATTTTAATAATAGTATTAATTATGCTTTATAAATATATATATATAACATGGTATATGTTATAAGTAGCGCTATCAGAGAATTTAATAAATACAATATTCAGTATTTTGTATTTTAATAACGGCGTGGAAGGTGAAATATTATTGGGGAAATATGATTCACGAGAATTAAACAATATTGAAGTTTTTTCATTTAAAATATACTAGTTACTTGATCGAGCTCTGCTTGGAGGTTTAGTATATAATATCTGTTATGCGACTGTTTGATCGCGGTCGCGGGTTCGATCCCCGCTCACGGTAAACGTCTGTATTGCCAATATAAATGTCGTGGTTTGAGTGTTTGTGTTAGTGTTGTGTGTGTTTCCGTACCCCAACACAAGGCCATGAAGTCTTAATGGGGACTAATGAGTTTGATACGGTTTATATTATTCCTAAGATGAGAATTATATTTGTAAGTTTTATTTTATGTTTTATTGTGATTGATATATAAAAAACTGTAACATGGTAACAATTACTTAGGTAACCTTACGAAAGCTGTGTCTGTCAAAAATAATACAGTTGTGAGTATTACGAACTAAAACTGTAAATTATTTCACGGGTAAAGCAATGAGAATTAACTTGTGTAAATCTTAGACGCCTTAGAGCAAAACCTACAAGTGTGATTCTCGCTCTTAAGAATACACAATTGAAAATTTGTATCTACATATTTTATTAGTACTATCGCTACTATTAAGCATAAATCACATATACAAAAACAACGGTTAATTTGACAATAACAATAGACATTTTAATTTTATTTACCTGCATAGTTGGACGCTGATAAGCAATAATGTGTCAAGCCACACGGACTTCGTTTTGAGAATATGACATCTAAATATGTCAGACCTATTTTTAATAAATATGTTTGAAGGAGTAAATATCCATCTTTTATTTTATTATTTGATAAAAGGTTTAAATCAGACTGATACATTTAATATATTATCTAATAGCAAGTTATTTAAATATTTGAGATTATTGTATTACTTACAAAAAAATCAGCCAAGTGCGTGTCGGGCCACGCACAATGTTTTGTTATTTTTTTGATAATAGCTATAATGAATTATAAGCAGATTAATATATTTAATTTATTATATAAAAAAAAAACTATTGAAATATTTGAGATTATTGTATAAATTGCAAATTATGGAACGCATTTGAAATTCGAAACAATTAAGAAACTTTTTTCCGTGCTTATTTAGTTTATATGACTTCAATTTGTTTTGAATAATATTAAATATGTGACGCATTATTAAATTACATAAATATCTCCGAATTTGACTTTTTGTGGGTTAACACATTATTGTTTATCAGCATACAATTATATTTTAAAAAGTTTTTTTTTTAATTAACCTTTATAAAAATATAGGTGAAATACTTACCAGTATCGAACCTAGGTCTGCTGGGAAGTCTACTGGGCAGGTCCTGGTTTTCCACGTGGTCGAATGTTCGGAAGCCAAGCGCGAACTCCGCGTATGGACTTATCTCGAACATTTCTATGAAATAACATTCGATTTATTTGTTGTTAAGACTATTTTGTATTATTCATGTTGTGATGTTGGTAAATAGACGATGATTTACCTGAACTAACAATAATTTTATATGGACGCTGATGAGCAATACTATTACGACCCACACGGACTTGATTTTGAAAAAAATGGCATCTAAACATATCAAAATTATTCTTAATATATTTTTATTTTTTGTTTAAAGAAGTATATATATATATTTTCCTTTCTATTTTGATAAAAGGAGGAATTAAAAGCATATTGGTAAAATAAAAAGTTTTATCTAATAAGAAGTTTCTCAAATGTACGAGATTAATGTATTATGCAAAATGTTATCCACACTTCAATATTCGAAACATTTAGTCAAGAAACTTTTTCCGCACTTATTTAGTTTAGATGACTTGAAATTTTTTGGATAATGTTCTTCTTTATTTTGTTTTAAGGCTTTTAGTTGAGAATAATATTAAATCCGTGACTCATTTGATAATGAGTATATACATTAATAGCTTCGAATTTGACTTCCTGTGGGTTGACACATTATTGCTTATCAAGATCCAAATTCTAATGCCACAGAGTCACAATAGCACTTATGTCACAGACTATACAGCCACTTAGCCCATTAACCTGACACCGGTATAGTGTAAATATATAATAAAGAAATTATCTAATCAATTATTTATAAGCCAATTCAAGGTAGTTGGTATAAATAAATAACTATTTCGAACTCAATTTATACTTTATTTAAATAAGCATTTTAAAGTACTTTCGAATCATTAAACGTAAAAGCAAAATAACAGCCTAAAAATGACCCACGGTTGGGCAAACCCTCTCCTATAAAGGAGAAGGTTTAGAGATTAATCCTCCAAGCTGTTCCACTGCGGGGCGGATATACGTGCGTCAGAATTTCTCTCGGCACATGCAAGTTTCTTCACGATATTTTCCTTCACCGAGCTCGAGATAAATTTAAAAACAAATTTAGAACGGTAAAACTCAACAGTCAGCCAGGATTTGAACTCGCGATTATGGGTTAAGATCGAAGTGTTCCAACCACTAGACCATCTCGGTCAATTTGTCATCAATCATCATGTTACAAGTCGACTGTTTTAGGTTTTAATAAAGCTACCACCGGTAATTATATAAATAGGCGTTAGAATGTGTTTAATAAATAATGCGATATAATTTAAATGTGTCTATTATGCTATAAAGAATAAAATGAGAATATTATGAAAATTACGACTTATAGGATCAGTAATTATAAATACGAGTGAAATCGCAAGGGGTAGCTAGTTTTATTATAAACTATAGATATAAAAAAATACAAATAATAAAATATACACATATTATTTGAAATTTATACAAAAGTTAATCATTGATAATTTCTGTTAATTTAAATACAACTCATATTATATCTCACTATCCTAAGTAAAATGGCAAGAATTATAATAAATAAATTAAAATACAAACCATTTTTACTCTTCCTTGGATGGACAGGCGAAGTGTATATCCGCGGAGTGTGGGCATACCGCTCTTTGTGCTCGGAATGGGAGGCCACACTCTCGTTCCGCGACTTCACTTCATCGGCGATGGAATGACGGTACTGTGATGAGTAGTTTTGCCTGTTATGGAAATTTTTAAGCTTTTAAGCTACATTTTAATGGCCCACAAAATTATATCTAAAGTAATAAAAAAAAAATAATGCGAAAATAACGCCATTTATATGAGTTCGAGATCATTTTAATGATTGTATTTTAAGAAAAAAAAACATTAGTTACTTTCAAAATACACACGTTTATTTATTGTTTACTGTAGACAAAAAAAAATGTTTATTGTTTTACTGTAGTCAATCTTGAAATCGATTGAAAATTTAATGAGCTACGGTCGAATTTTGAACGCTAGACTACCACTTGAATGAATAAATTTTACTTTTATTTTATTCTTATCACTAATTTAATGTATTAATCGCATTTAGTTTATACTGTTTAATATGAAAAAAAACCGATACTCAATTAATGTATGTATGTATTATTATTATTTTTAGTAGGAAAGCTTCCTTTTTTAATTTTAATGAATGATATTAATGTATAAAATTATTAATATATCAAATTAACTCTATAACTCATCAATTTTTGTTTATACTTAATGATCTTGTAATTTTTGTTATTATTTTTTTATTATTTCATTATGTAATTTTCATAACGTGTCTGTTTTTTTCTGAAATGTGTTTAACACCTGTAATTAAGATAACACTTACAATTTAAGATTATTTTTATAAGCATCTGTATTCTTTGCTTGTGTGAGTGTATATTAGTTTGGTGTTAATATTATATAATTAAATAAATAAAATAAATAAATATTAACACAGAATGTAGACGTATTTGGACGCTGATATGCAACACTGTGTCAAGCCACACGGACTTTATTTTGAAAAAATGGCGTCTAAAGATGTCAAACCTACCTAACCTTTGAAGAAGTATAGATCCCCCTTGAAAAGGTATAATTAATATATGCATAGTGATATATTTAATATATTATCCAATAAAAAGTTTTTCAAATATATAAGATTATTGTATAAATTGCAAAATATGAAACGCACTTGAAATTCGAAACAATTAATTAGGAAACTTTTTCCGTATACTTTTTTAATTTATATGACCTTACATTTTTTTGAATAATGTTAAATAAGTAGTGCAGTATCAAAGTACATCAATATCTCATAATTTAACTTTTTGTGGGTTGACACATTATTGCTTATCAGCATCCATTTCTTACAATATCTAAATTTAATATGAATACTCACCTCTGCCTCCTAAGTAAGATACAAGTGAAGGCCAGCAGACATATAACGAGGAGTACAGAACTACACGTTATCACCAGCATGTTCAGGTCGAAGAAATCCGACGGCGGACCGATTTCCTCTACAAACGAAATAATATTTAAATGCCATGGAATTATTGTGCATTGGTTTTCTGGATAGGATCTGGTTTTAAATATTTTTTACTTAAGAATACTTAACCCTTAATTGCATGGTGTATTAAAAATGTAACGCTTATTGAAATAAAACTATTTGAAACGGATTTAAATCGCGTATATTAATTATTTTTATCATATCGACGTTTCGAGCACTTTGCAGCGTTCGTGGTCACGGATAGACGGTCTACCGGGATGTCGGGATGATAAAAATAATATACGCGATTTAAATCCGTTTAAAATTGTTTTATTTCAATGAATAATAATCGCGAAAATCTAAGAGTTGTCTTAGATATGTAACGCTTATTCAAAGCCTATTTATTATCAACTAACAATTTGCTAAACGTCTAACTTAGCAGTGTGTTTATATTTTACATGTCCTGTAATACAATAATACATACTGATTTACTGGTTAATCTGTTTACATACATTGTTTTTTATTCTGATGAAATAAAAAAAACTCATGCATTTAAGGGTTAAAATCCAAGGAAGCTTTTTTTTTCTGAGTGAAAGATAAATAAATAACGCATCACACTCAACGGACCCCATTAAGATCTCATGACCTTGTGTCGGGGGTCCGGAAACACTCACAACACTAACACAACTCAGACCACGACAAACATCCGTATGGCCAATACACACGTTTGCCGTGAGCGGGGATCGAACCCGCGACCGTAAGCGCTTTAGTCAGTTGCAGTGACCATTGCGCCAACGCGTCTGTCGATAGATAGATACCATTTGGCCTTTTCTGTACCCCTGACGGTTATATGCGAATGATGGGTTAAGTAGAGACGTAAAAGCATAATAAAAGCAAAAATACGCACAGTCACATTTATAATATTACTAGTAGTGATGTGCCGGATATCCGTATCCGTATCTACGGATATCCGATAGATCTTTTACTTTATTTATTTTCAATACAAGGATGAAATTCTATTTATAAGTGATTAAGTAGTAATGAAAATCTATTAAATTCCATTCAGTTTTTTTTTTGTTTTTTTAAATTAAAAATTTGGCACATTTGTGTTCCGAAAATTTATCAAAATATACTTTATTCAAGGAGGCGCTTACAAGCACTTTTGAATCGTCATAACTAAAATTAATTTCATCAATGAAAAGCTACCATCGGCTTCGAATGTAGATTCTACTGAGAATAACCGGCAAGAAACTCGATAGGTAGATAAATAGTTTTATACAAATAACTTTAAGGTATTTCACGTTAAAAATGTTAGTTTAAATACGAGAAATATATTTTTCTATTTCACTCTCGTGAGCGATATAAACCAACTCTGTAACCTGGTCACATATACGTCGTAGTTACGAAAGCTTTGATTTGATTTATGTATATGGATTTAGGAAACTATAAAACTTTGTCATTTTAATTTTATTAGGAATAATTTTATAACTTCTAAATTCCAAAGTTGTGGCTTGTACTGGCTTACGATAAATTAATATACCTAATACAATATTATGCTGCAGGCAAAAATGTAGTAGTTATTTAACAGAATTTTTGATATTAAAATAATTTTTGTTAATACTAAATAAGAAAGCATGTTGGCTTTAATTTTATCGTAAAAAGTTGACTCAATGCGTAAGTTATAAATCTTTCTTGTCAACCTTTCTCAAAATCAGGTGTTTCACGTTGAAACTGTTAGCTTAAAGGAGAAACTTTTATAAGATTTACTTTCGTGAGCGATATAAAACAACTTTGTAACTAAAACGTCGTAAGTAGTAACAAACGCTGAATATCAAAAATAACGCACTGACAGTAAATTTTTTCAGGTGTAAAGCAATGAGGAAGTTATGTAAATCTTTATGAAACTCTAAGAGCAAAACTCATAAAAGTAAATCTGTGTATGGTGTATAGCAATGTAATTACATAGTAAAATCATAATTTTTTTTTTTCAGACCGATGAGTCTTTGTATTACAACTGAAACCATTCAGAAATACGTAGTAGTACTGACAAAAGATCATCAAGACTACAACGCTTCCAGTCCCCACAAAATAACAGTAAAAAATAAGTAAAACATAAAACAAAAGCATGAATACATAAAATTTTCTATCAATTCAACCCCTCTTTTCCCAGTATAACAAAAACAAGGCCAATAGCCAATTAAAACTATCATTATTTTAATGTCGTAAATCTGTTTCTTCGCGAGTCTCTTGAACTATTCGTAGCAATCTTGAGTGAAATCGCTAATTAAGTCCCGAGCGCTCGTTACTTCCGAGAACACTTGAGGTCTTGTTTGATTCCGTAATTACTTGAAAAACTCTTTCGTATTATACTTATTGAAACTTTTTGTATTATATATTTTATTAATAAAACAATGATCTGGTGAACATTATGCCATTAAAACGATAACTTAAAAAAATCACCAAGTCTAGGAATTCGGTTGTGAGATTTATATAATACCAAGTCAGTTAATTTAGTCCCTCCTCAACGGGATTTTTCTGTCTTAAGTTATTACGTAATTAGCTAACCTAACATCTTATAGTGGCCATATAAATATTAAAAATATTTTATGTTTTAAATAAATAAATCGACTTGGCAATTCACCGCAGTGCCCTCAGATTTTCAAAAATACAAGGTGAATGACATGTTAATCCTTTAACATTACCGAAACTCATTAACTGATGATATAAGATATTAAAAATATTTGAAAATTGCTTCAAATATTTACAAGAACTAAGAGTTTTTTTTTAAACAAGACAAATTAAAATTTTAATTCAACGAATAAGGATACATGTTAATATATATTAAACTGATTTCAGCATAAAATTAATAATGTAATGAAAAATATGGTTTCGATTTCTGTTTCAATAACAAAATTAATCTTACTAAAAGCGTGTTAAAAACTAAGAATATCAAATCCACGACTGAGCAGAAACTAAATGTAACGGCTACGCTATTCGATCACAACAAAACAAATTAAAGTTTGAGTCACACTTTATTATAATCGTCGGTCGTTCGGATATTACGTTGAAAGAGGTTTAAAATTACGTCGTCAGCTATGACAGGATCTAAAACTCGCTTGGTAATGACAAAAGTTTTGATGAAAATTGATGTGCTACTAAAGGGTTTAATCGATTAACTGTAACTATTTTCTTTGTAAAATTTATTTTAAAATATATTTTACTTAATAAATTTTAATCGGTTGTGAACACTCAGTAGCACTCTCTATAACATTAAGTTCAAGGGATTGCATTGAGCATACAGTTCTTGGTCTATTCTGTACCTGCCAGGGAGTCTAAAATATATCCTAACGTAACTAAGACTATAAATAAGAGTATGAGTTTGTTATTTTGTTAGGCTTTCTTGTCTCAACTATTATTTACTATAACCCGAATATGATTAAATTTTGCAAATACGTTGTCAGGAATACAGAAAATGACATTTTATGAAGAAAATGTACTGTATACGGCGGATAGAAAAATAATTATTATAGTTACTATATAAATGATATTAAGATTTTTTTATTATTATTACATGTTAAACCATATGTGGGTTTTCTATAAGCAACAGAATTACAAACAAAATATAAAAATCTTCATATTATGAATTCCAGCAAGCGTGAGACCCGTATCTCAACTGGCACGAATTTCAAGGTGCGGGTTTAAAAAAAGCGGCAGCAGGATTGCTGCCGCTTTTTTTATGATTAAAGTTTAAGATATAAAGAAACTATAAAAATATTGAAATATTTTTTTAAGTGGTGCAAAGTGCACTTGGTACCACTATTTGCGCAATTGTGCACCCCTCACTCACCGCTATCGAGTGTCTTGGTGGCGTAGGATACTATATTAACAAACTATAGAAATATTTTCTTTCACCCCCAATGGGAGTGCAAAGTGCACCGAGTGCACCGTGCACCCCCATTCTGCACCCCACTCACCGCCGTCGAGCGTCTTGGTGGCGTAGGAGTAGAGCGCGGCGGCGGCGCCCGCGTCGTTGGTGGCGAGTACCCTCAGCTGGTACCAGCGCGCCGGCTGCAGCGCGCCCACCGCGAACGACGCCCCGGCGCCGTAGCGGCTTTCCGCGCTGTAGCCCCAGCCCAGGCTCATGTCTGACGCCTGCATACACGAAATAACAATAATACAAACATTCATTGGTAAACACACATCTCGGTATATTTACATTGAGGTAGAGCCTAGCTGTAGCCTAGTGACTACAGCTCGACCGGGGCAATACCTCCCTTTCACAGAAAATTGGCGTAAGGTAGCTAGCATTTTGCGTTTCATACAATAAGTAAGGCCCAAAAAAGAGCCTGCTTCCTATTCCCTTTATTTCTTATTCCTTTTTTAGCTGGCAACGCATTTGTGGCTTCTCTGGTGCTGCAAATGTACATGTGCGGGGGTGATCACTTAACATCAGGTGTCTGACTGACTGAATAATACACATTAAAATGAAATGTTACAATAATGAAAAAAATGGGTATTTAAAAAGATAAAAAAACATATTAAAAATAAAACGTGTGCAGCAGTTTAATATCACCAAACGGATATTCACTCAGTGTATACGTAGAAGCAATATTGTTTCTAATTAAATAAATTTCAGTGGTCTTCTAACCAGTGTAATACTGACTAGTTTAGAAGTCATTGCAACTGACCGAAGCGCTAACGGTCGCGGGTTCGGTTCCCGCGACAAACGGCCGTACTGATGTTCATCGTGGTCTGGACCTTTGTGCTGTGTGTTCCCAGACACAGGGTAATTAAATCCTTATGGGCCGTTGATTGTGATGCATTTAATTATTTATTATAAACACTATCAATATAATATTTTTTCCTAACGAGTTTACCTTCACGAGTACGAAATGAATTTAAATACATTTGAGTTAGTTCATAACGCTTAAAACTACCAAACTACCAAATGATAGTACTAATCAATAAGGTAATATTCATAAACACTTATACTAAAAATCTGACTGTCTACTACTATACTGCCTGTATGATAACGTGCTTATCGAGGATACTAGATTAATCGTCCATACTACAATATACTACTGATACATGTAAGTTTCCCAACAATAATCTCACTCAATAACGAGCACGACATAAATTCAAATAAAGTATTTGAGATACTGGATTATGCTTTGGTAAAACGAAATTTGAATTCTAAGATCCCAATGTTCTTATCAATGGCCTCTTACCATATAAAAAGAAAACGCTTATACTAAAACTTATTTTAACTGATTTCTTCAAATTTAGCAGTTTATTAAATATATTCCGATCCAATGTTTTTATCCCATAACATTTCCAATAATATAAGTTTTCGTTGAATGCACAAACAGCTAGTTCTGTGAATTAAAATGGGTTCAAGATATATGACTTATCGGGCCAATAAAATTGCTTATCAAGTCACTTACCGCTAAATTCTCAGCTCGATGCCAGAAACTGCTGCCAAGTAAGCGATATTCGACATCCCATTTCGTGACGTCACATCCGCCATCATCCCACCCGCTCAGTTGTATGTATATATGTGACGCGTTGCTCCATAGCCAGTCTGTTGTTGGCGGGGCTATTGGAGCTTTGAGAAATAAAATAATATAAGACAAATAGATGGTGATAAGCAATTATATGTTAATCCACAAAAAATCTAATTCGAATATATTGATGTACCCTAATAATGCGTCACGTATTTAACATTATTGAAAAAAAAATCAAGTCATCTATAGTAAATATGTACGGAAAAAAGTGTTTTTATTTATTATGTATAGAATATTGAAGTTTGTTCCATATTTTTCGAAATAAAATAATCTCATATATTTGAAAAACTTATTATTACATAAAACTGTTTATTATACCAAACTTCTTTTAATTAATTATATCTTTTATCAAAATAAAAGAGAAAATATGAATATATATTTTTTCGAACAAATTTATTAAAAATAAGTTTGACATGTTTAGGCGCCATTTTCTCAAAATGAAGTCCGTGTGGCTTGACATAATATTGCTTATCAACATCCAAATATTGATATTGTAGTAGTTGATTGAACGGTAGACTTTATAATAAGACATTAGTTCACGTTAACGGTTCACTTTAACTTCTCGTAACATCTGCCCGCGTTGATTACAGTTTGTCCAAGAACAAATCAAAAACTTAAAAATTGCTCTTCTAAACTTTATGGATGTTTGAGTTTTTAAGATCGTTTATTCATATCACATACGAGTATTTTGGACATTTTTTAATTTATTTAATGATCTTAAAGTAAGTGTTTTAAAGTGTAAACAAGATAACTTATTATAATTATTTATAGATTTCTAGAATGTTCCTACAGAATCTCACCTCCTCCCAAAGTCATAACATCAACATGCGCTGGCGCAGATGTTCCGACGCTATCAGTAGCTGTTACTCTTATTGAGTACTTTGTACCGCACTTGAGTCCAGATATGGTGTGTTGTTGGACTCCCGGTATTCTCGTCTCTCTGGTAGTTGGCCAGGCTTCCTGCCAGAGGCCATCTTCCTCACGCCATGTGAGATTATAACCTACATATACAAACACCAAAAAAGTTAATCGTAATGGGACTCCTAGTAAAATCGAAGTTTCAAGCAAAGACCTCGAAATAGAGGATCGTCGTATAGCAATAAAATATCCAATATTAGCAGATATACAGTAATTTAAATTACACAAATTAATGCAGAAAAATAGAATTAGGTAGGACCAGAGTAAAAACTAATATCAATAATTTTGTAGTTAGGCCGTATTAAAAGCTTAGAATGTCAAGTAGCTGAGAAGGAAGTCCCAATAATATTTTACAAATTGGATGAATTATGATGAGTATACTTCTTTTATTCCCATTTAGACAGACATTCAAAGGATTATCAGAAGGTAAACCTCTTACCACTTACTGGTGATTTTCTATTAGTGTTATTGGTATTTATGTAATACTTCCCAATATCACAAAATTATTCTGATGAAAGTTATGGTAACAAAAAATTGCAATGTCATTTTATCTATCAAAACGAACAATAACACTCTTGAACAATTTCTATGATCGCAACACACCAAGATACGTCAACATTTGAGTAATATGGCAGTTACTGAAATTTTTCTATTTCACCTGTGTTGATATAATCATCTGTTTTTCAGTTTTTAATAGAATTTTTGAGTCTTACACATTGAGATACAGTTTTCCACCTAACTTAAATTTGAGTACAACATAATAAAAGTTTAACTCTATTGTATTGAAAATAAGAAAAGATTTTATTACTAAAAGCAATCTCTATTAGACTTTTGTAGAATTATTTATATTTAACTTCCGAATATTTTTATAGCTGTGAGAAAAACTCCATTATTTGATTTCACAAACTATTCGATTTCTCATATTTGTTTTCCTTCTTATATATTCTGTTCGTTTAAACACATTTATGATTGTTATGTGTTATATTTATGTATACTTATATTCAGTACTTTATTTATACCTCGTATTGACACATTATACATATACATAATATGTACTTCAAAGTAAATAACATAGAATTTATAATGCTTCAATCGACTTTTTTACTTAAACGTCTATTCCCAATTGTTTAATATTCAATATCCTAAATGATATAAATTGATCATTTTTAACGATAAGTCACAATGCTGTGTGTATTTGAGTTGTGCCTTTCATCATATCTTTGTACACAATAAAGAATCTATATTGAATTGAATGAAACAATTTAAATAATGAAAGAAAATAACATTTTATATCCATCGAAGATCAAAACGAATGAAAGAAAAAGAATTCTATAAGGCAAAAATAAATAAAAAACCTTTCATTACTCACTTATTCCATAGCTCATAGAATCGTTGGAGGTCTTGATTTCATCCCATTTTACAACAATGGAATCTTTGTAAGGCGTCGCTCTCAGGCTCGGGGGATCCGGTAAGGGTAAAACTTTAACGGAATAAACAACTGAGTCGGAACCGTACAAGTTCTTCGCCAAACAAGTGTAGTTGCCGCTGAGTGATTGATCGATACCTGTTGAGGGATGTTTTATTATATAACTAAGTTTTCGTAAAACGATCCATTAGTAAAATGCGAATAAGATTTTCACATCGCGTATTCCGTACTAGCTGACTAGCTGTTCCTCGCTGTTTCACTCGCGTTTATGGTTTTTGTTTCACTCGTATGAGTTGTAGCGTGATGTAATATAACCTTATTACCTTCCTCAATAAACGGAATATCTAACTTTAATTCAATTCAATTCTTTGGTTTATAGCTTTTAGTTAATATCTAACTTAAAAAGAATTTATCTGTTCAATGCAAACAATCAAATCTACCCTCTTTATAATTACGTTAACGTTATAGTCAATGTAATAATATTTTTATATAAAATTTTGTTTGTCGTTTCGTCAAGAGATGGCGCTGCCTGTACTTGAAATCGCGCTATTACTTCGTTCAATCGAAAGTATTGGTACTAATAAAATAAATTAATATTTGTATACCAATGTTCTTATTTTATTTTAATCTCGATGAAGAAATAGTATTTGGGTGGTAATCACACCCTTAACTGATTTTTTTTAAATTATATATAAATAAAATACTTAAAAAGTTAATGTATTGAAAATCAACATTGTTTTTTAAAATATATCTGGACTCGACTATTGTATCTACACGCATTTTACGCTACAATATCATGTTTTTGTTTCATATTTTCACTTTTGAGTTTTGATAATTTCTTGGAAGAATTAACTAAAAGGTTTGCGGATTTTGTAAACCTTTACCTTTATTTTACCGTATACTAATACTTCTCAGAATGTCATATTTTTCAAACTTATTTCAATATATTTTCTAATTATTAAGTTTTTTTTGTTTTATTAGAATGGCACACTTGATTTCAAATTGAATAATATTAAAGAACGATACAATCAACTAATATTAACTTGATTATCGAGGTATCACAGTTTATCTTTACAATTCGGCCATCCGACTTCGTGGTAACTCCGGTGCACGAAATAAAAAAAAATATGACAATTAGTTGATCCTTTTAAGTGATACTATCAGGTTGGGCAACAATATATGTACGTTTTGTTTTTAATAATAGCAGATTAAAAAAAACATATATTGTTAACAATATGTTTTTTAAATCTGTGCTTACGATTCCTGACTAGGAAAAATGTTTTTGCAAAAAAGTAATGAGTTTTTATCAAAATCGGTTCCAAGGGTTATTTAAGTATTTTTCGCTATTCCTTTCGGGTTTTCCTATCCACATCCAGTAGAAAGAATTCAACCTATATAAATATTATATATTCTTGGAAAATTCAACGTTAATTACGCTGCAATAAATAAAGCCTTTTAAATGTCTGACGAATTAACAGACAGACAACCCCGACGAAGATTATGATTTCGTTATATCCCTTCTGTAAGGAACTCTAAAAGTACTCACATCGAACTAGTTGTCGATTCATTTTGCGTACTTCATAGCGATGGCATTTTTGCTAGCAATTTTCTATCATTCGCTGGAGTTTTATTCACGAGTTCGGAAGGAGGCATAAGTTATCAAAATACTGAATATTGAGAATCGTTTTCGTTGTCAGTTACACGTATTATAGTAGTATGTTTTTTTTAATCAGGGAATTCTATGGCTTACTAGGAAAAATAATTTTTCAAAAAACTAATAATATAGTTTTAGTTTTCTTAAAAAAGTATTTTTGCTATTACTTATATTTTTGGATTTGGCCTACTACGCCAAGTTAAAAATTCATCCTATTTATAGTACCTGAAAGGATATGGAATCTTAATTGTATATATTCATATATACAATTAAGATTCGATATCCCTTACGGTTTCACTCGCGTTTATGGTTACTGCTGCGCTCTAGTCGCAGCGTGATGTAATATAGCCTATAGCCTTCCTCAATAAATAAACTATCTACCACATAAAGATTTTTTAGATTCGAATCAGTAGTTCCTGAGATTAGTGCGTTCAAACAAACTCTTTAGCTTTATTATTATAAAAAGATTATACAAGAGTAACTGCTAAATTGATTGCCAGTTATTTCTTAGTAGAAACAATATTAATAATAGTAGTTTTACATAGAACTAAAATATATTTAGACTTTTAATTTTACTTAAAACTTTAGATCCATTTATTATGCAAATTTTATCTAGGATCTTTATCATTACTTCCTTCGTACTAGGAGTAAGATGTGCCATATATGCTAATCTTGGACGCACACTAGCACCGGATTATGTATCCCCTACATTTTAACTAATTCCATTAAACAGCTAAGATGTAATTAAGAAACAAACATGACTTCTAAACTAATAATTTGGAATATTGTTTTATATAATAGTTATATTTTTTATTATATTGCTTATTTGTTAATAAGTTTTATTTATATATTAGCCATCCCTTTTTTATGGCTGCTGCTGCCTTCTTATGAGTCATAGCGTGATGTAATATAGCCTATTGCCTTCTTCAATAAATAAATTATTTAACACCTAAAGATTTTTTAATTCTAATCAGTAGTTCCTGACATTAGCGTGTTTAAACAAACAAAAACACTCTTCAACTTTATAATATTAGTATAGATTTTATACAAACTTTGTTACAATATAAATAGCAAATAACCATTGTGCTCTTACCCCACGCAATTCGAAAAAAAAAGCCTCAAGGAAAATACTAATTTTAAATTGTATATTTAAAATAAATACTCCAAATAACGTTTATTTTAATTAACATAATCAACATCTTAATTCTGTTAAAAAGTAGTCCAAACCACTGGACGGATCGGGCTGAAATTTGGCATGCAGGTAGATGTTATGACGTAGGTATCTGCTAAGAAAGAATTTTGATTAATTCCACCCTCAAGGAGTAAGGAACAATAAAAACTATTCAGTCACTAGCTGGATGCTAATCAACGTCGTCCAAAGTGATCGACATTCTGAGTGCCAAAACCCATGAGGTTAATGTATAGTACAATTATTATCATTGTTCGCATTCAATGAATTCATTGATAGACAAGTCAAATTTTATGAAAGCAAGCTAAAATTATCGAATTTAATTTCAAACATTTTGAAACAAGTCATTCCTTATATTGTGTAAATTAAATGAATTGATGGATTAGCCATAATAGGCTTTAATATCTATTAGCCTTTATAAATTATTTTAATCAGTCCATTTTAATCAGTGATTACGTATAATATATTCAGAAATTCATTGGATATTCGACAAAGCTATGATTAATTGATTCATATTAATAAATTAGGAAAACCATTTACTAACTTGCAGTTCGTTCATCAATTTGTCAGTATTAATCTATATATTATAAAGCTGAAGAGTTTGTTTGAACGCGCTAATCTTAGGCACTGCTGGTTCGAATTGAGAAATTCTTTTAGTGTTAGATGGTTTATTTATAGGCTATATTACATCACGATATGATTCATAGGAACGAAGCAATAACCACAAACGCGAGTGAAACCGTAGGGGACAGCTAGTCAATGATATTTTATACCTAAAGTTACGTTCATTATTTTTTTTTTATTATTTGACGTTAAATATCTGTACCCATTTCCAACTTTGACAACTGAACTTTTAACTAATAATGCTACTACGACTACGACTACGAACGGCAAAAGGAAGACATATTGGGTAGGAAAATGTATGCACTATATATCTGGCTACGACTGTTTGTTCGGTCTTCCAAAGGAGTAAGACATATTAGGTGGCAAAATTCATGCACAATAATGAAAAAAAAAGATAAGTTATCTTTTATAAAACGTTGTTGGTTTTATTTAATATATAGGGAAAGGAGTAGTTCCTTTCCCTATATATTAAATGTAGGGTGAAATTCCAGGACACATTCTTAATGCTTTTTTTATTAGAGTATTTTTAATAAAATGACTGCTCTGGTGTAGTGGTGTTGAATGTACCTCTAACGCCGACGGTTGCGGGTTCGATCTCCGCTATGGGCAGATATTTATAGTTGTATAAACATTTGGCCCTAGGTCTGGGTGTTTGTCCTTGTGGGTCTCCCCACCGTGCCTCGGAGAGCACGTAAAGCTGTTGATCCCGGTTGCTATCACAATCACCTGATAATGATCGTTACTCGTAGTAGGGAAATTATTCTAGTCTAAATGGTTACTGGCTCGTCCTCAGTTGCGAAGGTCAGATGGCAGTCGCTCTGTGTAAAAATCAGTAACTCGTCAATATCTGGACTAGAATAGAAAGTAGACCCTGGTATAACCGGGAAAAATGCTAGGTAGGTGATAATGATATTTTTAATAAAAACGAGATTCAAATGCCCATGCAATTTTATAAATATACATAAATCTATTTTTTTTTTGTAGTCTGAGTGTGTATCAATAATCAGTTTTTTTTCTTCCTTTCTTTCTATCTGTGTATTGTGTATTTTTAAAAGAAGTATTGATGAAAGAAATTTTTTAATCGTAGAAAAGTGGTATTGAAGATCGGTATTTTTCGTAATTTCCGTTCCCATTGAAATTCTGGGAAATAATATAGCTTTTTGTTAATATTGAGACGATTTCAATGACACTTTATCGAATAAAATCTACGTTGAAAATTGCCAAAAATAAAGATAATAATAAAATAAAACTCTTTCGCGTTATCAAACATTAAGGGTGATATAATAATTTTTTTTCCTCACTACTTACTCTATTATATACTGCAAAAAGAAAGACAAAACAAGATTGTTTTTTCTAAGTACGGCTCCGATATCCGAATCGTGTTGCATTTTTTTGTAAATTTCTGAATGCAGTTTTTCTTAACCTCTTCGGTAACATGGTTCATCACAACAAATTTCTGTATTTGTCATAGTTTAATATACCCTACTGTCCTACCAGAATAAACCATCCTGTATATACATTCATTCATAAATATTACTACTTTTAATGGGACTGATGTGCGCGTGACTTGGCGAGTTGCCTAGCAACGGGCTGTTGATGTCAAGAGAAAGAACATAACGATACATTGATAACAAGAATTGGAACATGAATGAAATACATCAAACGATTCAGGCTATAAAACGTGTCAAAAATATATACATAATTTCGCTCGGAAAATGAAACCTACCTTCTGCTTTCGGGTAAAAAAAAGCCACATATACTACAATCACTTAGTAACAGCCAGTAAATAGACCACTTTTTCTTTTAAGGTTTAGGAGCGAATCCACCACGTTGGTCCTCTTCGAGCCGGATATACATGTGTCAGGATGTCTCTAGGCACAAGCAGGTTTCCTGGTGATGTTCACTTTGACCCAGCGACTAGACTCTAGCTACCACTGCGGTATACAAATTACTCACTCTTAACAAGCAGGCTGTCGTCCTTGTTCCGTGTGAAGCGCGGGTGGTGGGTGATGATATTGTGGTTGTGGTACCACACGGTGCGCGGTGGCGGGGAGCCCACGCTGCGGCAGGCGAGTGGGAGCGCGCGCCGCACCGCCACCACCACCGTCCCACCCAGCGACCACACTCCCGCTACCACTGTAGTATAATTTTATTTTAGTCTTCGACAAAACCTTTTTTTTTTAAGGGGAACTTAAAAAGCAAAGTACGTGATTTCGTGTTTAATGACATACTAGTTCCAACTACATATTTTGATTTTGAAACCAAACTTATAATAATAGGAGAGTATACTCCTTCAAATAAACAAATGAACCAAACCGTTTTCGAATAATAAATAAACAAAATATTAGCATCAAATAAATAAACTTACCTCGTTGAGAAGGAGTGTTTGTAACTCGTCGACTCTCTGGCCCTTCGCCCACAGCGGTACTAGCTGTCACCCACACATCATACTGTCGCCCTTCGTAGAGCCCTTTCAGTTCCAGGCTTTGCGTCTGTTCGTACGGTTCCGTATCTGCTTCCACGTCAACGCGGTGTATTTGAGGACCATCGTTACTATGACAAAATAAATGAAAATTGTTTTTATTTATTTCGTGTTTTTTTTCCAATGAAGGGGAATAGTACAGATCTGGTAATTTTACTTCAAAAGTTTTCCTGGATTTGAAAATTAGTGATTATGTAGATTTTGACATGAATCGAATTAAGTAGATTAAATGATTTTGTTAAAAAACTGTTTTTGGACGTCATTTTTCCAATATGGCGTCGCGTCCGGAAAATACATTAGGTGGCATAGTAGAAATTTAGACAGCGTGTCGTCGATAAAATGACCAGTTTTTAAACTCCCGAAAATCTTTTCAGGTTACCTACTGTTTGAGCACAAAATGACTGCGCTTGAAGTAATATTTGATTTTTAAACATCATACCAAAATTATTACTTTAGACCGAATATAAAAATCGTATCAACAATTTCGGTATTGCGAGTGTGCGGTCTATAGATTTATTGGTATACTACGCACCTGCGTGGTATAGAGAGCGTGCAGGTTCAATTTCCGCTGTAGCGTATTTTTTAATATGATGTTTAAAATTTAAAGCTTAACACTAATTTATATGATATCAAAAAAAAGTCTTAAAAATATCAGACAGAGAATATAAAACGTAGGTAATATATATATACTATTCTTTTTATATTGTAAATTATAGCTTGTAATAATGTGCTTTTAAAATTAACAGTAAGAATTGGGGTCTAACAAATTTAATAACTTATTGCTATCAAAATATGTCACATATTGACAGTTAAAAAAGGCATTTTAGTATTCGCTGGGTGCGCGACGGAAGCGCCAACTAGCGGTTGCAAATACGGTGGCCTTCGAAATGTCAAATGCCCAGCTGTCATTACGACGAGTTATTTAAAAACGAACAATTTTAATTACATATTGTTTTTAACATTTATTCCAATAAATATTCTAAATCTATATAAGGTAAACCTTTTTTATTTTTCGTCTAAAATGGCAGAACTAATAGGTTTCGCTTAGTACATTACGGATTTTTCATGGTATGAGAAGTAAGTAAAGAAATAAGCAAATTTCATCTAATAACGCATTTCATGTAAATAGCAGACGATTATTTATGAGTGCTTGTGCTCTCAATAATCCATCCTTTTATGTATTTTCAATTAAACATGCCCAAATTAATCATAAAAACTGGATTCCGTCCAATCACACACGACATCATTTTCCAACCGCAAACAACATTGAAAGGAAAACATTTTTATCACTATTTCTGTCATTGTTTTTGTAATTATCTACGCAGTAAGCTTCGTGACTCATGTTTATTTACTACAAACGTAAATCTCGCTAGTAAAAAGCAACAGCGCCCGCCACAGAAAGTTCCTTTTTTGGCCATGACGCGCGCTGCGATCGTTTCGTGGTTCCCCCACCTTATACTTGGCACCCAGCGAATAAAAAATCAGAAATTAACAGTCAGGATGCAGCATTTTGTGATAGCTTAACGTAATTACTCTGTTGATCATACCACTATTTCTATTTCAGCATGTCAATTACAGGTATAAGCAGTACATAACGTTTATTATACCTATTTCATAATATTTTTTTCGCAAGATTATGATATATACATAGAATACAAGCAAGAAGGCATTTTATAGCCCTGATGCACAGGTACTCAAAATTATTTCTATAACCAAACTCAAAATTTACACATGACTGTAATTAGATTTTATTCTAAATGACGATTTCAATTGCTGTATTTCGATTAAATCAGCCAGCATATTACTAGCACTAGGGAATAACGGCAGGATAATTCTGAAACATAGTAATTTTCACTAATTTCCACTCATTTCTCCTGAGCATTTACCGTTCAAACATCATATAGATATATGATGTTTGAACGGTACGGTGAATATTTATATATATATGTATATTAAAAATCACTTGTCCTGACTGATTCATCCACGCAGAGCCTAAACCGCTGGGGCTACGAACTTGAAATTTTGGCAGTAGGTGGCTTTTAGGTTGCAGGCATCCACTAAGAAAGGGTTTTTTGATTACTCACCCCTAAGGGGGTGAAAAGGGGTAAAACATTTGTATGCAAAATCTTATTCCGTGGTCGTATTAACCCAAAACTTAATACAAATACTTGGTGGTAGTAATGAAATATAAAATAGGAAACGGGGTTCTATTATTGGACACTGGGGTGTAAGGGGTAGTGAAGTTTGTATGGAGAAAATATTTTTTTTTAGCCAATTATCCTTAAATTCAGCACGAATTCAGTACTTCGAGAAATATATGTATCCCAGAATTTCAAAATCCCTTAAAATGACGCTAGGGGGTAATAGATGCTGAAGCGGTCACAATTTCACTGGTAGATTTATATAGCTGAAATTAAAAATATACGCGAGCGTAGCAGCGAGCAACTGCTAGTTTATATATACATAAATACAATAAACATGTATAGTTGTATCGATGTGTACTTATCATCAAAACGATGTCTATGGAGGATGGAGAAAGTGTTAATTGTGGGTTTGACTGTATCAAAAGTACATTAAGCTTTACACATTTAGTGCTAGTCTTGTCGAACAATCATTTCTGCAGTGTAAAAGCAGAAATAGTCAATCAAGCAAGTGCTTAGCAACCAGCTAGCGACTGAGTGACAGGCGAGAGTATATTTAGGCCAACAAGTTGATCAAGCTTGTCAAAAATGAAATTGGGTACAGATTGTTACTGCCAAATAGTATAAACCTTACATATCTGTAATTATCAAGGGGTTTTAAGTCCGATAATTCTATCAAGCTAGGTTTCTTTTTACACATGGATGCTGATAAGCAATAATGTGTCAACCCACAAAAAATGAAATTTGGAGATATTGATGTATTTTGTTACTGCATCACATATTTAACATTATTCAATTAAAGTCATCAACTAAATAACTACGGAAAAAATTTCTTAATTAATTGTTTCGAATTTCAGGGTCGTTCCATATTTTGTAATTTATACAATAATCCCATATATTAAAAAAAAACTTTTTATTCAATAATATATTGGATATATCAAAATGCTCTTAATTCATTATACCTTTTATCAAAAACGAAAAGAAACGCCATTTTCTCACAAAGAAGTTCGTGTGGCTTGACACATTATTGCTTATCAGTGTCTACATATAAATCACAGAAAACGTCGTTTCATTCATGTTCCGGCTATGAACTGCTACTATTTTTTTAATTTCTAATTAATATGATTCACCAAAAAATCAACCAAATCTCGGTCATCCAGGTAGTCTATAATTATGAAACATTAATGCTAATACCACTACAGATAGCGTTATATTTGGTCGTATTGCATTATACAATATTTCTTTGAATCTCCAAAGGGGATAACTGCACCTTCTTTGTCTGTGCTTTTGGAAGCCCATGCATATCATTCACATCCACATACCGCTCAATTTACAGAATATTTATATTATTTGATAACGAAAGTGTTTGATAATTGCTTCGGTGATTTTTAACAGTGCATTGGCTTATCTTCAAATATGTTAGTTATGCAGAGATCATCGCTTATAGCAGATTTGGTTAGCTTCCTCCAGCCTATATAATATATTAAAATCTTTGCATATACATATGTGTAAAAAACGACTGATAACTAAGTTTCTAAATGCAAAACAGTAATACCATAAAAAAGACAATATGTTCAACACGTGTCTACTAAACAGTGCTTAAAAATTATTACTTAAAATCTCGTCTAAATTGCTTAACTGATAATAAAATCATGAAAAACTTATTAATATAATGTCACACATTCAGCTAAAATAGGATTAAAACATCTTGTTAGCGTATATCAAGCTACGTCTAAAGCACGTTAAAATCAAAACTGTCCCTAGACGCGTATTTACGCGATAGTACGGATTTTTATAAACACGCGTTTCACGTATGAATGTATAATTAAATGTTTTATAGTAAGGCAGAAAGTGTTTCATGTAATATCAAACAACTCTCCAGCATCATATACTCAATATCTTGACCATTATTGGTATTGGCTATGTAAATAACCGTATGCTCATGATTGTATCCGGATATTGACAGTTATTAGATATTACTTATTTTATAACGTTAAGCGAACGATAAAGAAAAGATCGAGGTTGTCGGAAAAATGTTATTGGCTGCAAACGATTGGCCAATTCGCATCACCTACTTCGCACATAGCCACTAGCCAGTAATAAACTTAAGTGTGATTTAGAGAAAATGTCTATTAAGATTTGTGCAACGAGAATTCTTTACTAGTGATAGCCGGTTAAAAACTTGGCCATTTTTTTATTGTTTGTTAAGATATCTGCCAAATATCGTATACACGTGTAAAAATTCTCATAACTGAACATAATCCTCGACGGCTAAAATATTCATTGAACAAAAACGAATTTCGTTAAAAAAGGTAAAGAATCACCGAACTTAAAATATCCTTTTTCTGTCAGAGGAAAATAAAATCGGACACGAGTTCACACGTGTGGAAGCGATGTGATTCCATATCAACACTTTATGAAGCGTAATATTAACCCTACACATTAAGAATCGTCCGAAATATTCTATCACTTTTATATATAGACGCCTTTTGGAGAAAATCTATTTTAATGTTTGGTTTTATAACAATACTTGCTGTCACTTGCGGTTGCCCGTTTATGGTTACTGCTTCCCTTCTATGAGTTGTAGCGTGATGTAATATAGCCTCAATAAATAAACTAACACAAAAATAATTTTTTAATTCGAATTAAATAAACAAACTCTTTAGCATTATAAAATTAGTATAGACAATTTTGTAACTTTAGTATTCGAAAAATAATTTTTGGAATATTCGCTGATATACGTCTGTTTATCGTAAATTTTTTTCTCAAGAGTTTTTCATGTAAATTCAATTTCAAAATGTTCTATAATCGTTGATTATATGTTTATTATATACCTATGTACGCTGTACCGGTGTAAGATTTATGAGCTGTCAAGTGACTGTATAGTCTGTGACATAAGTACTATTGTGACTGTGGCATTAGAATCTAGATCCGCTAGCTATGTCTCTCTCTCGTACGTTCCTTCAACGCATGAACATATACCCTTAATGTTGGTTGTAGTAAATCATCGTCTGTTTACCAACATCAAAGCCATTATACATAATTATAGGTATAATCAGAATTTCGATTCAGTGAGTTAGGATTGAGTGATAGTAAGAAATTTTAGAACAATATGGAGAATAGTATTGCCCTTATATAAATCAATATTTGAACGTATGTCAATCACTTTTATATATTACTAGCAGTTCCTTCTAAGGAAAATTTATGCTAAGTTTAAGGATAAGCGTCCAAACATAAATTTTGTCCATACACTTCACCACCCCCTTGCAGTTCAATAGGGGATGATATTCGTGCATTTTATGGTTCACATTTCATTACTATCATCCAGAAATATGGGTATTAAATTTTAAGTAAATATGACCACGGAATAAGATTTTCCATACAGATGTTTTTACTATTTTTAACCCTCTTAGGGGTGGAAAATCCAAAAACCCTTTCTTAGTGGATGCTTACACCCTAAAAGGAGCCTACAGCCAAAATTTCAAATTTGTAACCCCTGCGGTTTAGGCTCTGCGTTGATGAATCAGTCAGGACAAGTGCCTTTATATATATATATAGATAAATTGAAATCAAAGCACCGATTTGAATAAAAAATATCATTTAGTTATTGTAAATAAAACTATATTAAGTTTAATTTATAAATCAGAGTTCCGTACTAAAAGTCAAACTTTGAAAATGTAGTGCTTTAAAACTCGCCTGTGGAGTTGTAATGTGTCGACCTCTTTCTGAACTTTATTCAAAATAAAATATTTCGACACTTTTATCAAAATACTTGGTAGTTATGCTATAGTTACTAACATATTATGCAGTTATATTTATAGAAAACACACAAAAAATATTCTAAATCATGTTTAAATAAAAGCCAAAATACTCGATGCTAAATCTAAAAGTAAACTTAACTTAAAGTCTTAGCGATTTTGATTATACCAAAACTAAAACTAATCCATATTAATCACACGATTCAAGCAAATCGATGGATACCACATTAATCAAAAACCATTTATATTGACCAATTGTAAACTACTTGATCAGTTTTAAATTTTTTTACTATTACTATTCATGAGACTTAACCAGACAGACAGACGGACAGACACACAGCGGAAGCTAAGTAATTTCTTCACACCCTTCTGGTAAGGAACTCTAAAATAGTCCTCATTTACATAATTCGTAGCTCATGGAAGATAAATTAAATATTCAAAAAACATCTTTTCTTAAATGCAAATGTAGCTTAAAGTAAAACGCTAATGAACAGACTCGGCTGGCTAAATTAGACGCACTTAACTAAAATTTACATAAACGGATGAGCCCTAAATTTTCCCTTCTTAATTATTACGCACTTGAATAGACCTGACTTTCATTATCACTATTCAAGTTTGAGCAGACGTCTTTATCTATTGGAACAAAGCGGTGGAGATTAAAACTAGGAACATTACTTGTCTTGGATAATTATCTTTATCAATGTACTAATTGGTTGTTAGGAGTTTATTGTCTGTATAGAAACTTTCATCTTCTGTTTCATCAAACGACTTCAAGAGAGGAGACTTTGATAAAACAGTTTTTTTTTATCATAGATTGTGAACCACAAAAATGATGAATGACGTGTAATTATACTAGATGTATAGTCATTTGGCTAACTTGTGTCAGAGATATTTTTAGTTTGGTTACTTTATGCTATATATCATTCTCCTACTTTTTAACTGATTAAAAAAAGGAGGAAGTTTTCAATTCGTAACGTATTTTTTTAAATGTTTGTTAACTCAGAAATACGTAATTTTTTATCCGATTTTGATTTTGATTTGATTTGAAAATTCTCTTTTTCGAAAGGATATCTATCTATTATATATAATTTCATATTGGTCTCATAGACATTTTATCAAATCGATTTATTCAAATTAATCAAAGTAACTGGTGTGCAAGCAAACGAATTTGCTTTAGAATTTGGTTTTTCACCGCCTTAATTATTTTACATTTTCAACATAACCTATGTCCTTTTTTAAGTTCCAATCCGACTCTATACACACAGACAGAAAAGTTACTTTCGCGTTTATAATATGTGGCACCCACCATACTATAACGGTCTGTATGTATAATAGTAAAAAAGAGTAAAGTGACAGCCTGTAAATGTCCCACTGCTGGGCAAAGGTCTCCTCTCCTATTAAGGAGAAGGTTTAGAGCTTCATCCACCACGCTGCTCCACTGCGATTGGCGGATATACATGTGTCGAATTTCCCCGACACATGCAGGTTTTCTCACGATATTTTTTTTCTCAAACACGTATGTATATGTATCTTTATACATTATAGCCTATGTTTATTTTGATTTAAATCTGTTCATCAATTTTTGAAACATTCGTACAAAATTTCGCCTTTATAATATTGTTAAGGATATACATATATGTATAAGTAAGGTTTTATATTAACAAGCTGTAACTGAGAGTTTGTTGAAGTTTTAGGATAAGGATGGGATAGTTTCTGGGTATTCCCAATAGGACCTTTTTATGATCTGTGGTAATATTAAATTTTGAACTTGGATTATAAGCTAAGAAAATTACAAATAAAAACTATTTTGACTTTCATATCAACAAAATCATATTTAACAATTCATACCGAGTTTATTATAAAGTAAAAATAGACTTTACTAATAATCGATTCTTATAGGAATAAGTCTGATACCAAAAGAAATATAATTTAGCTATAACTAAATTTTTTATCACAAACGTTCAAGTACTTTGCTGCACGTTGGTTTACAATAATAGACAAGTGTTACGAAATTGGAATAAATCGATTATTTAAAAAAAAATAATATTTATTTCGAAGGTAGTTTTAAAAACTTACCTAGAAGTCGGTTTGCAGTAAACCGTATAATGTAGTAATTTGCCATTTGGTTGTTTCGGCCGCTTCCAACTCACGAGTAACGCTGTTGACGATTGCGTCAAAAGTTTAATTTCCGCTGGCGAATCTGGCACTATATGTAAAAAAAAATACAATTAAAAAAAATAAACAACACAATTTTATCTTAAAACAACTAACGAATAGCATTTTTCCTTCATTGAAATTTTTATCCTCATCCAATGTTACTTACATTGCACAAAAAAAATGCCTTTGACGTTTTTCAAGGTACAATCTATATTTATTTTATACACAAATTCATTAAAATTGATTTTAGGGTTTAGACAAGAAAATGTAACAAAAGTTATTATGGATAGTATGAATATTTTTATTGATTTACTGTAGTTAGACAATTACTGCCTTACTACAAAAGATTTAAACAGACGTTAAACGCGTGTTTAAAAAAAATCCGTACTACAAATCCGCGTCTAAGCATAGTTTTTAGTTAAACATGATTTAGATATAGATTATCATACTTTAAAGCGAGTTTCATAGATGTCTAAAACCTATTTCAGCTGTCAAATGTAACGTATAACATTTTATCAATAAGTTTTTTTTTATGAGTTTATTCGCTGTTAAGCAATTTAGATAATATTTTAAGCAATGTTTAATTTTTAAACATTGTTTAGCTAGACACGTGTTCAACATGGTTTTAATGCGTCTTTTGTGGTATGACAGTTAGTTTTCTAATATATCTCTGAACATAAATGTTTATAAAAATGTTATTTTAATCACATTAGGCATTTCTAAAATCAATTCTACGCCATCGTTAATGAAAACAGCAACTATGGTTTCTCAGAATGTACTCATTAAACAATAGTTCACTTCAACACACATTATTCTGTAAAATAACACAACATTTAACAGATTCCATAGAACTTACTAAAGTTAAAACAAACTCAATCATGTTTGAACAATAAACAAACAATACAATACTGAAGAATCAACACAATTTCGCAAACAATAAAATCAACTATACATCCAAAACAATGAAGTTAAGTAAATAACAATAGAAACTCACCATCTTGGAGGGTAGAACAAACAATGGGGAAGGAATATGGTCCAATGCCATAGTTGGAGAAACCAGCCACTTTGACTGTGTAGTTAGTGTATTTAATTAGTCCTTGGAGCCGGATCTCCGTAACTAAAGACGTAGCGTTTTGCCAATGGCGACCTGAAATAATTTATTATCTTGAACCAGGATAAATTTCAGTTAGGTTATATTATTAATCAAAATAATCTTGTGTTGTTAAAAAGTAGGCTGTGTTGTTTTGATATGTAAATTATATAACTGTGAAGGTTCATTAAACTCAGTTCAGTAGTTTTTGCGTGAAAGAGCAGCAAATCAACATCCATTCAGCCATCCATTTTCACAAATATATGCATATATTGTAATAGATTAGAGAAACCCGCCATATTAAATTTATAGTTAGTCCTTGGAGCCGGATCTCCGTAACTAAAGACGTAGCGTTTTGCCAATGGCGACCTGAAATGATTTATTATGTTGAACGGGGATAAATTTCAGTTAAGTTATGGTATTCATCAGAATAAACTGGCGTTTGTCTGCAAAGTATGTAGAGAAAAGTAGGCTGTGTTATTTTGATATGTAAATTATATAGCTGTGAAAGGTACATCAAACTTTGTTCAGTAGTTTTGTCGTAAAAGAGCAAGAAATCAACAACACCAACGGCATTCAAACATCCATCGCCACGAACTTTTGGATTTATTATAGAATTAAATTGGAGAAATCGCCTAGTTTAAAGATGGACGCTGATAAGCAATGATGTGTGAACCAAAAAAGTCAAATTCGGGGATATTGATGTATTCTGATAATGCGTCATTTATTTAACATTATTTAAAAAATCAAGTCATCTAAACGAAATAAGTACGGAAAAACGTTTCGTAACTAAATGTTTCGATTATTAAAATGTGTTCAATATATTGTAATATACAATAATCTTAAATATTTAAGAAACTTATTATTAGAAAAAAAAATTAATATGCCAATCTTTTTTTAATTGATTATATTTTTTTAATCAAAATAATAAAGAAAAGATGGATAATTCCTTTTTTAAACAAATTTATTTAGAATAGGTTGGACATATTTAGACGCTATTTTCTCCTAATGAAGTACGCGTGGCTTGACATAATATTGTTTATCAGCGTCCGTGTATAGTTAGTGTATTTAGTTAGTCCTTGGAGCCGGATCTCAGTAACTAAGGACGTGGCGTTTTGCCAATGGCGACTTGAAATGATTAATTACGTTGAACGAGACAAATCGGTGGAAACAGAAGGTTTTCAGACGATTCCATTTTGGTTGTATTATTAATTGCTTTTGCCTGTGGCTTTGCTCGTGTTCATGTAGACAATGCATTTCGCTTTAACTGCATATTTCAAGAGTATTTTAGACTTATTAGAGGCTTTTTATTATAATTTGCCTAATTTACTCAATATCTTTTTAAATTGTAATTTGCAGTCTATGGTGTATAAGCTATATAGTTGTAAAATTTGTATCAAAACCGCAGGTTTTGCATAAAAGGCAAGACATATTCGTCCATCCACACATCCATCCTCACAAATTTTCGTATTTATATGAGTTAGGTCTGTCATATGATCTAGAAAACGAGCTTTTGCACGTTACATAAATTAAAAAATGGGCATGTTATAAAGATTGACGAATGGTTACATAAACAGACAGACAATACAAAAACTACAGTACTAATAATGATCTTCGATAAATTGATAAATCTTTTTCTAATAGAAACAGAAGAGCAACAACAAATGTATTGAAAAAAAAAATAAAAACTTAAAAATACTATTCCCACAAAGCGCTTTTGTTTCGCTGGAGTTAGAAAGACTTAGAAATGTTTGAAACATATGACCGAGTTTCTTTCGCATATACAATGTGGTGAATAAATGTAAAATTGTAATTTTTGACGAGCCAATCCCCGCGACTTTGGCTACATAAAATATACTGAAAATCCTATTTCCCTTCATGCTATATTTCGCCTCCTACAAGTTTTTATTGTCACAACAAAACGTAACTTAAAGTCTAATTTATATTTTTACCAAAATTCGTTAAAATTAATTTAACGGTATATGCGTAAAAACGTTACAAACCGACAGAGTTACTTTCACATTTATGATATAGGTATAGAGTATAAACCGTAATAAAAATTAATTCGAAAAACTAAAATCACACTAAGATGCTCAGTTTCAATAACGTTTATATTAGCGGATTTTCAATAATACCGTTACATTTTTAACATAATTTCCACGTAGATTATGTATTTCAAAATTTATAAAATTAATAATAATATTATAATATTTAATAATAATATTATAGTTGATTATATCATAAATAACACATAATATTGTCTTCTGTAAATGTTTTTCTTTCATTCTTATTTAAAACTGCCGTGAGTCGCAAATTACGGTTGATTATAGTTACCTTGAGCAGCATATAACACAGAATAACCAATTAAAGCTCCAGCTTGTTTGTAAGGCGGTATCGGTTGCCAGCTGATACGTAAAGCTGTTGACGTCACTCCCCCACATTCAACTGACGATGGACCTTCTTCTGGTGCTGAAAATTAACTTAATTTGTAAAATTTACAAACAATAAAAATCCTAAAGGCTCCTAGACTATTATGGTCAACACAGATATTAAATTTTATACGCGAGACTTGCCTGACACAAGTAAAAACGGAAGACTTTTGCTAAGCTTCGGTATCCTAGAATGACGTTGTCTGTAATTTAGCGGCCGGATTATGTCTTCAAAAAACGTTATCCAAACCTTTTATAGGACAACAGTATGGTTCGGTTTCCTAGCAAGTGTTTTCTGGCACGGCAAGTGAAATAATTTATTAGACGCTCTATTATACGCCTTTAATTTGATAGTTCGTAATTCTAAGAAAGCAATATATAGTTCTAAAACAAAAAAGTACCCCAAAATTTTTATTTCATTAATTTTTTTGTTGTTTCTGTTTTTATTGGATATATTTTATAAGTTTTAACATATATCCTGATAATAATTGCTTTTTTATTTTTATTACTTTTTATGTGTTGTCCAAATAAAGCTTTGTTAATTTTATTTTATTAGAAAATTGTTATTTGTACCCGCAGACCTTTAAGTAAACAGTGAGATAGTGAGTCCTTTATAGTCTAGGAGTCAATAATGTTTTAAATATAAAATTTTTAATTGCAGACATACATTTGGGCACCATTGTTATTATCACAAAACAATTGGGACGATCTAGCAGGTAACTGATGTGACGTTACGAAACAATCGTAAATAATTTGTAGATTTTTTTTAATGAAATTCTAGCTTGTTTTATGTATTTAATTGTTATTGCGTAGTTCAATTAATTTAAGAGTTAAAATAAAGTATTGTAAAGTTGGTAGCTCTTAGTCTATCGAATAAAGTAATTGTCTTTAGAATCCAAAGAATTACTAGCTTAAAGTGCGAAAACTGATGACAAACAATAATTTTTCTTACAAAATTCGAAATGAAACGCCACTAGCATTCTTGCCACGATTTTCTGTAATGACTTGTACCGTAATTAATTTCAAATTTTGTTTGTATTTTTAATTAAGTTTTTAACGACTTCTAACAAAATATTATACATAATGTTTGTGAAAAGAAATTATGTTTGTATATACCATGCATATAAATATCAGGAAACGCTTATGTGACCAAGAGCTCCTTTTCAATAGTATTAATAGCAACCATATCCACAAATATTAACCACAAATAAGAAATTAGCTGTTTAGTGCTATAAGATGAAGTTAATTGTAGCGCATATATTTTTTTAAATAAACATGTTTTTTTTTACAGAAATTCTTAACGAATGCAACACATCTGTTATTTCATATTTGTATACTTTTTTTCGTAACTACCAACGTTTCAGATAAAATTGGCCTGGTCGGAGTTATATATCGAATATATAAATGAAGTGAATTATATAAAAAAAAATGCCTTGAACGTTTGAATTCAATTTTAGGTGTTTGATGTTGATTTAATAATAATTATAATAATAGTAATTTTAGATAAAAAGGCCATCCTTATTTATTGATTCTATCGTAACGCGTTTTATACACACCTTCTCGAGAATCCATTTAAAAAATGGCTTTAACGTTAATTTATATTCAAAGCGATGAAAACTTGCAGATAATATGCAAATCAGTTAAATCGCGATAAGAATCGATGTAAACAATATAATAATGTTTTCCTAATCCAGACTTTCGTTGTTTAATGCAAAATCACGCTTATTAAGTAAGATAACGGTTTTGCTTTCAAAAACTTTTCATTTATAAACAGTATTATTTAAAAAATCTAATAAACTGAGCGAATTCATTTAAAATTGTAACTGTTCTTAGACATTAATTGCACTCGAGTTGAAGTGTTGAAAAGGAAAATTTAAATTAAAAAGGTGAAAAAGCAATTTTAAGAACAATAACTGAGGAAGCGGAGATTATGTTAAGTAAAGTTAAAGCGCAGCTAATTTAGATTAACGAGAAAGAGTGTTAAGGAACAAAATCGTTTTTATACGGACAACGGTACTAGGTCATATTTAAGGTGGAATTTATACCATAATTCGAAAAAAAAGTCAAGCTTTTAGATGTATGAACTGTATATAATACGAGGATTTTTTGTAACGTTTTAACCAGAATATATTACGTCAATTTTTATATAAAACAATGTATGATATATATGTAAAAATATATAGTATGTAAGACAAAGAAACTCTGAATTCAATAAATATTTACAATGTTCAGTATACCGTGTATTCACTATACAAATCATGACGCGTGGAATAGTGAATAAATCGGTCAAGGTTGAGTTGGATTCGCTAACAACAGTTCCGTATCATCGTACAAGGTACAACACCATGTACTTTTTAAGCGCTTATACAGGGTGTTAACTAGGCATGTGGTGGACATTTTACCAGTGATACCAGAATCGATATTTCAAAGTAAAAAAATAATGAATACATTTTTATAACACTATTTTACTTAAATGATGACTATATAACTACGAGCTTACAACCCAATGTTTCAATAAAAAAGTTTTTTTTTTTTAATTAAAAAAAATATATAAAAAAATTAAAAATACCTCCTTCTCTCGTGTCTTGGAAGAGCGGAATAGAAAATGGTCCGTTACCGGCGCCGTTGAAAGCCGCTATTGAAACTGAATACCTGTTGGATATTCAATTAAAACTTATAGAACTTGGTGAATAATGTATTATCTTCAATCACCCTGTTTTTAAGTTGAATTTATTATTTTTTAAATGGTTGTGTTTATTATTAGTGATGGATTTAGGATTTTTCGGTATTGGATCTTGGATTTTAATTTAAGAGGTTAAATGTTGTATTATGCTACATATCGATACCTCCCACGTAAGTTGTTGTAACCCCAAAATTACAATTTTACAGTAAAGCACTTTTAATCCGTTTTAGTTTGAAAGTTACAACAAAATACGCCTTTTTTCAAGCGTATTTTGTTGTAACTTTCCTTGAAAAAAAAGATTTTTGGTATTTTTTCACATTGAATGCATTAAGCAATGCAAATTCGTGTATTATTCAGTAAAAACGCTAACGGCAATTTTGTGGCTTACAATAACTTACGTGGGAGGTATCGATATATCAAGATTTAATTAAGACAAGTCTATAATTCTTCGGTTTAGGGTGAGAGGGTGTGAACAGTATTGGATTCTGGACTTGTTTTGAAGGGTTTTGGTTTAAAATAAAATATTGGTTTAAACTCTGTCGAGACCAATAGTAAAACATTTAAAATATGCAAAATAATTGCTATCGACTGCGGTTAATATTAGTGACAGATCTAGGATTTTTTGGTTTAGGGTAGAAGGGTGTGACTAGTATTGGATCCTGAATTCTAGTTTGGAAGATCTTCGACTTAGGTGAAGCCTTCCGAATTGGCTTGGAAGAAACAAATGCATATAGAAACAATTTACTAGTGACTATTATTATGGAAAAACAAGAAGCAGTTTTGTCCAGCTGTGGGATTGCTATTTGTATTAAGACTCACCTGACTCCTTTCAAAAGACCGCTGATGATGGATTCCTGTTTCGAATACAGTGATGATGTTTTAATGATCTTGTCGTTGCTTTCTTGATTTTCTGCGATAAAAAATTCTATTAACGTAAAAATTTTCTTGGTTGGAGTTGGAAAGGAAAAGTTTAAAATAGAACTTTGTTACGAAACTTCTGCGTCGGTGTGTTAATGAAGAGAGAAAAAAGTACTCTAAAAATTAAACGTAAAATTGTTAACTTTTAAGATTATTAAACCCTTTTTTTCAATAATGTTTAAAGTAAGACTTTATAAAAAGGCACCGACTTCAAGAGTAAAACACACAATTTCAGTTTACTTGGATGACATATGTATTTCAGTTACTTTGATTTGAAACTAAAATACTGAACCGATATTTTCGAAAATTCTATCAGAGCTATTTAAGAATATATTCTTCAAATAAATAAAGTGAAAATCTAAACTAATATTATAAACAGAGAGCGAATTTTATACGTGTGAACTCCGGAACCACTGCTTTTAAAAGAAAATTATAGTACCACTAGAAAGATATATTATTCTAGATGTTCATAGGCTATATTATATATACATATATGCGTTTTATTTTAAAACAAAATATCTTCATTACTGCAAGTAAAACCACAAGCAAAGGAGCAAAAGTCGGTTATGAAATGACAGAGCTCTGAGTTCGTAGTAGTTTTAAAATACCGAGCATCGAATTTATTATAATTTATATTGAAAACATAAGAAGAAGGTGATCTACCTTATTTCGGATTTTTCGCCGTTCTATGCATAGATAAAAGTGTTATGTGTATACAAACAATTTTATACCTTAAAACAACCTCATTTAAGGTTATTTAAGAAATACATTGTTTTTGGATAAATGCACTTTTTAATTAATATGTTTTCAATGTTAAAGCAAAACTTCACGAAATTTTCTCGAAATTAATATTTTTCAACATGTCGCCTTCAGCTATTCTCGTCTTTAATTGGTTCAGGAGTTTAGTCATAAAAACGTAACAGAGAACAGACAAGCGTAACTTTCGTATTTATATTGTTAGAATAGGTAGGAGTTACTCCTTTGACTTCACCAAGTGGACATTAGGTGCGGAGATAAAGTTTGTACTATCCTTTGGGAACCCTTTATTTAACGGAAGGAAGTTTCCTCTGTATATGAAATAGGGTATATATTATCAGCATGTCAAGTAGTGTACAATTATAACAATAATGATGATATTTCAATTTATGTTTATAATCTATATAGATAACAGTAATATTAATATTAAAAAATTGCTATCCTTATATTATACCCATGTCAATTGTATAATTTAACCAAAAGCTAAAGGCACGTTATGTAAACTAGATCACATAATATGACGAATTGGCAAACATTGTATGTATGTCATACGAAACCTCGAAAATATTAACAAAATGGAACTTGTAAATTTATTATCTATCTAATAATAAATATAAAAGAATTATATATGTATCTTTATACTGACTTTTCGCTATAGTTATTTACTAGTTAGTATCTTTGCAAAATTCAATAGTCAATGCAAAAAATAAAACGATTTATTATGTACTAATAACAAAATACCCCTACAATACTGAATCATCTAAAATCAATTAAACCAATTAAACTTTGTAAGCATCCTCAATATTATCCTTAGAAATTCTTTAATAAGATGCATATTACAAACGCAAAGTAATAAATAAAACTCCCCATCCACTTATATGCAAGCGTATATTACATTCTATTCCCCTGATAACTATTTGTAGTAACTGGCGGAATTAAATAAATACGATGCGTTTAAGAGCTGCTTAGAAATAGATAAACAATTCCGCTATTCAATTCAGTAGAATGTATGCTTTTAGCTCTCGAAGGACCACTTGTGTGTGGTAAGGGTTTTTACAAGCTTTTTATTTGGCTTGGCATGTATGTATGATTGTCCGGGTGGAATCTAGCAACTTGTTTTTGAGTTATCTTTAACTGATTGTGCTGAAATTTTGTATACACGCTTTGTTTAGATGACTATACATAGTTATTTATGTGAAGTCATTCCAAATCCATTATGGTGGATTATCCAAGAATGCGGACCAGTATTTTTCTGGACTATCACATTATGGAAATGAAATAAAAGAGTTTGCAAAGGAGAACACGAAAAATAAAACTACGTCATTACGTACATTAAATCCAATATGGCGGAGTCGTTATTTTTTTTTTTTGCACTACTACAAAATGAATATATAATGAAAGGTCTTGCCAAAAGATCATCAAAGTAACTAAGAAATAAATAAAGCTTGTCGCGAGCTGATAAGCAATACTATGTCAAGCCACACGGACTTCATTTTGAGAAAATGGCGTCTAAATATCTTGAAATTTTTTGACTTTCTGTGGGTTCACACATTATTGCTTATTAGCATCCATTTATGGATAATTATTACTAAAATTATAGATGGGTTATGTTTTGAATTGTCGCTACATTCACAATAATTAATTTAAATTATTCAACATTTTGTCCATCAATGGGTAATAACAATTTTACGTTACCACTTATAGTGTTTAAGACACTCACACAATAATTCTAGTTCGTATGATTTATAAATTAATTAATTCGCCAATTTCATACACTTGGCAATACCCAGTTGGACATACCTAAGACAATAAAGGACAAAAGTATATAAGAACAATCGCTGATCGCTGAAATTGGTCAAAGATCAAACTACCATAGCGAATTATGAGTTCTAAACGTGAGTTTTGGGTGTGTTATATATTTGTCTAACTCTTCTATACAGGTCTTATCTGGGCATGTGTTGGACATTTTACCAGTGTTACCAGAAACGATACAATAAAAAAAAATATTTTTCATAAATGATGCTTATATTGTACAAGCCTGCAAGTTTCAAAATTCAATTAACGAAAAAAAAATTTTAATTAAAAATATTTCAGTTTTATAATTTTAAATATCGATTCTGATAACGCAGCTAAAATGTCCGACACATGCCCAGTTGGCACCCTGTATATAAATAAAATTAATGCTCGTACATATGTTTGTCCTCTGCATTTTCGAAAGCATTGATTGGATTGTGATAAAACTTTAGTAGTTTTGTGAGGACGCCCACGAGGGTTCCTGAACCAATCTATATAGTTTAGATAGCATTGAAACATACCAAACTAGCTGTCCCTAGATGTAATATAGCCTATAGGCTTCCTAAATATATACATTATCTAACACAAAAATAGATTTTCAATTCGAACTAGTAATCCCTAAAATTAGCGCGTTCAAAGAAACAAACTCTACAGATTTATAATATTAGTATAGATACTAAACATATAAACGAATGACCCATTTTTATAAACCAACCTGTGTATTTAAAAAAGTAAAAGTAAAGAAACAGACTGTAAATTTCCCACTGCTGGGCTAAGGCCTCCTCTCCTATTAAAGAGAAGGTTTAGAGCTTAATCCACCACGCTGCTCCACTGCGGGTTGGCGGATATATATGTGTCAGAATTTCCCAGACACATGCAGGTTTCCTCACGATATTTTCCTTCACCGCCGAGCTCGAGTTGAATTTAAACACAAATTGAGCACTTGAAAAATCAGCGGTGCTAGTCGAGGTTTGAACCCGTGATCATTGGTAAAGATCGACGTGTTCTAACCACTAGGTCATCTCGGCTGTGTATATTAAACTCACCATTAACTCCGCTTATTTGTGGTACAGCCCTCAAACGGTATCCTAGTATGAGACCGTTGTGAGCGTCTGCGGGCGGCGGCAGCCATCTTGCCCGCAACTCTCCCGGTGTGTCCGTCTGTTCCAGCTGAACTCCGAGAGGTGGTGACGAAGGCGCTATAGGGACAATTTATGAGTTATTTATTGAATTTAGCTATATTCTTTCATAGTTCATGTATAGGTGAGGAATACGATTTTGGTTTATATACAGCATGATTTTCTTTAAGTTGTCCATATTTAAAAACTATTCGCATTCGGAGTTTAAAAAAATATTTTTCCGAAACAAGAAAAAAACAACACCCCTTTCAGCCCGATATTTCATTAAAGAAATATACAAAGATTATTAATTTCATTTTCAAAATATTCCAAACTCGAAATTAATCAGATTTTAATAAAAAAAAACTTCTGAATGACATCCAATTAACGAAAAACTTGTCTTTGTCACTTCTTAATTAAATTTCATGAACTTTTCCGATGATGAAACTTCATTAAGAAATTAATTGGCTGTTTTGGTATTAAGAAAGTATATTTGTATTGATGTACTAGTTTCATCCCGCTGCTTCGTTCGCGTGAATTTCTATTTGACCAGAAACAGTTTAAAATATACATTCTAACAAGAGCTGAAGTATTATTTAAAAAAATCTTTCAAGAGCGAGTCTCGAAAACTTCATACCGCGAGTTCCGTACAAACTTGTAGGAATGTAAAAAAGACTTGAAAAAAAATGGAAGTAAAAATAACTATTTCCTATTTTTTTTAATTTAAAACAAAACTAATGAACCGATTTTGATCAAAATTTGATGGAAGCAATGTGAGAGTATACAAACACAAATAATTAACAAAATCAGCCGGTTTTAAGTAATCGGTGAAAGTCCTAGACGAATTGAGAACCTCCTCTTTTTGGAAATCAGTAAAATAGACCAAGCAATTTACGATCAGTAATTACGACTATGTAATACATTTACATATTTTATCTCTTTTCAAATTTATTTACTTATTTTACGAATCTCCACCATACACACTACACATTAAGATATACACTACACATTCAAAAATTTGTCATTCTTTATATATGCATTGATTCTATGCTCCTTCAATTATCACCACACACAGAGACCACAGCACTATATGACAAAGCAAATATTAAAAACTGATACAAATAAAACAAAACACAAAAATTACGCAACAGTTTCATAAAACATAATTGAAAAAATAATAATATATTTAAAAAAAAATTACATATAAGGTAAATGTCCCAAAGTTCGTACGCTACGTTTCGTTAGTTTTTCTGGCGTAAAAAAATATGCTGAATAAAATAATATTAATTTAAATTACGCATTAATTAATTAACATGATATTCCTCACCCTCCTCAGTGGTGGAGAACCTCACGGGCGCGGAGAAGGCGCTGAGGTCGGCCTGGTTGCCGCCCGCCACCCTCGCGCTGTAGCTGGTGGCCGGCTGCAAGTCCTCTATGTCGATGGAGTGGCGGATCTCGTCTAGCCTAGTATTGTGGAAATTGTTATTAGTATTTTTAGGGTTCCGTACCTTAGAAAGAAAAACGGAACCCTTATAGAATCACTTTGTTGTCTGTCTATCTGTCTGTCTGTCTGACTGTCAAGACTATTTTCTCAGAAATGCATGGACGTATCATGTTTTAGATACATCCTGTTTTTCATTTGCCTAAAAACGGATCAAACGACGTTTTTTAAAAATGAAACCCGGTTTTAAGTGATCGATTAAAAGAGTTAGATGTATTTTACAGTCAAAAATTCTTAATAAGTCAAAAGTAGCTTTAAACGCAAGCTTTGGATAAAAGTACTTTTAATATAAAAATAAAAGACAAAAACCTGCAAATATGCACAGATTAGGTTAAGGTTTTTTTATTTACAACTACTTGCAAATAAATTAAATTTGGTTAATGTTTTTGCAACCGCACTTTTGACTATTATTTCAGTTAATTTTATTATCGAAGGTCTGCGATCGAAAGTAGTTTTAACTGGTTAAGGGTTTTGACTGTAACAGAATTATATATTTATTTTTATATTACAATATAATATATTCTATTTTTCTATTCAATAGTTTATTGGCGATAAGTGAATGTAACTAGTAATACCAACCTAGTAACATTAATAGTTCTCGCCGTGCTCCACGCCACTCGTAAACTGTTCGCTATTTGAACGGTATAGTATTGGGCGAGAGATCTCGTCATGTCGCGCCATGAAAGCTTTACCGATCGACTCTTTATGGAATCCACTGATAGATCTGATGGGGGTATTGGCGGTTCTGGATGGAGAAAAAACGATTAGAGTACATACAAAAAAAAACTTAACGATTTACAAATTGTAATAATTACTGTAGATTATTAGATTAGTGTCAAAAAATATATCGTCGAGGATAATGCAAAACCGCGTAACTAGCTTTTACAATAAGGTACATCTATGAATCAAATGTTAAATTTCATTATTGATAAAAAAGGTAAGCTAAAAATATTTGTAAAATTAATACATAAATATCGTCATTTTTTTTTAAATGTAATTTGATATTTGTTTCCAATTTAGACTTTATAGAAAAAGCTAGATACGCGGTTTTACAGTATCCACGACGATATAATGGTTAAAGGATAGTTTGGTTCCCGTAAGTCTAAACATGAAGCAAGTACGAGCACGCACATGGTACAGTCGTGTAAACAAGGCTTAAAACATTTAATATATGCAGATATGGATGCTGATAAGCAATAATGTGTCAACCGACAAAAAGTCAAATTCGGAGATATTGATGTATTTTGATACCACATCACCTATTTAACATTGTTAAAAAAAATTGGAGTCATATTAATTACATAAGTGCGGAAAAAAGTTTCGTAATTAATTAGTTCGAATTTCATGTGCGGTCCATTTTTTGCAATTAATTCAATAATCTCAAATATTTAACTAACTTTTTATTAGATAATATATTAAATGGATCAGTCTGATTTAAATCCATACCTTTTATCAAAAAATAAAATAAAAGATGGATATATACTTCTTGAAACATATTTGTTAAGAATAGGTTTGACATCTTTAGACGCCATTTTCTTAAAATGAAGTCCGTGTGGCTTGACACAGTATTGCTTATCAGCGTCCATATATAATATATATATCTGGTATCAAATTAAGAAAAGATAGTTAAGCCATTATGGTGGATATTTTTATCAGCCATTATCATCTTACCTAATATAGTTAAATGCACACTATAAACATCAGCTCCGAAGGGGTTTCCAGCTTTACATTGATATAAAGCGCCGTCACTTGTCTCCGTCTGAAGTAATTCCAGTATTGACGCCATTCCATCATCCGTTTTAGCTTCGGATATCTTAACTCTAAAACAAATTTTGAAATAATTTATTGTTATCTGTATACATTATCAATGTTCTTTATGTTTATCCTCTATGCGTTCTAAAATCATTGATCGCCCATAACAGTTTTTGAACCAAAAAGTCTATACATATTTAGATGGCATTGTAACGTATGCCTCAGCTAGTCTGAGTTTCATGCTATCGTCTAACATTATGTACTATTTAAATACTTATATAAAATAAATAAATTAAACGCAATAACATAATGTAATCATAACTCTTAATATGCGATGTTTTAATCGCGGTAATGAAAATAAACATAACTTTTCAATCTTCTACCTGATTTATAACAATTTATAATAAATAAGGCTTGTATGCGAGTACGATTCGCACTTGACCGTTTTTTTTTTATTGTACTAGCCGCAATAGAAATTTTCCCGAGATACAGCCCGCAGATAGACGGACGGACAGTCAGACGGCGAAGGCTTAGTAAAAGGGTTCCGTTGGTACGCTTTGGGTACGGAACAAAACTGTCACAAACTACCGTTGCGTCAAAGGATTAATGGGTTTCCCATTCCTCGTCCACATAATCCTTATAGGGTCGTCTCCTTTCGCTTGACATTCTATGGTCACGTGTTGTCCTAATTTCGCTGTTAAGTTCCTTGACACGATGTCGAATGTTACTGGTTCTGGAAATTAAACTTTGTTTAATTTACAGTTACGACTACAAGTTATAATTTATGTATGATGAGAATTACATTTGTAAGTTTTATTCTGGTTAACAGTTACATAAGTACCCTAGTAATTTGTATTTATAAAATAAAACCTCATAATATTACAAAACTTAAACTTAATTAGTCAAAAATTTATAGGACTTTTTTTTTTAATTCTTAATTTCATTTTCTTGTGCGACATACTTATTCCTAAATCGGTTTTGACGAAATTTTTACGGAACCAATGGAAGAATAAACCTTCAAAAGCCAACGAAAAAAATTAACCAAATCTGTCATTTTCGACAATCGATAACTGACTTCTTTGTCGATTAAAAATACAATATACACAAGAAACTAAAATTTTAAAAACTCACTGTTAACTGATATCCAAATAGTTTTACTAAGTGCTTCTCCAACACCGTTTTCAACGTGACACGTATAGAGACCGGCATCGGATAACGCGACCGAATCAAATATTAGAGATCCGTTTGACAAACTTAAAACCCCACCGCCAGCCACCTCCAGAACCGGCCGCCATGTTTCCGATATCACTAAAATGTGATAGCAGATATGTATAGATAGAAGTATATGTTATCAATCAAATGTCTTTATAAGTGATGATTTGTGATGTTCTTATTGATATCATAATAACTTGATATAAATTGTAACTTGAAATGTGGATCGATAAATACCACTGAAACATGTTAAAAACTCATGAGTGGTGATTAATGACTGGAAATTAATAGATTGACCGATATCACGAAAATGTGATAATGATAAATGGCGATTCTTTAAAGTGTTGTATAATGTTACGGAAAAATGACAGTGAATAAGTGATTATTGGTGATTATTACATTAGTTGATCAATATCACAAAAACATGATAGTAGATGATGATTAGTGAATTAAATTATGTATTTACCATCCTTTTTCAACCAATGTGTTTGTGGTTGCGGGTAACCATTAGCACTGCAAGATACATGACCATTCCTGCCCAGGAGTAAAGATGAATTTTGTGGTTCTTCGTTCCATTTTGGAGCAACTTGAAATAAATATTAGATTTATCAATCAACTGTTATAAAGTTATTGTGTCTAATAATAATCTGATAATAAATATAACGTTCTATATCTTAGCGTTCGAATTTGCTAACTTATTAAGAAACACGTTCACTAATACAAATTCTAGTTTAGTAATTTAATATTCCTACTTTATATAAATTATGTTTGTACCGCAGGTTTATTACCTTAGTAAAGTAAAGTAAAGTAACAGCCTGTAAATATCCCACAGCTGGGCAAAGGCCCCCTCTCCTATTAAGGCGAAGGTTTAGAGCTTAATCCACCACGCTGCTCTACTGTGAGTTGGCGGATATACATGTGTCAGAATTTTTCCCGGCACATGCAGGTTTCCTCACGATGTTTTCCTTCACCGCCGAGCTCGAGATGAATTTAAATATAAATTTAGCACTTAAAAAATTAGTTGTGCTAGCCGGTGTTTGAACCCGCGATCGTTTGTTGAGATGGACTTACTCCACTTGGCCATCTCGGCTCTTACTATTACGTAATTACATTAAGCTATCGTTATCACAAAGTGCTACATTCGGACAGTTTATTTCTATTTTTATACTAAAACGAGCCCTTTAATTATCAAAATGAGGCATGTTTTGATAGCGATAATTAATCATTAGTCTCATAGTAATTCGATACTGATAATCGATCGAAATATAAAAAAAATTACCTTTTATATACAAATTAACGGTCCTATTCACTTTAGCGACGTGGTTAGCCGCAACACACGTATAAGTACCACAGTGTTCTAAAGAGACATTCTTGATGATAAGTACACTGAATACTTCCAGGCTTCTCTCGACAATCTGAAACATACGCCACAAAGACATTCCGCGCTTTAATAACTAAATAGTTACCATACGTTACGGAATATCCGCTTAAACGCCGGGAGAACTTTGTTTTGAAATGTTTGTGAAAAAATACATTTGATGTAAGCGAAATGTGATGTTTTAAATTTTAAATATTCGTTTTTAGTGTAACAGTGTTGGAATTATAGAATGCAGCCTACCGTTGATGTGTTATGTGATTATGTTATTTTCTATAATGTTGGAGTGAAATAAATATCAAAGGAAGGATACCTAATATTTTTTATATGCTGCAGAAATACTAAAACATTTTTTTTGGGCGAGGACATTGCTTGAATTTCAGAACACGTTATTTACATATAAGTTTATGTTAATTGTTGATCATAAAGATGTAATTTAAGATTGTGTTTTCCAAATAAAAATATAAATTATACTGGAAATGGATAGAATAGATGATACCGAAGACGTGAAAAATGGATTTGTCTATGTACGCTATCGAAAATTTTATTTAAACATAACGGTTGTAAAGATTCAGGCAAAATCGCATTGAGATGAAGATTAAATTAAACATGATAATGCTAGAAAATATAGTATCAAATTATTAAGTACCAAAAAACAACAACAATTCTTACCTTGAGATGAGAAGGAATCTTCTTTCCATCTTTCAACCAAGAATAATAAACAGGCGAATCACCGCTCTTTAAGTTACAATGTATTTGTACTATTTGCCCCTCTTGGAGGTCTGATGCTAGCAATATCTCCTCTAGCTGAGGTGCTTCGACTACTTGTAGTTCAAACGATCTTTTAGCCATTTCACCAGACGGACTCCGAACAATACAAGCGAATGATCCACCATTTTCACTTTTACTAACTTTATTTACATTTAAAACACCATCGTTAGACACCGTCGCTAGATCCCTTCTTGTTCTTAATTTTGGTTTTCGTCCGAATATTTCTATGCTAAGGGCTGTATCGTTTATGAATCGTTTGTAACGCGATTGCGTTACGTCTGAATTTATTTCTTTCCCTTTGTACTCCCACGTTATTTCTCTAAAACATTTTAGTATTTGATAATGGTAGTAAAAAGCACTCGATTTTTTTTACCAATCAATAATTTTTATAAATAATTATTCTTTTAATAACTTGTGTGTTTTTTTATTTGAGCATTTCGACTATTTCTATAAATAGTTTCAAATGAAAATTCCGACATATTTTTTTAAATCCCTTTTGCCTATATTTGTATCTGAATTATTTGTATCGTGTTTTAATAGGTGTTGATATTTTTTCCCTAAGTTATATTTTCACATACCAATTTTTTAAATGAACTTTTTTTAATTTTCAATTTCCTTTTCCCTCTCAATACTTTATATTTTCAGAAATTCTTTAATAAAATAATACATTACTTAAATTTTGTGACTAAAGATTCATTTGTATGATAATTATTGAACACAAATCAATTTCGATTTTAACTTCGAATATTTAAATTATACTAAATATCTTCAGCGAGATTATAATGTTCCGAGAGTCAGATCTTAAAGGTCACGACAAAAATGTTGAAAATATCAAATAATAAAATACTATATTATAAAAAGAAATATCGAAAAAAACATTTCCATAACTTAGAACAGAACGTTAGAATCACACAATCATTCCTTTATTTCCGAAAAAAATCCTCCAAATTATTCCGTGTAAAATTTTCGAAAGATAAAATTATTTTACCTTATTGGATATCCATAATACGGACATCTGAGGGTGACACTTTGACCGCTCTGAACTTTGAAGGGTGGCAGTGTTCGGATGTAAGGCGGACCTGATTCGAAGAACTTTTATTTTTAATTGAATTTATAACTTTCCCAAACTTCGCTAATGGTTGAAATTTTGAATCAATTTTTCTAATTGTGCTGAAGTCGTTTTGCATGGCGCGTTATTGAAATTACTTGAAATTACTTTAAAAAGAATTTCCTAAGATTATAAAAAACATCGTTAGGAAACCTGTATGTATTTAAAGAAATTCAGTGACTTTATAGCTACCAATCTCGAATTAAATCGCGTGCACCATTAAGCTCTATAGTTATTAGAAGCTTTTAAAACCCTTGTCGAGCTTAAACGCCACAAGGCGTTGTTAACGGACTAATACCTCATCAGCTTATACTATTGTTTTTAGCTTTTAGTTCTGAATATAGAAGTCACAACAACTTCACAAAACCTTAGAATTATTAACTAGCTGCCCCTCGCGGCTTCACTCACGTTTATGGTTACTGCTTCGCTCCTTTGAGTCGTAGCGTGATGTAATATAGCCTATAACCTTTGTAGACAAATGGGCTATCCAACGTAAAAACAATTATTCAAATCGGAGCAATAATTTCAAAGATTACCCCCTACAAACAAATTTAACATGTTTATACTATTAGTATACATATACGTGAAACCAATAACTTAAAAATATTTGGAGGTTGATAAGCAATACTATGTCAACCCACACAGACTTTATTTTGAGAAAATGGCGTCTAAAGATGTCAAACCTATTCTTAATAAATATGTTTGAAGACGTATATATCCATCCACCTTTTCTATTCTTTTTTAATAATGAATTGAAGCAGATTGGTATAATGAAAAGTTTTATCCCTAAATAAGTTTTTCAAATATATGAGATTATTGTATAAATTGCAAAATATGGAACGCACTTGAAACTCTGAGCATTAAATTAAGAAACTTTTTCTATACTTATTTAGTTTACACAACTTGATTTTTTTAATAATGTTAAATAAGTAACCGAATATCGAAATACATCAACATCTCCGAATTTTACTTTTTGTGGGTTAACACTTTATTGCTTATCAGCAACAATTTGTTCATTATTATTGATCGCCTAAACAGTTTTACTTTTGCTCAAACTCGCACAAACAAGAACAAAGTTTAGTTTACCGCAAGTAAGCATTTTCTGATACATTACCATAAACATTTAACCTATCCTCGTGTGATATAACAGCGTCCCCGAGATGAGCAACACAAGCAAACCGACCACCATCGTCTACCCTAACATGGGAAATATTTAACTGTGTTGTGACACCTCCATCTGTAGTCATAGTTTGACCAATTGAATACCTAAAATAAAAACTTCAGCTAATTAAATTTGAACTATTTTCATTAATTGACAGATGCGTTGGCGCAATGGTCACTGCAACTGACTAAAGCGCTAACGGTCGCGGGTTCGATTCCCGCTCACGGCAAACGTGTGTATTGGCCATACGGATGTTTGTCGTGGTCTAGGTGTTTGTGTTAGTGTTGTGAGTGTTTCCGGACCCCCGACACAAGGTCATGAGATCTTAATGGGGGCCGTTGAGTGTGATGCGTTATTTATTTATTTATTATTAATGTATAATGTTTAATTTTAAGTAACTAATTCGTATAGGTTTAACTTTTTAAAAGTAAGTGCTAATTTCTTTCATATTTTAACTTCATAATACCAATGATATCGAAAGTGTGTATGTATGTTCGAGTTTGTATGTATCACAATTTTATTTTTCTTTATTTTTATTTTAAGAAATGGTAATCCTTTAACTTCATTTTCTTAAAAAGTAATAAATAAAATTCGTGTTTCTAAATTAAAGATATGAAAATTTCTTTTGACGAATCAGATGAATGAAAATGAGTATCATGAATAAAACATTAGATTAATCTTTATTTGAGATTTATTTTTGTTTTCATTAGTGAATACTCAAAAAACTTTTGTAATGAGAACTCATACAAACAGTCATTACATGTAACAGTTTAAAGAATGTATGAACTGTATATTATGGCCATTAATTTAAATGAACATACCTCGAATCTGTATTGGAAGATATTACAACACCATCCCTGTCCCAAACGAATCTCGCCGGATGAGGACCATTGACGACGCACTGGAGACTCACCTGACAAACCAATTTACACCTTATCACGAACATTTTAACGTTCAATTTCATTTATCACCCCTTCAAATTCCTCGTGAGTATAATTACATTTGAAATTCATGAAAGCATGCCATATTACAAGGGCAATAAAACACAATATTGCGTGAATTTAACAAGTCAATTAAGTTAGGGTTGACTTGGAAATATTGTTTCGTGACTATATTACTCTTAGCTTTAGATGTTTTCAAGGTTATGATATTATTTGTTTGGAAAAAAAGTATGTAAATAGTATAAGGAGTTATATTAATAAATAATTGTAAGATATAAGATTCATCATGATGTTGAAATAAAACTATTTTGAGTGAGTTTAAATCGCGTAAATTAACTAGCTTTATCATCTCCACCTTTAGAAAAGTTATAGTGTTCGTCTAATTGTTGATCACAAGTGATGGTTTAAAATCGTTTTATTTCAATGTGTAGTAATTGAATTTCTTATAAAATTCTTTTATCTTGTGTGGTAAGCAAAATTATAATTACTATTTTGCCACATTTTTCCCAGTTGAGTCGAACGTAAATTGACAATCCTTGAGCATAATCTTGTATCCACGATAAGTAATATTAATATAAACTTTTCACAAAATAAACAGAACAATTCGAGTTATGTTTGAATAATTCGCAGTACATCGCTATTAAATGAAAATATTAATGGAATTAATATCGTATTTTTTAATTGATATACAATATTAATTATGTATCTCATGATAAATTTTTAATATTATATTTTTAATTATTGATTAATTATAAGCTAATAACCGAATAAAGGAAGAAAACTCGCGCACTCGCCGCGCGGTACACCAGTCAGCTCGTGACCACGACGAATGTAACTTCGAAACGTCGGATAATAAAAAGGTATTACTACCATTAGTTATCGTGATAAGACCCGTTATAATAAATATGTTAGTATAAATCGCGAACGTTTAAAATATATAAGTATAACCTAGTGTATATATTTTTTTGCTAAATCGTATCGGATATAGCGTTGTCGTTTATGTTTAGTTAATAGTGCGTTCAAAACAAAACACTTGTGGGATTATTTCACGTCTGTCTATTTTCTTTTGTATACATATACACCTACGTACACCTTAGTGGTAGTAAATGTATTTTCTGTTAGGTTTATTATGATATTCCGTAACACTACAACATTATATAATTTTCCATTCAAATTCGGCGCGGAATAGAGAACGTAATAAGAAAATAAAGTCATTTAGAACGTACACTGTATACGGCATAGATTTTTTAACTGCACATAGAGGAACAGTGCAGGTCATACATTTTCATTAACCAGCCGGACGTTCCGGGGAAAATATGTAGTTTCTCTTTCGTAATAACATTTTTAAACACGTAGTACAATAAATCAACATACAATCCTTAATGTAAAAATATATGAGTTAAAGAATCACAGAACGAAAAATACTGAATCAATTTCTTGTGTATGTGTACCATTATTTTTGTTTTTTGTGTTGCAATTAAAATGTATATTGGTACTGATACTAATAAAATCATGCAACGATTTTCTAAATTATCAATTGAATGTCTTCTAAAACTTTTAAGTTATAATTGGATGCTGATAATTAATACTTTATCAAGCCACAGTGAATTCATTTTGAGAAAATTACGTCCAAAAATGTGAAATCAATTCTCAATAAAATTGTTTGTAGAAGTGTATATCAATCTTAATTTTTTTTTGATAAAAGGTAAATTTAATTAAAAGATTATTCAATAAAAAGTTTTATCTAATATTATTTTTTTAAAATACATGAGATTATTATATATTGCAAAATATAGAACAGACTTCATATGGGAAACATTGAATTAAGAAACTTTATATATTTAGTTTAGATGACTTGAAAATTTTTTGAACAATCTTTTTAATTTATTTTTATTTTAATCTTCAAATTAGCCTTTTTGTGGGTTGACACATAATTGCTTACCAGCATTCAATTATTCTATTATCTACTTTCATTGTATTTATTTCTTACATTATCTTTAAATCACTGTAATTAAATCCTATACATTTTAGCTTTAGTTATGCTCTGCTGTTGGTGTTAATTTTTCTTCTATACATATTTATACAACAGATTAAATAAATACTTACATCGACTCCAGGCGTTACAGTTGTTTCACTAAAATGCTGAGATAATAACATCGACGACGTCCTTTTGTAACGTTTGATCTGTTTAAAATCTGAAAACATTGTTCACTAAATGTATACTCCTACTTAATGTTGTATTAATTTTATACATAAATAAAAACGTACCTTTGAATTAACGTAGAAAATATTCTATACCCTTAATCTTAAATGATAAAAATCTCAATCATCCTCAGGCGATAGAAAGATATTTCGTTCTTATAAATATATTATAATCGAACGCCTTCGGAGCTTAAACAAAATAACTTACCTCTAAATTGGGATTTCCATTTCGTAAATTTATCGGCAGTATCATTTTTCACGTGATTGGAAATTGATCTGAAACAAGGAATTATACTATACTAGGTGTCCCTTACGGTTTCACTCGCGTTTATGGTTACTGCTTCGCTCGTATGAGTCGTAGCGTGATGTAATATAGCCTTTAGCCTTCCTTAATAAATAAACTATCTAACACAAAAAGAATTTGTACCAGTAGTTTCTAAGATTAGCGCGTTCAAACAAACAAACTCTTCAGCTTTATAATATTAGTATAAGTAATACAAGAAAATAATTGGAAACAGGGACAGTTGCAAGATAATTAGATAACCTATGAGATAATGACTGATAATGCAGGATATACTAAGTAATTGCCAATTCGAATTTCATTCAAATGTATGGTGCTGTTACAAACATATATGTACATACATGTGCTTAATTTTTTATAACTATAAAAACAGAATGATTCGTTCGGACGGCTTGTTGAAAGGAACTATGTTACCGATTTTAAAGTCTGTATAAAACGAAATCGGATTAGTTACACTATTTATAACACAAGAATGGCTGGACCGATTTTTCTGACCTTCGATTTGATACATTTGTCTTTCTTTCTCACCCCTCAAGACTATTAAGTCATAAGTTCAGTTTGATATATTTAGTACTAAAAAATTGTACAGCGGATTCACATGTAAATTAAGTAAATAATAATGTTTTAAATTAGTTAATATTACGGTCATAATCTAGGTTCGTGTTTGACCAAGGATTAATTTTAAAACGACCTGAATTTCAATTTTATTTAAAATAAATTGTTGTTTCAGCGTTATTTTATCATTAAATAGCATCAAATTACCTAGACGGACCACTTATTTTCTAAGGTTTCCGCTTCTCCTTTTCTAGTTACGCTCATAACTACCATCTCTCCTAGTATCGATTTCTAGAAAACTTTTATACGAATTTAGTATTATTACTAGCTGTGCCCGACATTTTCACAATTTGAGAATTAAAGTATAGTAAATAAACCTTATTGATACCGGCTTCAGTAATCAGAAGTCCTTGATAAGACAATGTGCCAAACATAAAAATGATACGTTATCTATTTCAGTCATTAATATGACCATTTTTAAGGACAATCATGAAACTAATTGGTGTCCTATTATTGCATTGTCATGATAGTTACGTTAACATAATGTAACTCAAAATGGTGTCACCATGTGGTAAAAAACTGTTACAAATTATGAAACCGAATGACACACAGGAATACGTTAAACAAAAGCTTTCGTTAATAGTAATTATTTTCGATGAAAGTCAACGGAGACTTTGATTGAATTAAAACGTTAATTAACGTGGATAGTATTCGTTAATTTTGTTTCAGCGTTGACTTTATGATTCGTGGTGACTATGTTTGGTAAAAAATTATATCGGTTTATTTTAAAAACGAATTTAAATCAAAAATGTAAAATACAAATATTTTCAACAAGGTATAGAAGTCGGTGCCAAGAAAAACCTTTTAAAAACACTGAAAGCAAAGTACATCATTTCGCTAACTTGAATGACATATTTATTAATGTTATTCTCATTTCAAAATCAATCTACTTAATCGATTATGATGAAAATTTTGTAGGTCTAATGGGAGTACTTTAACAAAGAAAAAAAATCAAAATCTATTGAGAAATAACGGAGTTATGAGGTAACAAATATTAAAAAAAATACGCTAAGAATTGAGAACCTCCCCTTTTTTGAAGTCAGTTGAAAACTGTCATCCCGTGACAACTTTGTAAGTTGCTTGTGTCCTTCTCCAGGTCGATCTATTTATATACCAAATTGATCCAAATTGGTTCAGCAAATTAATAAATGAAAGCAGGCAGACAAGTAGAATTACTATCATTTATAGTATTAGTTTGGATACACTAAACGTGTATCCAAAACACTAAACGATTCACAATAAACAGTCTATTTGGACGCTGATAAGCAATACTGTGTTAAGCCACACGGACTTCATTTTGAGAAAATGACGTCAAAAGATGTCAGACCTATTCTTAACACATCTTTTCTTTTATTTTTTGATAAAAGCTATAATCAATTAAAATCAGAGTGATATTTAATATATTATCTAATAAAAAGTTTTTCAAATATTTGAGATTATTGTAAATTGCAAAATATGGAACGCTCTGATAATTGAAACAGTTGATTATGAAACTTTTTTTCCGTACTTATTTAATTTATGCGACTTTATTTTTTTTAATAATGTTAAATAGATGATGCAGCATCAAAATACATCAATATTTCCGAATTCGATTCTTTGTGGGTTATTACGTATCAGCATCCATTTAAAGGATAAAGGTAAGTTCCGCTGAGTCTATACAAGCAAACACTACCTTACTAAACTAGTAAAAATTTTTGCGCAAATTAAAAATACAACGTTCGTAAATTTCTCACAACAATAATATAGTGCGCAACGATAAATCTTTAAAAAAAATATATACATGTTCAAATACGACCTCGTTGAAGTTTTATATATATATAGATCGTTTATATAAAATACACAAATATTCCATTTCATTTACAATATTGGACTTGCCAATATAAAGTACAAACGAGTATATTTTTGTTTGATATTAACTTACTGATGAAAATGCTCAAAGTAAAAGCTTAAAATATCGACCTACATAATAAATTATATGACGTATATAACATGAACAGTTCATATTTGTAGGTACATAACATTTTTGAAGAGGTATTATATATATATTTTAATTTGAACTGCAAGGTACCACAATCGTTGTCTCTAATCGTAATTTCGTTCAATGATATTAAAAAACCATGGATATGTTACAAGCTTATGGAATTTGCCACTAAGAATGCCGACCACTTTGGATGACGTTGCCTAGGTTGTCAAAATTGGAAATGGGTATAGATTTTTAGGGTTCCGTACCTTAAAAGGAAAAACGGAACCCTTATAGGATCACTTTGTTGTCCGTCTGTCTGTCTGTCTGTCTGTCTGTCTGTCTGTCTGTCTGTCTGTCTGTCTGTCTGTCTGTCTGTCTGTCTGTCTGTCTGTCTGTCTGTCTGTCTGTCTGTCTGTCTGTCTGTCTGTCTGTCTGTCTGTCTGTCTGTCTGTCTGTCTGTCTGTCTGTCTGTCTGTCTGTCTGTCTGTCTGTCTGTCTGTCTGTCTGTCTGTCTGTCTGTCTGTCTGTCTGTCGGGATGTCAACCCTTTTTTCTCAGAAATGCATGGACGTATCATGTTGAAATTAATATCATATACTCAAGTCTACGATGACATGCGGCCGTGAAAATATTAAAGTTCTAAGTCAACGCAATCAAAAGATAATGGCAAATATGTCGTATATTTTGACCATTTTAGCGTTTTCGCAAGGGAATCAAAACCTATAGGGTACTTCCCATTGACCTAGCACGATGAAATTTGGCAAGAAGTAAGATCTTATGGTACAAATAAAGGAAAAAATCCGAAAACTGTAAATTTTTGTATGTATGTTTATCTGTTTGTATACCTATACCTAAATACCTAAATCGGTAAAGGTGTGCCTATAATATTTGAAGATTACCCTCGATTTCTCCAGGATTCCATCATCAGATCCTGACTTCATGACAATGGGACCAAATTAGAAGTATACCCTTTAAAACAAAAAAAAATTGAAAATCGGTTCACAAATGACGGAAAAATCGGTGTAAAAATATAAAAAAAATACATACAGCCGAACATAAAACCTCCTCCTTTTTCGAAGTCGGTTAAAAATAATCAATTATTATATACATAATTACATTTTATTTTATTCTTGTTTTATTTTTATTTATATTCTACTACACTCCACTTCCACTACACTACGTTCGTAAAATATTTAGATTTACATTATCAATCAAAGTATATATTAGTGTTGCCAAGACGAAAATAAGTAGTCCCTAAATCGAATAAAACTATTTGTTTTTTTATAAAAAAAAACTTATATTACTAATAACCAAAAGACTTACATGTATTATCTACACAGTAGTAAGAAGTAAATTAATTTACTCGATTTGATTGAATTTAATTTTTAAATTTTCGAACTAAGTTAATACGAGTACTTAAATCAAATCGTGTGAAGCTTTTATATTTAATGTAAATTATGTAATGACGATAAAGTTAACGATAATTGATGATGAAACTTTTAAAGGAATAGTTTATTTTATTATTTTTAGCGCGTTTAAATAATATTTTTAATTGATTTCTTTATTTTCATATTTAGAATAATTTTAACTAACTTTTTCATGAAAACAATAAGATTAAATATTTATTTGTCAATAGGCTGTTTGCTTATTGCGAAATTGTTATTTGTACTTAAAATATTAGGACAGTTTTAACTAAAATTTTAAATTTTAAAATGATGTTACCTCTAGTAACATTAATCGAGAATTTTATCTACGTAATGTCATAATATTGTCCAGAGATGGCGCTGACTGTACGCTGAATCGCGCTATCATTTTGTTAGCTGCGACATATAGATTGAATTGCGTTGTTTATAAAGGTTTGCTGCCCCTATGTTTTCGTTTTGAAACAAATTTCTCCTCATTGATTGTAAAATTGTTTTTTGACCGTGATCAACTTCTATGTTAATTTGTTTTAAGTACATAAAATTTTAATTCTAAGATTATATTATTTTCCGCTTGATACGCTCTATTATCTCACACACAAAGTTAGTTTATTTTCCAAAAATAATGCGTTTTTAATTAATTGGATACGTATTGATTTATAATTTAGGTTTTGTTAACAGCTTCAAGTGAATGCAGCTCTGAATATTTGATATAATTTACAACTTGATACATTTACGCGTTCCTGAGAAAAAGGTTGAAAGACAGATGTACAGACTGACCGACACACGAACAGAAATTTACAGTTTTCGGATTTTTTCCATTATTAATACTATAAGACCATGCTCCTGGCCAAATTTCATGATGCTAGGTTAATGGGAAGTACCCTGTAGGTTTTGATTCCCTTGTGAAAACGTTAAAAACGCTAAAATATTTAAAATATGCGACATAAATGACCGTATCTTTTGACAGTGTTAACTTAGAAGTCTGATTTTTTCACAGCTCTTAGTAATTATAGCTCTGAATTCTTGACATTGATAAAAATTTGTTACCTTCACGCGTTCCTGAGAAAAAAGTTGAAAGACAAACTTACAAACAGACACACATACATACAGAAATTTACAGTTTTCAGATTTTTTCCTTTATTCGTACCATAAGATCTTACTTCTTGCCAAATTTCGTCTTGCTAGGTCAATGGGAAGTACCCTATAGGTTTTGATTCCCTTGCGAAAACGCTAGAATGGTCAAAATATTCGACATATTTGCCATTATCTTTTGATTGCGTTGACTTAGAACTTTAATATTTTCACGGCCGTATGTCATCGTAGACTTGAGTATATGATATTAATTTCAACATGATACGTCCATGCATTTCTGAGAAAAAAGGGTTGACATCCCGACAGACAGACAGACAGACAGACAGACAGACAGACAGACAGACAGACAGACGGACAACAAAGTGATCCTATAAGGGTTCCGTTTTTCCTTTTAAAGTACGGAACCCTAAAAATAAATATTTTCTACCACATTGTGAAATCGGTGCCAGGTAAAAAACCATTTACGTGTTATTTACTTACTTCAATTAACGCGGATGAAAACCACGGGTCGTACAGCTAGTATAAAATAAATGCAAACTTTTTCCCTTTCAATAGTTATTTCATCTCTATATAGTACTCCTGGCATTAGCTCAAGAGACATAACAGCTTTAATCCTATAATTGATAAACCATTTCAAACGTATAATGCTAATATTTACGAGAATCAATCTTTTGCCTTTAAACAAAAATAGTATCACATCATATTTTTCGGCTATATCTTTTGACGCGTACTATACTGTGTCCGAGTGAGCATTTTTAAAATAAATTTTAAGTATATATGGTTGCTGATAAGCAATAATTCAACCCACAAAAGTATTTTGATACTGCAACGCCTGTTTAACATTATTAAAAAAAAAATTGATGTCGACTAACATAAATAAGTGTGGAAAAAAGTTTCTTAATTAATTGTTTCGTCATCTTTAGACGCCATTTTCTCAAAATGAAGGCCGTGTGGTTTGCCACAGTATTGCTTGTCAGCGTCCATATCATGTACTCTTTTGTATTTCATGTTCATCTAAAAATTGAAAGGAAGATGGAGGCTCCGCTGTGTTGCAATTTTTAATTTGATATTTGAAGTATAGTATCCTTTCCCCAATTTTGGATTAACATATGAAAAAGACTTAATAATTTGAAATAGCAAAGTATTGCCTCTTGTCAATTAATTCATTGTAACGTGAATCTTTGAATAGTTATGATCTCAGAAAAGATTTCAGTATAACCATACACCATGGTCACTTAAGTCTTATTATAAAAATCATCATATCAAGAATTTCGACATTACGAGTATACTAATCATAGCTCACTTAGAAGGTGCGGGTGCAACCCCAAACAAATTTATAATAAAATTTTCGACCTTGATCGACCGTGATGCGATCTGTAGAATGTCTTAACAAAACACTTGAAAACTAATTTTGCTCGTAGTTCTTTAGAAATATTTCCCATTAAAGTTAGCGCACATACAATCTTTTGAAATCTGAAAAACGTTTAAAACTTATTAAAGCCAGTAGCTAATTTGTAGTGGCGAGTTCGTTTGAAAATATATCTGTTGTAAATTTTCCGGTAATTGGCAGAGAGTTTTCCGATTTCGAGGAAATGAGAGGTGCCGGGAAGCAGGATGCGGCGAATAATAAAGTAGGAGAATTGTGGGGAATAAACAATTTTAATACAAATTAATTTAACATCATGCTACAAGATGAAAATCTTTTGAATGTAAATTGTATTGAATGGTTGTAAGAAGCAAAGTTATATTTTCATAAACATGATATATAATTGACGAGGAATTTTAAGAATTAATTATTAGCAATTTATTAATTTTACGTTTCTTCATTTCTAATTATAAAATGTTAATAATTTACATATATGAGCAAGCTGTGGTCTCCTATAATTGAAGGAGCACACATATTGTGTTAAAGTAACATTGTTCTTTTTTTAATTTCTTTTGTGTGTATCTTTTGTTGGAGATCCTAAAATAAAATAAAATAAAAGTAGCGACATATTTTAAAAAGTATCATTTTATTTTATTTTTTTCAATGAAAGCGGCGAATATTCGTGAATAGTAAATTATTCATAGCTCTACCTTTTTAAATTACGTTGATTACATATAAAAGAATGACCAAAATAATAAAAAATTTAAAATAAAGGATGGTGTAACCTTCATAGTCAAGACAACTAATAATAGTGCGCTAACGTGTAAATCTAACAACATTTGAACTTGCTCGAGCATTTTTTTGTCTGTGACTATATGTATATATGTATGTAACTTAATCTATAAACATTCAATATAGTTGCCGAAATTTAGCGCATTCGTCATACATAGGTTTGTATCTTTGGCAGAGCTCTTCTCTTTGGGTAACATAAAAAATATGGCTCATTTTAGGAAAAAGTTGTATGAAGGAAAAACAAAAAAAGTTGTCAATAAAACATTTAAACTTGATTTTAATTTTAGCAAAATCATCATTTTAATTTATATTCTTGCTATTCTGTCTTATGTAATGTTGTTAGCTAATTCGTACATAATCCTAACATTTCCAGCACATAACCCTTATAAGAATCACTGACTCGAGCAAGGTTATTTCTTGTGAGTTAACATGGAGGGCCTTTAAAGGATGAACGAAGTCCCTTGAGCAATCAGATGGTCTTTTAAATATAAAAATAGAATTTCCTGTAAAACAAAAACGGTTTTCTAGAAATAATGGATTTTGTAAATATCCTTGATAAGAAAACAATCATTCAGAACATTTACAATCAATTTGGGAACTTTTGCCGTTCGTGGTAACCTTCCTCAATAAACATGCTATCTCACTCAAAAAGTTTTTTTTTTAAATCGGATCAGAGGTATTCCCTATGCACAAAAGTACAAACATTCAAATATTTTTTCTGGTCTTTATAATTTTATATAAGATTATTTTTCAGTCTTTTTTTTATGGTATGTAATATCCCTATACGGCATCAAAAGTAATGTTTGATACGCCATTTTGAAGATCATTGTTCGCTATAATGACGAAAGTAAATATCTGAAACATATGTTTTTCTTAAAATCAGTAATCGTTTAAAATTTTATCTACAATATGTAAAAAGTTAATAACGATGCAAAATATTCACACGGTTACTTAATTCTTTACTCAGAAAAGGTCTTTATTTGAAATAGAAACAAACATAGTTTAAAACGGATAATAGCTTACCTTTTTATCCTTCGAATTTAAAATCCTTCTAAGATATACATGATTGTAATTTGAAATTGAATGGTAAGATTCCATACAATAAACTTAAAAAGGTTATTCTTTGAAAGACTTCTAATCAAATATTTTCAGCGTAACACGTATTCTATTTAATGTATTTCTTTAAAAAATATAGCACACAAGTCATATAGTGTGTTTTGATTGAGAATGATAAAGTAAGCATCGCATCTACCTTCCATCGTTAAATTGTAGCCAGTTGAATTTACAAGACCAGTGTACAATTCGAACTGAACATTGAACTAAAACGCCGGGGCTGTGAATATTGGTTTTCTACCGACCTTCGAATATGAATTTCGGTTTTTAGATTCAGTTTTTAATTGAGTGAATAGTTGGATAAAGGTCATAATTTACCTCTATGATGACAGTTAATACCATTACCATATTTCACCATAGAATTTTATCTAATAGCTGGTGCTCACGATTTTGTATTCGATGTCTGTGATGTCTACGTCATAGCAGCTTTATGCATGCCAAGTCTCAGCTCGATTAGTTTAAATTGACAAATTTTTATACAAACTTTCATATTTTATCCCCTTGGGGGAAGTATTAATCAAAATCCATTCTTAGCGGATGCGTAAGTCATAATAACATCTACCTGTATGCCAAATTTCAACTCGATCAACTTCGCAAAGTAAATGTTTCCTTTCTGGGGCAAGGTGTCCGTTTTTATAATAAAATACCCCAGAATTTTTTGCAATTTTCAATAAATAAGTTTTAATTGTATATTAAAAAGTCTTTGATAGCTAAAGCATATTATTCTGTACAAGATTATATAGATGATAATAATGCATAGATTTAGTATAGCTGGTTTTCATACAGGATGTTTAATATACATATATGTAATTCTTAAATGTATATACATACTTTAAAACATAATTTTAAAAGAGTACCTATCGAGTTTCTTGCCGGTTCTTCTCGGTAGAATCTACATTCCGAACCGGTGGTAGCTTTTCATTAATTTAAGCAACTTTTATTTGTTTTGACGATTCAAAAGTGCTTTTAAAAGCCTACTTGAATAAAGTATTTTTTTATTTTGATTTTTGATTTTGATTTTGATCCGTCCAGTGGTTTGAGCTGTGCTTTGATAGATCACCATATCAGTAAATCAGTCAGTCACCATTGAGTTATATATATTTAGATTAAAAAAATTTTCTTTGTTCGTTTTTTATACGCTGCTAAACCGTATATCAGATTGCGATAATACTTTGTTAACTAATTTTTTGCACTTGCGAGAAGGTTATTGATATGGGACTATTAACTTGTAATAGGTAATGCCTTTAGTTCCAGCCAGATTAAAAAAAAATAATTTTAGACGGTCGTACGACTTACCAAAATCTACATTAACTCGATATTTTATTTAAGGTTATTTTATATAAAATAATATAGCAAATAACCAATAAAACAGCAAAAAGTAGACATAGCAATTATATAAATAGGAACACTTTCACAATAAATAAACGGATATAACAAAGAAATAATCCGAAATTTCAACGAATTAACTTCAAAACATTTCCACTGAAACACAGAGATATCTGTAAAAGCCGAGGATATAAAAGAACTAGTGGCTCCAATCAGAAACAGGCTTACACGACGTATGCAGGAAGGTAAGGCACATTTATCTTCAGTAAACTGGAGCACTCCTGTTTTATTGGCGCAATAGCATGGTTCTACCCCTACTATTGTAGAAGTAGTACATTTATTGCTAGTTTCGTCTTATGGTATTAAAATAGTTGATTTTAGGGTTCCGTGTTCAAAATCCTACCAAGAGGACCCTATTAGCCTTAGTAATCTCTATTAACCTTCAAGGGGTTTATTTAGAAAATTTAAAAGTAGTCCGTCGGAAATTTCATGTATTTCATTATGATGGTTTCCCTAACAACGGGGTATTCGATTGTCATCATTGGTGTACTTTTGTAATCACAGATTATTTATATTTCTTTTTTTTTTTAGTAAAAATAGCTACAGACGAGCTGGCCAATGGAAATTTGCAGCACCAAAGCCACAAATGCGATGTCAGATTATGATAGGAATTAGTGATGGAAATAAGAAATAAGGAAAGGAATGGAGGCGATCGTTGGACTTCCGGTTCTCTCACACACCTAACGAATCGCTATACAAGCCACTTAACTCCGATCTTCTCTGAGAGTGGGGTACTGCCCCGGTCGAGTCAGTCCGTATACAAGCTGTATACGGGCTCTACCTAAATGAAATATGTTTTGTATGTACATATTTCGTTTTATCATGTTCATATTTCATTACATATGGATTTAAAATTTATATTTTCTTTCTTCAAAGGAGTAATGCTGCTAGCATTCTTTCCACATTGCATTTCAATACATTGCGAACTTAATTGTTTATTTATGTTTCTTATGTAGGTATAGAAATCGTATATTGCATATTTTATTTTTAACAAGCTATGCCCCGCAGTTTTACCTGCGTTCTTTAGAAAAAAAATTTATATTAATATAATGTTTACCTTCCCAACTGGAATCGGATATTGTTCACTATTTCATTGGTTTCGATTTTGTTTTCGCATAACCGGCTTTTTTGTTAATTAATTAAGATATAGTCTAAGTTACTCCTTATAACATTAGTGAGTGAAACTCGTATCAAACCATGTCCATTCGTTTGGAGATAAGCCAAAAGAAACAAATTAACAGGCAGATAGACAGAATGAAAGACAAAAATTTTAAAAATAGTTTTTTTGATATTAGTACCATATATACTTTTATACGCATATTAAATGTTGTTGCAAACCTGTTAATTTGAAATTACAACGGACATTTCTTTATTACTATAGATGTATAGATTAATGTAGGCATTATCTAAATCCTCAATTTTCCTTATCTTCCCAAAGAATTCGTTAATTTTTGAGTAAAATATATTAATTAAGAAACAATTAAAGCAAAATATTTACAAATCCCAAAATAAGTCCCCTATTTTAAGTTTCTAAAAACAACTTCAAAATTGTTTTGTGAAGGCGAAATGCTTAAAATTATTTTATTTCAATGTCACACGGCTGTCACACTAACAACGTACTTCACTGGTTGACGAATCATCCTTGACCATTCGCTGCATGCACCGAGAGCTCTCATCACATTTCTGGGAGTGTCAAAACTTTACCTTCACAAAAAAACTCGGCAATTTGGTATGCATTTGTAAAAATTTGATATAAAAGACACCTGTCTTTTATCTCGTGCTTAGCGGTAAAGGGAAATTGCGTGTTGCAGAAGAAATTCTTAAAATTATGTATTCCGCAATCCACATGTGGTCGCGTGGTATATGTTCTTATCATTCTCCTATTGGGAAAGTTAACAGAATCTTACTGGTATTAAGAAAAATAATACAGATTTCGGATTCGGATTCGAGATTTCGGAGAAGTTATATTCTTAAGCAGAAACAGAAGAAAATAGTAAACTATTTACTGTATTATTACTAAAGCAACTAATTAAATATTTTTAAGGTACAAGTTATTCAAACCCAAAATTACTAATTCGCCCACAAAGGATCGCTATGATTGTTATTACTTCAACCTTTAGGGTTTCTGATATCAAACATTCTATGGAATAATATTATTCTATCGAATGTTGATTATCATTAATATTACGCACAGAAATAGATTAAGTATTTATTAACTTTAAAGAATAGAAACAAGATTTGACTGCAACTTAATGCAAATGAAGAATTCAGCAAATGGCTACTTATAGGCAGATTGATAATAACAAAGTACCAGGGATACATATGACTGTAAAATACCATTTGACATATTGTATCATATTCTGTGACATTTTAAATATGTAGAACTAAAAAATTACAAAACACCATAGTTAACCAAAATAATTTGTTCGCAATTGCAATGCCACATGGGTTGAAGACAGATGAAATGGCTAGTCTGATTTAATTAAGAAATTCTTAGAATAAGGTACCAGGGACGCATAACTAGAAGGAACTTTAAAGTACTTTACTGAAAGACAAAAGACGCCCGATAAAATCTATGGGCCCTCATGTAAAACAAACAACTCGAATGAACTCCGAAACTTTGTGATTCCTTTGTTTAAGGCCTCAATAAACCGAAATTCTGTTCGTGGCACAATTTCAAATGGAAATCTAGGTCATGTGGAAACATTTATTCTAATACTAGAAATTGGGCGTTGTAGGTTCACCCTGACAAGTTAATGCCTGTAATGGAAATAATATATAACCATTTTGTAATTAAGTTTTGTTTGTTACTTGAGTTATGAAAAATTTTGAGTCCAAAATTTTGTCCACGTGTAAAACAGAGTACAAATTGGTTTTAACATTTTTAATATCCACTTAATTGTATGAACGTATTCTGTTTTTTACGCATATTTTTGGTAATTCTTAACAAATTTCCAACTCAAGCGACCATGTGGAGTGGTGCTCCATAAATCAAAAGATTTCCTCACTTCAGTAGCTGCAAATCTTAAGGTATCGTAAGTACGTACATACTGAACAAAGAACCGAGATCTTTAGAATGAAATAAAATTACAGCAAAGCTCTAGTGGCAGTGCATAATTTACTCAAGTGAAAACACAGATACTTTCAACGATATCTTTGATTGAACGTTTCAAAGCATACCGCTATCCAATGTTATCTCACGAAACAGACTCGCTAACCAGTTCAACTGCAGGAATAGAATCAATTGTTCGCCTGTTTTTCTTTCTCATTCAACAGGATATTTATTTAAGATTTATTAAATCTAAACTTAAATGCCATACATTAAAGTTGTTTATCCCGTGTTCCAGATAGCGTAATAGACATTAGAATTCAAAGGATAGAAACTAACTTCGTAGTCTCGTATTCCCTTAAGTTTAAGCAAACTTGTACTAGCAATGGGATTTGTAATAGTAATTTAGTTAAATTGTATGAAAATCCCAAGCAATACAGTATTTAGGTTAATGGCATTTAGACGTTTCACAGAGGGACTGGCGATCGCTGCGTTTGATGTGGTCATTTGAAGCCGCATTTGTGCGATGTGACCACTTGAAAGAGATTCGTTATTGATCACTAATGTTTACTATTGCGTGTATAGAAAACGAGTTATTACCTGAAATCAACTCGGAAACAAGACAGTCGCAACTCCATCAAAACGTCGACCAAAAATAATAGTTAAACCAATATCTCATCCATCGCAGTAAAAAAATTACAAATAAAAATAATTTTATATAAAGTTTTGTAACTTTATGTAACTGTCAAATTACTAGTAGTTATATAGATGTACAATGGTAAGATTGTTGAATTACAACATTTATTTAAATATATTAACATTAATTTACATTGAACCGATTCATATAAAATTTAATATTAATTCAACCCTTCACATTAATCCGAGTTTAAATAAAACTCGCTCATATTCCTTAAAATTAACATATAAATTATACATTGAAAGATTAATAAATACTAAAAAAACATTTTTTGTAATCGCAATGTTTATATATACAACGTTTATAGCGTATGAAAGATGCTTAAAAGGTCAGTGCCATGCCTACCATCCCTTAATTTTTATTAATTTTAATCTTAATTGAAAGACGAAATCCCGTCGACCCGGCATTATCATAATCATTATTTAATTAAGTCCACTCGTTAAATACGACGAATTTTGGATTTAATTTACGAATAAATTTTTACGTTAGATATATTTAATTAACATTTATTTCGTTAATATTTGGAAATTTAACATTTATAATAAAGTAGCGATCTGCTCCAGCTTCGCATGGGTATTATAGATATACATAGGTAATTAACAAAAAAATTAAAATTAGAAATTTCAACAGCATATGTTCATCAAGGATAATGTAATAATTCTAATGGTAAAATAATTTTTCGAATCGGACATTGAATATGCTCCAAAACTACTGGTAAATAAACAATAAAGTCGTTCCTTTTTATAATATTAATAAGGATAAATCAAGCTCCCGCGGGATGCTTAGCGGATGTATAAAATTTGAGATGAAAAAACGCTGATATTATGCTATGCCTAACATTTATAAAGTAGCTATCACCACGCAAATAGAGTTAACTAAATTCGCGGCTGGGCAAATGTCAAGTCACGTTTTGCCATTAAACTTTTTCAGTCTAATCTAAATACGTCATTTTATACTGGTTCCTTATGTCAGCAGCTTTACTCGACGACGACTCAGTGGCGACGTCAAAGTTCGTGCTTGGACGTAGCTATTTGTAACAACTAACTTTTTAGTTTAATCAGAAATTAATTACCTAATCGTTGCACATACCTGCTACTTATGCGTGTAAATAAGCTTCTAGTATTATCTAGGTGACCTATTTTAGTAAGTTTGATTGATAATATGAAAGTTAGGAAATTCTAAGATTAGAACGGTTCTGTTTTATTTCGTTTTCGATTTTTAGTGATCTTCGAGTCCAGTAAGCGATGATCCTTGATACGAGATATGGCTGATTGGTTATACGTATATGGCTTCTATTTCCAATATATTTTAATTATGTTTTCATTTTAAACTAACCCATCTCTAGTAAACCATCTCCAATTATTGAGAAATTCAGATTATAAAATGCGAACTTTTCAATTCTTTATTTATTAATGATACTCAGAATGCTATAGTAAAACAAGAATAAAATGATTTCGTCCGATCCAAAAGTCTCTCCTTTTATATTTTAAAAGAGAGTCTTTATATTACAGAGAAGCGTTTCTATTTCGTAACAAAAATAAAAGTTTTTCAATCTAGTGATATCAATTCAGCAATATCTGTTAATCTTTAAAGTGCTCTCGAAATATTATAGTTGAAAGATATGAAATATACCTTACCTTATATTGTACTTTAGATTTAAAACTTCTTGTTTTGATGTTGAATTTCTTTCTATAGTACTAATGCCTGATGCAGGATCTGAAACAAAAATCAAATGTAAGGAAGTTGATACAAATTTATTTATTTGTTTGTCTTCTGAAGTTTATTTTTACCACATTGACCCGGAAAGAGGGTAATTTTTTCGATGTGTATATGTATGTATTATGTGGCTATAGAAGTATGTGCCTTGCTTTGTGGCCTCCTGTATCTTAAACGGCTTGACCGATTTTGAAGTGTGACTTGTCATTAGATTCGTGTTCTTCTCCGGAATGTCATAAGCTGTATGACGTCAATATATCAAAATCATCAAAACCGATGGGCATCCGGATGAAATATGTGTTCAATCACCCACACAACGGATTTAGATTCATATCGTCCTTATGTAAAACGGTTTTACTTAGCTACATACTCTGTTAAATTTTTATTGATACCTAGTTTAAGAAATCTAAAGTATTTTTAACGTAGGTAATATAAAAACAAATTTTATAAATCAGAATCACAAATTAAACTCTTAAAGATTACTAAAATATGCTCGAAGTTGTCAGACATTCAATTACGGGATAAATAGTATAAAACATATATTATAAAAAAAATTTAGTCCAAAAGATTTATTTTAGCGATTTATAGTCGAGTTAGCATTTTACACCCCATGATTATTCCCTTAAAATCTCAAAATTAACGATAAGCTAATTACTTTATACAAACTTTTCATCTTTAGGGGTTGAATTTTGAGAAATCGCGGAGTAGCTATTTTTAATTGTTTGAAGAACAATATTTAGCGTATTTAGGAAAGGTAAGGCCTTTACACTTCTAAAGGATTGTAATTTTAATATTTCTTAAACTTGGCGTACTACACTGCAGATTAAAAACCATTTATAAAAAATATTTAATTTTTAACACCTTGTTGTTGGCGAGTCTTGATAGTAAAATCAATACTCTATGTGTAAATTATATCCTGCATGTGCCCTTTTTAATTTGATTGTACATTAATTCCCCACTTCCAAAAAAGGAGGAAGTTCTCAATTCTTTGGATACTTGTTCACTGATTGCTCGAAAACGGCATGAAAAAATTGGTTAATTCTTTTCGTTTAAAAGGCCAATGTCCCATAGAATTTTCAATAAAATTAGTTCAGTAATTTGATTTTAAATTTAAAATAATTGGTAATGAAAATGTCATTCGAGAAAACAAAATTACGTATTTTAAGTAAGTTCCCCATTTTTAGGGTTCCGTACCTTAAAAGGAAAAACGGAACCCTTATAGGATCACTTTGTTGTCCGTCTGTCTGTCTGTCTGTCTGTCTGTCTGTCGGGATGTCAACCCGTTTTTCTTAGAAATGCATAGACGTATCATGTTGAAATTAATATCATATACTCAAGTCTACGATGACATGCGGCCGTGAAAATATTAAAGTTCTAAGTCAACGCAATCAAAAGATAATGGAAAATATGTCGTATATTTTGACCATTTTAGCGTTTTCGCAAGGGAATCAAAACCTATAGGGTACTTCCCATTGGCCTAGCACGATAAAATTTGGCAAGAAGTAAGATCGTATGGTACAAATAAAGGAAAAAATCTGAAAACTGTAAATTTTTGTATGTATGTTTGTCTGTTTGTAAGTTTGTCTTTCAACCTTTTTCTCAGAAACGCGTGAAGGTAACAAATTTTTATCAACGTCAAGTACTCAGAGTTATAATTACTAAGAGCTGTGAAAAAATCAAACTTCTAAGTTAACACAGTCAAAAGATACGGTCATTTATGTCGCATATTTTAAGTATGATAGCGTTTTTAACGTTTTCGCAAGGGAATCAAAACCTATAGGGTACTTCCCATTGACCAAGCATTATGAAATTTGGCCAGGAGCAAGGTCCTTTAGTATACATAAAGGAAAAAATCCGAAAACTGTAAATTTCTGTTCGTGTGTCTGTCAGTCTGTACGTCTGTCTTTCAACCTTTTTCTCAGGAACGCGTAAATGTATCAAGTTGTAAATTGATCAAGCGGAAAATATATTAATCTTAGAATTAAAATTATATGTACTTGTAACAAATTAACATAGAACTTGACCATGGTCAAAAAAACAATTTTACAAACACCGAGAAGAAATTTGTATCAATACGAAAACATTAAAAAGCAGCAAATCTTTATAAACAACGCAATGAAATCTATATATTGCAGCTAACAAAATGATAGCGCGATGCAGCGTACAGCTAATGCCATCTATTACAACATTATGACATTAACTGTGATATAATTCTGCTCGATTAATAAAAATTTTTATTTTAATTATTATTTAAACGCGCTAAAAATTATAAAATAAACTTTTCATTTAAAAGTTTTATCATCGATTTATAACGTCATTACGTAATTAACATTCAATATAAGAGCTTCACGCGATTTGATTTAAGTACTCGTATTGACTTAGTACGAAAATTTTAAAATTAAATTCAAACAGATCGAGTTATTTAATTTACTTATTTATCTACACATATAAGTCTTCTGGCTATTAGTAATATAATTAGTTATTTATAAATAAACAATTAGTTTTGTTCGAATTAAGTACTAATTATTTTCGTCTTGGCAACACTAATATATATTTCGATATTTTGATTGATAATGTAAATCTAAATATTTTACGAACGTAGTGCAGGGGTAGTAGAGTGTAGTAGAATATAAATAAAAATAAAACGAGAATAAAATATACTATAACTATGTTGTTAATGTCAAAGTCAACAAGTTAGTTCATTGAAATTGTCAAGAGATGGCGCTAGGTGTATCCTGAATCGCGCTATAACTTTTTTTTGTTGAAAGTATAAGGTGTATTAGTACTTAAAATAAAATTTTGTGTTTCCATGGATTGCATCCATGATCGTGTTTTAAATTAAAGTGCTCCTAAGTAGTTTCAAAATAGTTTTTGGGACGTGATCCATATTTACATAATATGTGATTATATTTAAGCGACTTCTAAAAAGGAGTGTTTTCAATTCGACATTGTATTTAATTTTTTTTTATGTTTGTTCGCCGATTACGCCGCCATTTGGGTACCGATTTTCAAATTTTTTTTTTTGTTTGAAAAGGTATACTTCCAAGGTCCCATTGTCTTCAGGTCAGGATCAGATGATGGGATCCTGGAGAAATTGAGGGAACTCCTCAAATATTATAGGCAAGCGTATACCGATTTAGGTATTTTTGATAGTAACTTATGTTGGAACTGATGATGAAGACCACAAATGGCGTAGATGGGTTAGTCTTATATAGATTTCTATAAGTTTGTACGGAACCCTCGGTGCGCGAGTCCTACTCGCACTTGACCAGTTTTTTTTTAAAACAAGTCTTGTTATATAATACTTTCAACTATCAACTTTCATGCTTCACATCTGACGATCGTCACGTGATGTCCAAGTTTTTTTTCTTGGTTTTAACTCAGCCTAGTTATATGTAATTATGTTAACATTTTATTCTTAGAAAAATAATAAATATTAGACACATCATTTAAAACAGCTAAATAATTGTTACTTTATAAAGAATTAATTGAACACTAACAACAGGTACATAGGTAACCCGGTGGGATTTCGGTATGTTCTATCGAAGCAAGAGCAATAAACATTTATGAACTTCAATATATCTAAACCTTAATTCCCTTTCTACTACAATTTGAATGAATTTTAAAAATCATTTCTTAATGTTTTCCTATTGTGGTGGAGTGTTGTAAATTTGACATGTTTAACTGTGTATCTGTATATCAGTTAAGGTTTTTTTTTTGCCTAAAAAACTAATGTAAGTGAAAAAATGAAAAATCGAATGTAATCGAGGTGGTTGTTAGCTATAATTTCTGAGGATCTGTTCAAACGTTTGAAGAAAGCTCTTTTCTGGTCGTTCCAAGCATTTTAGCCACTTAGATCAGTAGAAGTCGATCCAAACGATATTTACTACATTGTGTGTGATATTAACACGAGGTCGTAACTTGGTCCTGTAATCAATCAGATACAAAACTCCTTACCAACTTACAGTTAAAGAATCGTGTTGGGGCTCATTGTAACAGATTTCATGAGTAGGTAGATTGTAGGGGTTATTTAAAAAAATTCAATTTTAAATTATTACATTACATAATTTCCCTTAATCTTGATTCACAAATAACCCAAAATAGACAAACATCTACATATTTTAATTTTCAGACTTAACCAATATATGAATTCCTTATATCACTCATCTATTGTTTTCTTATAATATGTACGTAAAATTGAAGTTGTATTTCTTAATCCTAACTGGAATATGGATACGAAATTGCTCATAGCGGATAATATACATTGTGTAAGCAAACCTTGTTTTAATAACTGAGTAAATATTAACCATGTATAGTAGTGATAAACCTCTGGGGGTGTAACGACTGGATTTATCAAAATATTGTCTTAGAGTCTTATATTGAACAAAAACGTTGACTTTAAATTAAAAGCATAATATGAAATCTTTAATTGGTATGATTGGAGAAAACTTGGTAACTACTTATTTTTGAGCATATAAAAACGCTTGGGGGAGTAAGAGATTTTAACCTAAAATATTCAGAAAATTATATATCTAAGGGCACGGCAGTGACCACGGCAGGGCCAAGTCGAGCAAAAAATCGGTACGGCCGTACCATTCTATTTTCGAAGCAATTTAAGCTATTTTCGAACCCCTATAACTTTGTTACGGATGAAACGATGGCCAAGTCAAGATATTAATTTAAAACTTAATAGATTTTTTATATTGATTTGGATAAGATGTTGTCAGATTAGCTAATTACGTGATAACCTAAGACAGAAGGTCCCTTAATTAAGCACTGAATAAATTAACTGACTTGGTATGACCCATCTCACAACTTTTTACCGGGGCGTGGTGGATTAGGCTCTTAACTTTCTCCTTAATAGGATAGGAGGCCTTCGCGCAGCAATGGGACATTTACAGGCAGTTACTTAAATATATTCTCTATATTCGCTACAAATGAAGATAAATCAAATATAAAATTAACTTGATATATGAAAACATTAATATCTAATGCAAAATTGAACAATTTCGAACTTTCAACATGCAAATAACATTTACTAAATTTATTCGGCGATATCGAACGGTAACATGTGCTTAGTTTAATGATAATCGTTTAACCGATTTCCGAAATTGATTACATTTATAAATTATTATTAATGCGTCCCGCTGATGCGCTGAACTGTCGAATACAGCTACGATGAATGATTATTATATACCGATTGTTATAACGCCGTGGACGTGGTAAGCAAAATCCGAAACTATAAGGAATAGCAAAAAAAAAACGCTTAAAGGAGTCTAGGGGCCAATTTAATTTGAAAAACTTAAACACATTCTGTATTATTGCAGCACATAAAAGTGTCCCCAATAAGAATCGACTTCTAAGAAATAAGTAATAGTTTAAGGCAAATTTAAGGAAAAGACTTATTTTTTGAATACTATAAAATTCATCCATTAACAAAACCTTCAGTAGTAATTTTTTTAGAGACATATCAAAACTAAAAGGTTACAATTTGAAATTAAAACATTATGTAGCGCTAAATGTGTGTAAGTAGAATATGCTGAAACATTTAGACCTTGGAGAAGTGCAAAAGTGTTATGTAAATAGCCCTAAAAATAATACTTTTCGTCTTTACTGCTGACAGAGGGCGTGCACATTTTTCGGCCAGAGAATCAGAATTGCGATTCAAAGGGGAAATGCTGCTAGCATTCTAGCCACCATTCCGGGCGAACATGATTTGTACAAAAGAAATATTATGATATGTATTTCGTTTTTTTGTATATATTATAATTATTGTAATCATATAAAGTAAAGGGTATACGAATGTAATAAATTGAATTGTAAGTCAATAAAATATTTTAATGAAATTTGGATCTGTACATACCAACTTATAATACACGTTAATGTTTCATTATAATGAAGGTCCTCTGAAGAATAACTCGTCAAATGTAAGACCGGCGTCAATGGTACGTCATTAAAACTTCGACAATTACAGACAGACGAAATGTCTTTACATCCTTCGTATTTCGTGGCTTCATCTGCCGTCTTCGATTAAAAATGTGTTAACGGATATTATAACGAAAATATATATCATTGGTGTTTTTTTATGGTAATAAAAATATATAATAAAGTAGGATTGTAAGTATGTATATACCTATATCTTTTAGATTAATACTATGAAATAAAATCTTCTACGTGCCTTTGGATGGAATATTATAAAGATATTAAATTTGTTTGTTTGTAAGTGTGTATGTAAGAGGTAAAAAGGTAAAAATCTATACCATTTTGCAACTTTGACAAGCTCGTCGATTGACTTGTTGACTTGTTCGCTTGTCGTACCCATTCGCTTACTGTTTTCTTGGCAACATCGTCCATGGTCTGCATTCTGTGTGCCGAATCCATAAGGTTATACCACTTCTATTTATATATTCATGATATTGTTGGCAAAAACTATTGAAATCTAAATTTATTCTTTCAACAACTAAGTTTTTGTCTCTCAACTAAACAAATTATTTCGTATAAAGAGTTAAAGTTACAACAATGGACGTACGGACATACATCATTTACAGCATAAAGGAGATATTATTTTACATAAGCGTAAGTTTTTCGCTTGTTATCTTCCTGTACGAAGATTCGAGCTAGAAAGTGAGTTGGACGTAGTTGTGGCGTTGTTAAAACTTCGGCTGTTACGGTGAGAATAACTTTATCGCCTTTACGTGCATCATAATTGCGTGCAAATAATAAATTGCTTGCAATATTAAACTATTTAAAGTATAAGGCAAGCGGTACACTTGCCAGTTTTATTTATTTACGTAAGTTATTTATACGTCATATATCTATTGCACTAACAAGCTACATAGCTAATTATCTTTATTTATAACTAGCGGCCCGCCCCGGCTTCGCACGGGTACATACACACACACACACACACGCGCACACACACATATACCCTTCTTTTTTGCGTCGGGTTTAAAAAAGACGCGCGCTAGCAGCGCACGACGTTACATCAGCTCCGTAATTTTTTGTGCTTAAAAATATCAAATCGTCATTACTTTACTTTATTTTGTTATAAGTGCGAAGATAAAGACTAATGTGCCGTGGAGTGTTATTATTTTACTAAAATCTGTATTTGTAATCAACATACAAATGAAATATCTCACTGCAAAGTAAGAAGTGTCAGTTGCATAGTTTGAAATCGTCGTGTTCTTTGTGTCGATAGTACGTAGTGTCAATGACCTCAGCTATACTAAATGAACAAAAAGATCCTTATGAGGAACATACTGTAACACAAATTCGCCACAATATCTAACAAACAAGTGGAAAAACTGGACGCCGTACTGATTTAAGTCAAAAAGTCGTGAGTTCAAGATACGTGTTATTTAGGACTTTATTTTTCAAACAAATTTTAATACAATGGATAATATTACTCAAAGAAAACAGAGAAGACGTGCAGTCTCGCTATCGGACACAGATTTAAATCTTACATACAAAACATTGGATAGCTCAATAATGAGTTCTACGATGAACGACAGTACTAAGAATAAAAGTCTCCCTCTTCCTTCAACTTTAGACACATCATTGGTTCACGAATTAAAACAAAAGTTAGAAATTGTACAGCATGAACTATCTTGTGCTCATGAAGAAATAATTAATTTGAATTCCGAAATAACACGACTAAAAAATATAACGGAAGAACAAAATAAAAAAATTGAATTTTTAAAAAAAGTAAAAACAATGAGTACACCTATTATCAAAAATTCTAAAAAAAAATCAGCTTTATCATCACAAAAGAAACGCGATATTAAGTCTAGTATTAGCAGAAACGTTTGTAAGAATTTGGAAAATGAATTTAATAATAGTTTAGATAAGATTGAACAGCACAATAAAACAGAATCATTAATGAAATCCAATGATATTACACCGAAGCAAAAGAATACAATTAAACTCGCAAATGACTCAAAAGATGGCGCTACCTGTCTAGCTCGATATAAAAATAAGCCAAGCTCATTTCCTACACAAGGACAAGATGACGTTAAGAAAAATCCTAGAATTTTAATTTTAGGAGATCAGCAAGCGAAGGGTTTAGCGACGAAACTAATAAAAAGTCGTTACAATAAATGGAATGACATTTATAAAGTATCATCAGTAGTAAAGCCATATGCCAGATCTTCACAAATTTTGAATAGCTGTTATAATTTAGAATCAGACATTTCTTACTGTGATATAGTCGTTTTGCTTGTTGGTAGTAATGATGAAAATCCTTACGAATTAATGTGCAATTTATGTAGTGCTCTCGATAGACTTAAACAATGTAAACAAATATTTCTAACAACAGTACAAAGAAATAGCCATCTCAATGAAAAATTGCTTAATACCAATGTTAAATTAATAGTTAAAAATTATCCAAATTGTACGTTTTTAGATTTAGAACCTAATAATTTTAATGAATGTACAAATTATTTAGTTGATCAAAACGATTTTATTGAATGTCTATGTCACAAATTAAACACAGAAATAGATTTTCTAGACTATAAAGATAGATATTTGGTAAATCCTTTAAAACATAAAAAAGTTGCACCGACATCAAACTATTCATCGTTACCCCTTTCATCATTAGATAACAATAAAAATTACACCCAATATAAAATTAATTTAGAAAAATTAGTCGAAAAACGAACAGAATGTAAAGGTACAATTCCTTATTATTTCAAAAAAATACAAAGTAACGGTAAACAAGATGGAACGAATAAAACAAATTTACAAAATCAGCTTTTTCGTAAGTAAATCGCACTTTAAGTTATTTCACCAAAATATTGCTGGCATCTTAAGTAAACGCGATCTGATGGATATTGCTCTGTTGGAATTAAGGGAAACATTGGGAGAGGTTGATGCGATTTGTTTATCGGAAACATTTCTTAAGAACGGTAGTGAGTTTAATTTGAACTTACAAAACTATAGACTAGCTACATTTTTTTCTCGTCAAAATGAGCGTAGAGGTGGTACATGTATTTTAGTTAGAAATAATTTAATTTATGAACCGCTTAAAATTAAAAATAGTAAGCCCTACGTATTTGAATGTTGCGGAATTGATGTGTTAAACTATAAGATCACTATTATTTGCATTTATAGAACACCATCATCAATAGTAAATAATTTTATTACTGAGCTCGATTGTCTACTGCGTTTATTAACCCGAAAGCCCAATAGGAAAATAATATTGTGTGGTGATTGGAATATCGATGTATTAAAACATAATAAAATATCGAATGATCTTATAGCTATTTTAAATAATTATAATCTTAAAAATCATATCATAAAACCCACAAGAAAAAACTCGTGTTTGGATCTAATTGTAAGTAACTGTGATAACGTTATATCTAACCTCCATAACCTTGCTTTATCTGATCATGAAACTGGACAGAGTCTATCGATACAGGTCATACCTGATTCAACTCTTAGCAAAAATCACAATTTTTGGTTTGAAAAAAGACGAGATTTTAATAATGATAACGTCAGAAAATTTCAGGAAAATCTAAAAGCACTTTCATTTTCAGACGTCTACGGAGAAAGCGATTTTGATAAAGCATTTTCGAATTTTCATGATTGGCTAATACTATTGTTTGAATTGTGCTTTCCAATAATATACATTAAAGTTTCGCGAAAAGCACTTCGTAACAATTGGATAACTAAAGGTATAAGAAAAAGTAGTATAATTAAACGCCAAATATACATAAAATATCGTCTATCGTCAAGTAACAAATATTACAATAAAAAAAAGTACAGAAATTACTCTAGGATATTAAGAAAATGTATATATGTATCACAAAAAATCTCAGCAACAAGACACGTATTTAATGCTCAAAATAAATGTAAAGCCTCGTGGAATATTATAAAAAAGACATCTAATAATACAATTGATAAGAATGACATAAACGAATTAATTATTAATAATAAAAACTGTACTGACCCTAAACTTATATGTTACCACTTTAACAATTATTTTATAGATTTGACAAATAAAGATTCTACAATTAATAAAATGACAAATAATAATACTAACATATCTTTTAATAACAATTCTATGTTTGTTAGACCGGTAAATGAGTCTGACGTAGTTAAAATTATACTCTCACTCAAAAATACAAAATCCGTTGGTTACGATCAGTTAAATACAAGAATTATAAAAGAAAGCGCTGACATTATAGCTACTCCATTAACATATCTCATAAACAAATCCTTAGAAGAAGGTATATTTCCTTCACGACTTAAAAAATCGATAGTAAAACCATTATTTAAGCGAGGTGACCCTCTCAATACAGGTAGTTATAGACCCATTACCTTAGTACCAATAATGTCAAAAATCTTCGAGAAGGTAATGAGTGATAAATTATACAACTTCTTAACTACATTTAAAATTTTAAAAAATTCACAATACGGTTTTCGGAAGAATAGTTCTACAACTTTAGCTTGCTTTACACTTATAAAAAGTATAACGGAAAGCTTAAATAGAAAAATATATCCGCTATCAATTTTCTTAGATATGACAAAGGCTTTCGATTTTGTATCTCACAGTCTATTATTACAAAAAATGTATAGATACGGTATTAGAGGACAACCGCTTGAATGGTTTAAAAGTTACCTATATAACAGAGAACAGTGTGTCCTTACAACAAAAGTCTGTAGGCTTAAAAGACAAAATTTCTTCTCTACTTATCGTGTAAATCGCTACGGAGTGCCACAAGGAAGTGTGTTGGGTCCTTTACTATTTCTTATTTATATAAATGACATGCCAGATGCGTTAAATCAGGAATGCATCTTATTTGCTGACGATACAACAATAAATATAAAATGCGATAATAAACAGGACATTGAAAGGGCAGCAAACACCGTTTTGACAAAAGTAATACACTGGCTAGATATTAATAATTTACAAATAAATCTGACAAAAACTAAAATGATACAATTCCAAACCCCCAACAGTAATTTTTTAGACATAAATATAGCATGGAATAATACGAAACTTGAAATAGTGGAATCAACAATATTTTTAGGGATACATGTAGACAAATTTTGCAATTGGAAAGATCATGTGAATGCAATATGCAATAAAGTTGAAAAATTTATATATGTTTTAAAGCGCCTTAAAAACGTAGCCACGAAAGAAGCGGCAATGTTAGCATACCATGGATATATATCTTCCAACCTTCGATATGGTGTCATAATATGGGGAAATTCAGTAGATTCAGAGAGAGTTTTTAAAGTACAAAAAAAATGTATAAGATCACTATGTGGAGTTGGATCATTAGATAGTTGTAAACCGCTTTTTAAATCATTAAGAATCCTTCCTTTTCCGTGTCTTTATATATATGAAGTAAGTGTATTTGTCAAAAAACATCTGCACTTGTTCAAGACAAATAGTGATGTTTTGGGTTCTAATACCAGATATAAACATAAGCTCTATGTTCCTTCGCAAAAATTAGTGTTATATAAAAAAAATGTGTACTGTATGGCGATACGCATATATAACAATATAACTGATTCTTTTAAGGATTTGCCAATTACTATGTTTAAAAAAAAACTATTTGATTTTCTTTTAAATAAATTATATTATAATGTTAATGACTATTTGTGCGACAAAAATTGAATGAAATATTTATCAAGACATGTTATTATTTTAATTATTATATCTATATTTGTGTTATTATGTCTGAAATATTAATTGCTTGCAATATTAATTTTTTAATTTATTATTTTATGACATGTTAATCGAATTCAATTAATTGTAGTCTAAGCTTTTGATTAATCATCACTATTGAATGTTTAATATTTGCACACCGATAAGTCGGTAGAATATGTGAATTATTATAAATGACCATCTGTATTATGTACCATATTCTAGCAAATAAATGAATTATTATTATTATTATTATTAAAAAAAAAAAAAAGTAAAATTATAAAGGAAGTTTGAATTTTTTTAATGATTTTTTTTTATTCATAGTTTTTATTAATGTACTCGCGGCACTTTATTTTATTACATTGATTCTCCCCCGTACCCCAGTGACGCTTACATGGAGCTACATCGCATGCTGGCTAGCTGCGCGCGGTGAGCGGCAACCACGCGACTTTTTTCTAATACTTGCATTTTTAAACTCGTGATATCTTCCGAATGAAATGTCCGAATTGAATAATTCAAAAAGTGATAAAAAGGTATTGAAGCCGTCATGAATATAAAGTAATATATTTATTTTGATAAGGCTTAATACCAAGGTACAAATAAAGAGCCTTTTCAAGCAGCGGCATATAAATTAAATTTTTAGAACAAAAAACCGCTTACTGTGACATAACTATGATATTTAGACATATGCTGTCGCGACACTTTTTGTAGACTCACAGTTCTGCAAAGTCGTAGTAAATGATTTTGTTCTATCATCAATAGTTTTCGCAGCGCACGCGACGTAAGGAATTTTTCAGGTCATTTTTTTACACCTTGGGTTACATAATTAGAGTTTTAGTAAGGATCCCTAATTTTTTTAAATATAATATAGCTCATGTTGCTCGGGGATAATGTAGCTTTCCAAAGGTGAAAGAATTTTTGAAATCAGTCCAATAGTTTCGGAGCCTATTCGTTACAAACAAACAAATCTTTCCTTTTTATAATATTAGTATAGATATATCTTCCCTATTTGAATCAGATATTGTTCATTATTTCATTAGTTTCAATTTTGTTCCTTATAACATTGGCTTTCTGCTAGTGAATGTTTCGTCAAAATCGGTCCAGCTGTTTCAAATATTAGCCAAAACAAACTGAGTGACAGATGGACAGATAAAAATTTAAAAAGTGGTTATTTTGTTGTAAGTACCGTGTATACTTTCTTATGCATTTATTTAAAATTACAAACAGATACACCAATTTTATTTATTTGTATAGATGTATACCCTTCTTAAATCGGAAATTGTTCATATTTTTATTGGTTTCTACAATATTTTGTTATCGCGTAATTCTCTTTTTTACTTTTATTCATTAAAATAAATATATTTTTAAATAAAAGTAGCCTAATCACGTAATGTTTTTAAGAACTTTTAGACTTTGTGATATTTCGTGATTTTTATCTCCATCCCCTTTCCTCTGGGCCTCACGTGATTAAAAGTACCATCAAAATCGGTTCAGCCGTTTCAGAGATTAGTCGAAACAAACAGATAGACGGATAGACTGACAGAGAAAAAATAAAAAAAATGTATTTTTTGATGTAATTACTGTACATACTTTCATGCATTTAGTGATAAGCACAAAAAAATGTTCAACGTGATTCCTTAAATTGACATAACTTTTTTATTTATGGACCGATTGACATGAAACAAACCCTAAATGTTAAGTAAAGCTTACTACAATATATTAGTGAAAACCGCATCTAAATCGGATAAGCCGTTTCCGAGATTAGCGTGCACAAACGCACAGATAAACAGACAAACAGACAAACAGATAAGAATTCTAAAAATCATTGTTTTGGGTTATATTGCGTTGGTAAAGGTCCCCCTATAATATTTTTTTTCATATATCTTTCACGTACAGACAGCGACCCGTTAGAATTTTATTATTAGTATAGATATAGATATAGAATCATATTTTCCTCGCAAGAGAGCTCCGACAAACGCGTGCGATCGCTGATCATGATGTGCTATAGGGCGAAGCGCGGCCATCGACGCGCTATTTACCGCGGGTCGGTACCGCCGCGGCGCCGCAATAACTACGTCCCTGCATTTTAAATTTATAGTATCTTCGGAAATATTCACTTAAATTACTTGCTGTAAAAAGCATATTGATCTATAATAAATGCACAATTTATTTAAGGTACTTAATTCGATAAGGATTAATGCTGTATTATTTAAAATCACTTCGTAAATAACCATTTTTTAGTAAAGGATAAAAAATGGTTATGGCGGGTTATCCCTAAGAGATAGACATATACCATCGCGGACTTTTTTGTTGAACTTTTTAAGATGGATAATACTGTAGTACATTATTTTGGTCTATCTCGTAGGGTTCAGCCAGCGTTTGCCATATAAGCGTAAAAAAACGTGCTTATTTACGACATCACATTAGAAACCTCTAAATTTATCAGCGTTTCTCTACTATATTATGCATGTATTATACATATAAACCTTCCTTAAGAATCACTCTATCTATTAAAAAAAATCGCATCAAAATCCGTTGCGTAGTTTTAAAGATCTAAGCATACATAGGGACAGACAGACGGCGGATAGCGACTTTGTTTTATACTATGTAGTGATGATAATAATCATTTTAAAATAAAATATATTTTTTACTATAAGTAAAACAAGTTATTCTTTTTTGTTTAAGGTGCGTCGTGACGTAATTAAACCAGACGCATTTTTTACATTTACTGCTTTCGTAAATTTATCTATATCACTATAACCTGGTAATTGTTTAAATAAATAAATTATAAACACATAGTTACGTAATCAAGTTACACGAGCAAAATTTACGAATACTTGCTTTTTTTAAAGAAGAGGGAAATAATCTGTAAACCCACTGCGGGTTCACGAATGTGCTCGTCTCAGAAATTCTACCAACGCAGAATTCCTTACAATAATTTTCTTTAACCGCTGAGCATGAGTTGAATTTAGATAATTATTTTTTATAAATGGACGCTGATAACCAATACTGTGTTAAGCCACACGGACTTCACTTGGCGAAAATAACGTCTAAATATGTCCAACCTATTTTTTATTATTATTTTCTAAGAAGTATATAATCATTTTTTCTGTTCTATTTTGATAATAGTTATAATGAATTACAAGCATATCAGTGTACTAAAAATTTTTATCTAATATTTCTTTTCAAATATATGAGATTATTGCATATTGCAAAATATGGAACGCACTTGAAATTCAAAATATTTAAATTAAGAAACTTTTTCCGTACTTATATAGTGTAGATGACATGTAAGATTTTTGAATAATGTTAAATAGGTGTTACGTTATCAGAATGCAACAATATCTCCAAAATTTGAATTTTTGTGGGTTGACACATTATTGCTTATCAGCATCCAAATACAGTTTAAAAAGTATTTGTTATTTTTTATACGTAAAGGTAAGGGACAAAACAGCGTAAATGTCAAGTTTAAACATGAGAATTTGGCCAAGCGCCTTTGTCAGATATTCAGTTGGCCGGATAATTATTACTTGACTAGTTTGTAAAGTAACTCAACTGGGGATATCAATAATTACTGCCTAGTGTCTCTGTGCGTTCGTTTATGTGTGCCAGTCAGTTTATAGGTACAATTAAATATCATTGTGTTAAAATTTCCAAGTAAATGCTTAGGGATTTGTAGTAGGTACTCATTACTTTTCATAATATTAGTGTTTTATTTAAAACTCACGTGGCATTTTCATTTTACACGCTTTGTGCGCCGAGATGGCCTAGTGGTTAGAACACGTCGAACTTTACCTGGTCCATACCATGGTCGTGGGTTCTAGTCCCGGCTAGCACCACTGATTTTTCAAGTGCTAAATATGCGTTTAAATTCATCTCGAGCTCGGCGTTGAAGGAAAACATCGTGAGGAAGCCTGCATGTGTCGGGAGAAATTCTGGCACATGTATATCCGCCAACACGCATTGGAGCAGCGTGATGGATTAAGCTCTAAACCTTCTCCTTAATAGGAGAGGAGGCCTTAGCCCAGCAGTGAGACATGTACAGTCTGTTACTTTACTTTTATTTTACGATTTGTAGAATATCACTATACATACTTTCAAAATTAGGTGACATTTCCTTTTACTTGTTGAAAAGGTTATGTCCATAATAATAAGAGGTTTTATGACCTTTGTTTATTTTAAATTATCGCCTTAAATATCTATAAATAATATTCAGAGCAGGTTCTAAATTTAGATGATAGTTATCAATTCCACTGACATAAATATCAGTAGAATTAATAACGTTTGGTCGAGTTTCCAACGAAACCACATCAATAGGTACTTTCATGGGTCAATTTATATCATTAATAAATAAAAAACCTATTCGTTTCGTGGTTTGATGTTTACGTCGCAAAATTATTCCAATATATTGACTTATAAAAGTACTCAATCCTCCATTTGGAGCGGAAATCAAACAAAAAAAAAAGTTAAACGGACGGACGTATAAGCCGATTCATTTGCCTTTAAACCTTTAACCCAAATAAATGATCCTAAATTATAACTTTTGCAGTCATATTTTACTTTTCATTGTTAAATCTGTATAAATACGTATATTATATCATATTCACATTAATTTCGAGTTGTTATTTGTATTTTGTACTTAAAAACTTTATCAATTATGCTCTCATTTTCAGTCGTATTTCTTCAAAGACAGATATCAAACAGTGTATAAGCGCTAATGTAACCATGCATTAGTGTCTAAAACGCAGGAAGCGAAGCACTCTCCTGCAATTATTAAACGATGAAGAGCGAAATGCGAACACATTTACAGCAAACATTTTGAGATATTGTTTACAATATTTGTATGTATTTGCTTATATATGATAAGCGATTTACTATTTAGGGAAGTGTTTTAAAATAAAAGTGACTTAAAATGTGTATTTTAACTAAATATTAAATAGATATTTCAATGAATAAAAGAGTATCTGGTGTCAATGTTTAACATTCTTTTTTGTATAAATTAACGGGCGAACGAGCAGTCGGGTCTGTTGTTGTTAAGCGATCACCGCCGCCTATGAACATTTGCAGCACCAGAAAGACCACACGTAAGGACAGGGTTTGGAAGGGGAAATTAGGCTTTTTAGTAGATAGCCTACAAAAATACCAGAGTACATTAATAACAGACTATAGATACACATTTAAAGGTAAGCATGTATAAAAGTATACAAATATAATCACTACGAGAAAAGTTTAATATTAAACAAAAAATAAATATTTTAATACAATTTTTTTTCCAATCCAATAGTCACTCTACAAAAATGATACGGAATAAAACTCATTTGAATTATTATTCGGCCCGCTGACTTCACAGGACGATAGCGTGAAAAGCTAAAATTAAATGTATTTACAATTTTCTTTGATAAATTAATTATTTTTACGACTGGAGTGAAATAGTCCGTATAAATATTATAAATGCAAATGTAAATTTTTATTTTAGGCATAAATTTTATTGATAGTATTATCTTGCTTGCTTGGAGAATGGGGACTACTTTTTCTTCAACTAACCTTTTTTTCAAAATATTTACAATTAATTTGTTACTACACATACTCGCAATTCCGATTATCTGGACGAAAAATACTTCATCCTCCCTCTCAGCCGTGGAGGTAATAAGACAAGAAGGAATATCTTTGAGAAAGGTTTTGTAATACTATACCATGATAAAGTGTTTTGACTATAATAATGGAACATATGTGTAATTTGGAAGAAGTGACGATTATTTCGTCCGTTTTTCCGGCCACAATTAACCCTCAAGCTTAATGACAACTAAAAAGTTCGTAATTTTATTTATTTTATTTTAAGATCTCCAACAAAAGATACACACTAAATAATAATACATAAAAAAAAAAAACACAATGTTACTTAACGTATGTGTGCTCCTTCAATTACAGGAGACCATAGCTTGCTCATAACTATTAAACCAGAATGGAAATGAAGAAACAATAAATAACTAAATTGCTAACTTAAAACAAAAATAAAATTAAAAGAACTGTTAAAATATGAGATACATAAGAATAATATATACATATATGTTATGAGATACATTAACAGCAATACTATATTAATAAAGTATTTTATTGAGGCAACTCTTATATTCGTTTACTTTTATGGTATCAATATATCTATGTATATCAGCACATATCTACACTTTAAAAATTTCTTTCATAAATTGAAACCTATTTAAACTATAGAAAAAAAAAGATAAAATTAAATAGTATCAGCACATTTTTTTACAGAGAAACAACACTTTAACATCCTTTTAACAATTTTTTTTTAAGATAAAATCTTACGTGTCTCGGAAGCATGTTTTCTATCTCTTTGAGCAACACTTGGTGGCGCTTCAAGATGTTTCAATGGGATCCCGAGATGTAACCTAGATAAGGCTTGAAATCTTTTAAGGTAAGCCGTCGGCCTAAAACGTTCTTATAATTCTTTGAGGTTTTTTTTTTGTAAGATTTTCCTGTTTTTAGAGGAAGTAAGTGTTTTAATGTGATATATAACCGAACATAACATGCATGTACCTAGTTGAGAATTCAAAGGTTATAAAACGAAGCTCGTTTCTAGAAGGGTGTGTGTTTTCTTTTACAAATGTTTATTATATTTGTTAAACTCGTACTTAAGTAACGTGACGTAAAGTACATTTATTTTATTAAAATACACTGATTCGAGCAATTTGGACCGTCAACTTAGAAATCAATATTTTAGTTCAATTTAAAGTTATCAGCTTTCCGGAATGTGGTTTATACTGAGAACTGACAGTTTTCCCTTAAAATATCGATACTAAAATCATTTTAATTTCTTTCATGCATCTTTAGTAGTCTAATCATACTATTCATACTGTCCTAGTAATTTTGGACAATGTGATATGCTTTATCAAATAGTTATAATAGAGGCTTTAATCATAAAAAGTGGCAACGGTAAAAATTGTTCGCAGGAATTTTCTTAGACGAGAATAATTTGCCAAAAAGTTATAAAATAGATACACTCGACAATTCGAAGACAAATTTATTTCATCATTCTTCATTGATTAAGTAAAGTCTTAGTAAGAAGGACAATTTCTTATAAACTTAATCTTATTTATTTGCTGAAGGGATACTCGGCCAAGTCATATATCACTGGCCCTGGCCGTCCTCGCATCAGACGTGTATAAATACGAGAGCCATCTTTGGACATTTATTTCGGCGAATTACAGTCAAGGTACCGCAAAAAATATATTTACGTAAGAACAGTAGAGTTAATAATGTTATTTGATGATCATATATATATGTACTACGTTTTGGAGACCACTGGTGTACAATTAACGTAGAAGTCATTAACGGACTACCGTTCTTCTCGTTGTTGTAGTCCAATGATTTTTGTAAGAAATATTCGATTTTAATTTTGATGTACAAAATAGTATTTTGGATCGTTTTGCATGTTCAAACACCTTTAATCAAATGTTAAAAAAACACTGCCTCCCCCTCAAAGTATCACTGAAAAACCATCTTTAATGTTTTATACAGAAAATAGAGATATATATTGATTTATTTATTTATTAGAATCACCAACAAAAGATACAATAATACATTTACAGGCCTTATTTTTAAGTGATACATTCTAATTGTTCTTTTATTTACAGGCAATTACAGCATGCATTAATGTTTTAGCCACACCGACAACGAAGAGATTATATAAATCAACTAAAACATACAATATACCTACACGATTCTCGTTTAAAATGTAACAAAATAATAAAAATTAAAAAGACAAAAAATAGCAATTACAAGATAAAAACCATTAAATTAACAGAAAAACAATATTAAAAAGTAAAAAAAGAAAAATTGATAATGGGGAAAAAATAGCATGTATTTTATATGAAGTCTCTTAAGTAAGAGGCGGTTTTCTTTTTGAAGGTGTAAATATTATATTTGAGACGGTCATTGGTCATAACATATGCTTCTTTTATTTGGATTTAATAATTTTGACGAGGGTATAGCTAAACATATTTCATATCCTCGTAATAAAGAGAACACAGTCAAGTTTTTACCCTAGTCAGATTTAAATATACGACTCGATCGGCAAGTCAAAGCAACCATTAAAACTAAAAAGCAATCACCTAAATAAGCTGATATTGCTGAACATACCCTATATAGTGGTTCAAATCGAGGCACATTAAGTCCGAATAAACCTGCCGTTTGATCCAGGCTCACTGAATGTATATGTTGTAGACCAATCGTGGAAGTGGGCAGACCAGATTGGAATAGAATTTCGTAAAACGATGTATTTTATTGCAGTTTCATTTGGTATAACCGTCAACGATGTGCTTGATTGGTGAAAATCTATTCTTAACGTTCTGAACTAGAAGGTAACGTTTTTCGGGGGCATGTATGTATATGTGGGTATGTAAATATGAATTCCCATTTCATTGTGACCATTGCGTGTGTGTGATTTTGAAAGGTAAGGTGTCAATGTAAATTCATATTCTTATTCTTCCTCAGAGTTTCATAGATCATGTGATGTCATCAAAATGGCCGAAGTAAACTGCCGAAACTGGCGCTGCATTCGGAGGAAGTTTGAGGTGAGAGGTGTTTTAGATGTACATTTTAATTACTTACGTTTTATTCTCCTAATACCGCTACAGTTTGAACAAGTCAAATTTCCATAACCTGGACTTTACTCTTAAAGGGCCTAATAATGACAGGCTCAATAAACATAACGATTTGATCGATTGTTTTGATTTAATAATTTTGGAACGCGTTTTCTGTAAGGAATGAGAGACAAACATTATGAGATAAATCATTCCAATTCCTGCACCTACTTGGCTTCACCTATAGTAGCAATGCAGCATAAACATAATGAAACAGGCTGATCACTCATTCATCAACTCACACCACACAAACTACAACATTATACCAAAATTATACCATAAGTTTCAGGTTTCATATTTAAATATAAAAAGAATATGAGAATCACTTCCACTTGTAAAGTTGAAACAACCAAACTTTTTATGGTAATATTAAAGTTAAAAAGTTTAAAACTAATTGTAGTTCTCTAATTAGCATGATAGCAACATTTTAGGGTTCCTAAATCGACTAGGAACCCTTATAGTTTCGCTATGTCTATTTTTCTGTTTGTCTGATTTTCCGCAGTAGCTTAAAGGATCTAAGTACTAGAATGCAGTCATTTGGCAAAAGTATACATATTAACCACATACAGAAAGTGAGAAAATAAATCTTGAAAAATATTTTTTAAGACCACCTCCAAAACGTAAGCTGAAGCCGAAATTTCTTTTTTTTTCTATCCCACAGTGTGAATTGTCGTTGGATATGGCGTGTAAAAATATTGTGGGTGTGGAAAAACAATGTTTTAATTAGGTATTCGTTTACGAAATATAATAAATAAGTTTTTAAGTGCTAATTTTTCTTACAATCGAGTATCTCCCACTACCAGCTAAAATATTGCTTTTAGATCTCTGAAATAAATCACAATAATAGTACATATAACGGATTTCAAAGGAAAACTATCACAGGTAAGTAACTTTTACAAGTTAATGAGTAGTCTACCAACTCATATAATGAACTTGGAGAATTAACAAGCAAAATTTCGTACAAAATTCTATGAAAATTACTTGGCTAAGGTTGTTAGTTGTACAAAACAACTTCTTTTGCACAACTGTAGTATATATATATATATATATATATATATATATATATATATATATATATAATATGTAAAGCGTAGCATTCGTAAATCCTCTCGCAATATGCAGACTTTTATTTTATATGGTTCATTAGGTATTTTATTTAAATTAGCTGGCAAACGAACAGGCGGGGCTCAAGGGACGAAAATATGCCCTTTCGAATAAGAAAAGAATTAATCAAATCGGACCAGCCATTTCGATTAATCGGTTAACATACGTGTCCCTGAAGATTTAAGAACCTACTTCTTAGGATTATTCCAAAATACTATGTCGGTAGGTCCCCTTAATTTCACTATTGTTTATCCCTTTTATTTTTGACAATTGTTATGAATAAATAATATTGGTTTACATCGTACAAATTGGTTTAAATATAAATTATTTCAAAATTCTATTAAGAGTTAATTTCTGAAATATCACAACTATTTAACAAAACTATTTAATATGAGTTATCTGCGGTCTTCTAATGGACACGCGAATATGCTGAATGTCGACATTATTAACAAATATTCGCTTACATTTCATAGATATAAAATATCAAATTGAAAAACATTATTTATTTTAGTTTATTAACGAGTATTTGCCGTAATATATGAGTTTAATTTAACGTGTATCATATATCGAAACATAGGACTTTCATACAAACTTCCAAACTTCGTTTTATTCCCTTAGGGGGCAAATTTTGCGAAATCCCGTCTTAGTCAACACCTACATCCTAAAAAGAACCCCATGTATAATTTTAAATTTTTAGCAGTTGTCGTTTCTAAGATTTCGTGATGAGTGTGCGAGTGACCTCCATATAAATTAAAATTGTCAATTTAATTATTGCGCCCTTTCCCTACATTCTATGACTAGTCTTCTGCCCAAAGATTGCCTAGAATGGTTTGCTGCTTTAAAGCATCTAAAGCAATTTTATATCTATTTTGCAATGGTTAATATATAAATACATATAAAATTCGATAAATGATAATGTGACTGTTCTCTAATATATCTAAGGCGTATAATACTCAGCCCATTTTCAGCGCGTTTCGTGCAGGTGCATGCTAATACCACAGCGCGCTTTAAGGCGGATTTATATTTGACTGACGTGACCACACGTGTCGTGTCATGTCGTGATGGCTAGCGTTTACATAATTTTGTCGTGTTCTAACGCATCAGGACAATATTTCGAATCAATACAGTCGAAGCTCTAAAAAGGTCAAACGTTTGAAATGTTCCTCTATGAGTCATCGGATTCAGATTCAGATTTTAAAGATATTTATTTTTTAATACTGGCAACTCTTTTAAAAAACGAAAGGAATAGGAGATTTTGTATTCATAACTCAGCACTGCTGCGCACGCACATTAATCAGACGTACTGTGATGGCGCCATTACAGCAACCCCCCGCGACCGACTCGGCTGACGTGAACCGGGATCGGTGATGCCACACATCAGAAGCCATCACGACATGTTACAACACATTAATGTAAATGTTGTCATACATAATGTATGATACCGATTCTGTTCTGATGCGCCACGACACAACACGTCAGTCAAATATAAATCCGCCTTTTGGCTAGTACTACTTGGCGTCCAATAGTACGTGTGTTACAAGCGCAAAAACGAGTTTATAGGAAGCGACTACATGTGTGTATATATGCCTTAAATTACATGGACGCTGGTAAACAATAATGTGTCAACCCACAAAAAGGAATTTCGAGATATTGATGTATTTTGTTTCTGCGTCACCTATTTAATAATATTCAAATTTAGGTAATCTAAACTAAATAAGTTCGGAAAAAGGATTCTTAATTTAATGTTTCGAATTTTAGGGTTGTCTTATATTTTGAATTTTATACAATATTCTCAGATGTTTGAAAGACTTATTATTAGTTAACACATTAAATATATCAATCTACTTTTAATTCATAATAGCTTTTATCAAAATAGAAAAGAAAAGATGTTTATATACGTCTTCAAACAAATTTATTAAGAATTTGTTTGACATCTTTAAACTCCATTTTCTGAAAATGAAGTCCGTGTGGCTTGACATATTATTGCTTATCAGCGTCCACATAATATATACCCTAAATCAATGGGTATAGAAGCGTGAAATTGTGTACAGAACTTCTATAGTATTAGTGAGTAGTAAGAATGAATTTTTGAAGTCATCCCTTGAGAGGATTAAAATAGGGGAAAAGTTTGTGCGGAAGTTAAATCACATTTGAAGTTCGAAATATCAAAGTTAGTTTTTACTCTTGTGAGACATTACCGGTGGGCGATCGGGCCTAATGTTAATTATGTATACCCAATTATGTTACACTAACTGCTCCTTGTAGTTTTATCCGATACGTAGTAACATGATGTAATATAGCCTATAACCTTCCTCGATAAACGGGCTATGGAAAGCAAAATGGATTGTTCAATCCGATCAGTAGTTTCAGAGATTACGCGCTACATACATACATACAATTTTTACCCGTTTAAAATATTTGTATTGAGTAATAAAAACAGGACAACTACGTCTGTCTTTTTAATTAATAGATTAATGTGATTTACGAGTACATTGTTGTTGAAATGTTTATGTCAAAACAATTTTGGATTTTTATTGTATATTGTGCCAATTGATATTATTCATAAGTTACGTAATTTGGTACATTTCCAAAATCAATGTATCCTAATTCACTAAGTCAATTTATAATTCAAATTCAAAATATATTTTATTCAAGTTTACTCTATATGATATATCCATACAAAAGAAATAATAAGTTAAAAAAAGTTTCCAAACTTTAGTGCATTTTTTTTTTGTTAGCTGAATCGAAATTATCCCTTGTTTATTTATTTTTTTTGTTGTAAACAATTTTTTTAACACACAAAAAATATGAAAATTCCTACAAACGTGACATTGGCAGACTATTTTAAGTATCAGTAGCGTGGATGCGCGCCATTTCATAAGAAAAAAAATTAAAAAACGTGAAAAGAATTAAAAATAATATCGAAACAAAAGTAAAAGCGGTAGGACATGAAAACGAAATGTAAATATTGAAACCACGTTACCAAAATAAAGTTTTATTCAATCAAATAGTCAAACTTTAATTTACTTACCAGAAAAAAATGGCGCGAAAAATAGCAAAAACATCCAAAAACTTTTATCCATTTTTTAGTATACACATTTAGTTCTAAATCACGTAATTTTGTTAAATGTTCGAATTTTAAAACAAAATTCTAAAGTCCCAAAACGTTTCAATTTTGAAAGTCATTTTATTGTATTTTTTTGAACGCTCCATACTAAAACTTTTTAAGAATTGATTATCTGTTACGAAAAAAATTTCGCGATTTCCCGCTCTTTTATCCTGGAGTAGCGTGCGTCTCTCGACACGTCTCGAATGAAACTGAGGACTGGCAGATTGGACTACTAACTGTTTTCGATCGCTGAATTATCACGTGTTTCACATGTCGTATGAGTTTCTTGCGTTGTTAGTATTAATATATTGTTATTGAAATATAATATAATGATCATGAATTTATAAAAAACCCTAACATATGAAAAACTTTATCCTTTATAATTTTTTAAAAAGATCAATGACCAAGTTTAATGTTAAAAAAATAAACATCTATTATATCGTAATTTTACTTCAATCCAATCTAACAATAGTTATTTTTAATTAAAAAACATTTAAAAAGAAATTACGAAATAAATTATAATTATAATTAAAAATTTATTAGCCAAAATATTCACATTAAAAGTAATACCTAAATAATGTAACAGAATAATAAATCTCAAAAGATTTCCGTGTTTCCAATAGTAGGGGCACAACAGATTCTCGCTAGTGCTACATAATGCCACTCTTGGGCTCTGACGTTTGAAGAGATGATCTTCATAGCGGGAGATATTTCGTATATCCCCGTTTAACTCCTGAATGTAAGTAAATATTGTTCGTCGTTTCTTCTGCATAATCTTTGTAAATACGTGTATTTTTTTAAAGACTTGTTTTAAAGTAAGAAATATGAAATATGACTATTACTCCAAGCTTCGCTGATGTTAATGTAAATTTTGTTTTGCTTACTTGTATAAAGTTTAATTTTATCTTAATATTTTGCAAACAATAAGTTGATAAAGTTTCATCGCAAACGGATAACCGTTATAGTAGCGAATAATAAGATAACAATGGATACTCAGGCACATTGTTCACTATATCTATCTATCTATCTATCTATCTATCTATCTATAGGCTACATATATAATTACTTGTCATGATTGACGGACAGATTCATTAACGCAAAGCCTAAACCGCTGTGGTTACAAACTTGAAATTTTGGCAGTTTATGTTGTAAACATCCACCAAGAAAGGATTTTTGATAATTTCAGCTCTAAGGGAGTAAAATATGGTGGATTCTATAAAAGTCCGTCATTTTTAAAGGAAAAACTACTAAATTTTTATTCTTACTTGTGTTTACAAATAAATGCACATATATATCGACGTTTTTAAAAGTTTCATTTGACCTGATTCAAAGGCCTATTAGTTGTAGCGTGATTTTAAATAGCCTATACAGCTGTAACATTCTACCGTAAACGGATTAAGTAACGGTAAATTTTTAAAGTCGGGCTCTTAAGAATTCCTGAGGGTCTCATCAGATTTACTCTAATTTATTAGTATGTGTGATATTAATAGAAATAATTTTAAACAAAACACAAATACACTCGAATAAACCGTTATTAATTGTAGCTTTTTGAAAAGTGGTTTATTTGCGTGAAAAGGTTTTGAATAAAAACGAGCCGAAAGTATATTTACGAGATCTAATTCCATCTTTCGATTAATCCGTTGCAATTACGAATACTACAGTATACGTATGGTTTCATCTTTGATATTTGGCACGAAGAAAAAGTTAATTAAATCAATAACAGTTAGGACTTGTATAGTTGAAAAATCAAATTAATAATATCAATATTGATCCCTTCGTAAGAACCGATTATTCACATGTGAAAAGTTTATAATTTCCTTTTTTAAATAACTATCGTAAATAAAATAATTTTAAAGAAAAAAAAAATAATTTAATTTGAAAGCATAATTATTACATTTTATTAGCTTTAATACTGGCATGGAACTTAACTGTAAGCATTTAATAGTATATATATATATACATATATATATATATATATATATATATGTATATATATATATATATATATATATATATATATATATATATATATATATATATATATATATATATATATATAGAAAAGAAAAATAATGCTAAAAATCTGAACTCACCTTTGACCTTCAAATGAAATATTGCATTTGCGATAACGGCTGTCTCAGTTCCCGGAATAGCTTCAACATTCGCAACTCAAAAAAAATCAATTATGAAGATTTAACGAACACTATCTTATACCTAATAATTTACTAGTAACGCTAAATATAGTTAAATAATAAAAAAAAAACTGTAAAATTAGTAATAATAAGCATTTAACATCAATCATCAGTTTAATAAATGTTTTCAATTTCAAGTGGTGTTTCTTTTTACTGTTTACTCGTTTTCTATTGGGTGACGTGTGTCGCGTCGACACTACGCATGCGTGATGGCTATACTGAGAGCGTATAGTTTTCTCGCTCACACCTTAATAAAAATATAATTGCGAAAGAAGAAAAGAACTATAAAAGTAACGGCACGTTTCATTTTGGTTCATTCATCTAATTGATTATGACAAAAAATCGAATGAAATAAAAAATTGTCTATATTCTAATGATGTTCATTAATATGTTTTGTTTATGCTTCATATCAGCGTATATTACTTTTCGTTTATCTTTTATTTATATTTTTGTACTTAATAAAACATAATTCAGGGTCGTTTATAGTAATATGAAATTATTCGTAGACAACAAATACTTACCATAAAATTCAACAGTAATTAAACGTTATATCTGTATGTAACTAAAGTTTCTTACAATTATTATGCTTTTCATTGTTTGATACGTATTCAATTAATTTTTAATTATTGCGTCAGATTTAAAACGTAATTAATATACTTAATTCAGTTAAAAGTTAATTGTAAAATACGATTTGATGTATATTGTGAATAAAATTAAACTTAAACGTTAAAATAATATAAGTTACAACTTAAATCGATTTAAAAAGTATTATTAAAAAATATTACATCTACATTAAAAATGTTTGCAATATACAGTTTCTAATGCCTTACTTATTATTGAACGAATGACGTTAACCGCTTGACTATTTTTAAATATTCCACAATGCAGTTGCAAGCAGATGAGCCAGAGAGTCAGTTATTTAGTTATACGTGAACCGCCTATAAACATTGGCAACACCAGAAGTACCATGCGGTGCCAGCTTATAAAGGAATAAGGGGTAAAAAGAAATACGAATTGAGGAAAGGAATAGCGGAGGTTAGTCGTCCGTCTCTCTCTCTCTCTTTCTATCTCTCATCGTATGAAATGCAGATATTCACTACTTCTGGCTGATTTTCTGTGAGAGTGTTGTACTGCCCAGGACGACTCAGCTTATATACAAGCAGTATTCAGCCAGGTAGCATCTACAGCAATAAATATCTTAATTTTATAGTCAAATAAGGTTTATTTTTGCTTGATTGAATTGGATCTGCATCTTATGGTTTTTAATTTAAGGTTCATTATTGGTTGATTAAATTAAAAGGATATCGCGCTGGGTCATATGTAGCGAGTTCAAGAACACATGGTTGCTAATTCCGCTGGCACCAGATGGCAGTGCAAGTCGGCTATTACTGTATGTCATCTTTGTTGGCTAGAGATGTGATTCTATCGATAACTATTATTCGTCAAAGCCGATGAAATGTAAAAGTGGTGTTACTTTATGAAAATCTTACATCCAAATGTGTACTATTGTATTGTTTAATTCTATATGTAAATAAGAATTACAATTTTTTTCTTTATAAATTGTGTAACAGTTATATCTTATATTATTTTTCGTTTAATTCATCTACACCAATTCAATTACAATGTATAGAATTTTGAAAGTCGAATAAAGTATCCTCTTCCTCCCTAGCATTAACGCCTCCTTGTCTTTACGTCTTCTTATTTTTTTTAAAGCCAGCAACGTTTTTATGCTACATCTGATGCTGCAGGTGTTCATGGCAGAGATCATCTCTTAACATTAAGCGATGTTATTGTCGTTGAAACTTTTTTAATTTAATTGACAATAAGCTAAAAATAAAGAATAAACGTCGCTATTAAATAAGCATTTAAAACAATTAACAATAGAGTATTCTAAAATGTATTCAAATAAATTATGAGGTAATTAATTGAATGCTGTAATAAGCGAACTTCTGTCGGCTTTGGTGAATTATTAATCATTCCGTTCATAATTAAAACGTTTCTGTTTGAATAAATATGAGCTAAATTAGTTATAATTAAACGATTTGACTTAACCAAGGCCAGACGTATATTAATATATAGATATATGTATATTAAAAGTGTGAAAACGTTTTTGTATATGATTTTTTTAAGAAAACTAACAATTCTTGTTTATATATTTAGTATATATATTTAATCAACCATGGAACTAATAGGACAGTATGTACATTTATGACGTACATTTTTTATTACTCTTGGTACATTAGAAAAAAAAGTCCTGAGAAGTTAAGTACCTTTTTCAGCACTTAGTACAAAACTTGCGAATATAACATGATTATAACTGTCTTTACAAGTAGACAATTGGACAAATGTAGTAATATTTAAAGATAATTACCTACCTACATAGTGATAAAAAGACGCGGGAAAGAATAAATAAAAAGTCTAATACTATAAAGAAGTAAAATTTGAATCTAAGTTTGTGCGTAGGAGATAATTTCTGAAACTACTGACCCTATTTTTGTGTAAGGTAGTTAATTAATGAACGTTATAAGTCTATAACGTTTATCAATTAGTCATATTACATTATGCTACGACTCATAGAATATGTTAATGACATAACATGTTAATGATATATGTATATAAATTAATTTGACGATTTGATGCGATTGGGAATATTTCTCTAAAGTTTCTTCTAGCATATTTTTCAATTAATTTATGAAGAACTGTGCACAGGTTTGAAGATCTCAGCGTTTCTCAAATCGTTGAAAGAATCTGAGTAACTTGTGCTGGTTTCAGTTATTCAAAATTTATTGTTTTCAACAGACAGTTTTTGATAAATTATAACCAAGAACCATCTCGTATATATCAGCTTAAAAATAAAAAAAAACGCATCAAAATTGCTCTATTCGTTAGGGAGCTATGTTATCACAAATAGACATAGATACACAGATACAATTGTCAAATAATCACTAACTACATCTTTCTTACTAATAAAAACTCAGTTTCCAGAATCCAATACCTACATAAAAACATTCTAACTCCTCTATAAAACCTAAAAACTTTTTGGTAAACAAGGTATACATTTAATTATTTAATTTATCGATATTACGTTATCCCATCACTAGCCTTTGCTGTCTAAAAGCTATTAGCAGTTGCCGTCGGAGGCGCACCTGCGACTGTCATTTCCTACAGAGAGATTACTTACCTTTAACGTTACATGTATGTATATCTGTCACGGTATAGTGCTATTGGACAATATAAGTAAACGAGCTTGTTCGCGTAACTCCATTCATGTGGATATAAGATAAAGATTATTTAACATGAGACGTTATTTTCTGGGATGAAAATTAAATGTTATGTGGATTTAGGGTAGACGATATATTGCCAGGGAAATTCTTATACTGCGTAAGTCAAAGTGAGCAGCTTTACAGAATGGCGAATAAATTGCATAATTATTTATAAATACCATTTTGAATCAATGATTTATACCTGTGAATTCATCTGAATATGTTTCTTCAAAAAGAAACGGTGACTATAGAACTTTAAAAAGTAAAAGGTGCTTAAAAAGCTTAATGCTTTTCAACATTTCGAACTTTAAGTTTCAAGGTTTTTTAGGTTTCGTTGAATTTCGAATTCAATTCCTTACTCTTAAAGGTTATTCTTTAAAAGTAGTCTGAGTTCTCTATCTGTAATTTATAAAAACTAGATGACCATTGCAAATACTTTGCAATTAAAAATAAAATAAAATAAATAATATTTTTTGAAAAATTACGAGGTTCGATCCCTGAGCCGATTCTTAATTTCAAAATCCGTGGCATGGTTACTTTCAACTTTCTCTAGCTCTCATAGTTTCTGATTTCTCCCTTCTGAATCATCTTCAATAATCTTAAAAAAAAAGTAAAAATCTCCATACAAAAAAAAAAAACAATTTCCGAATGAATGTAAGTTCATCATTTCAGTACGCCTGTACCTATTTCTGTATATTTTTTTGTTGTATTTGTAATTGTCTGATGAAGTTCGTATAAAGTATAATGTTTGTAAAAAGCACGGAAAAGTGGAAAAAAGGCGTAAAAATATCTTCATTTAAAAAGCGAGTAAATGATAATAAATTATTACACCCTATGAGGCAAGCGGCTATTAAAATAAATAAATATAATAGCCGTCGCTCACAATATTGGTTTTATTATTTCAAGAGCAGACGAGACACGCGTATTGTGTCCTTGTGTAGATATGACTTAAATAAGGCTTAAGATAGTAAGCACATAAACTATTGTAATACTCTAACACCTGGTGTTCTCGAGGTGTTGGAGCATATTTAGCTGTAGTAATAAACTCAAACATTACAATGAAAAATAAAGTTAATGAACTAAAGAGCTACAGGAAAAGTTTGAACATTGATAATTGCGAGCTGTATTATATATAAAAGATACTCAATCATGTAAACATATTATAGCCCTTAAGCGAGAACTACACTTATAAGTGTTGTTCTCAAACTTTCATAAAGATTTACATAAGCTGTTTGTTATTGCTTTACATCTGGAACAATTTACTGTTAGTGCTTAATATTTGACATTCACAGTTTTTGTATCTACTTACTAAATGTCTGTTGCTACGTTAAGGAGTTGTATTATATAATTTACAAGAGTATAATATTTACTACATGTATAATTCTCGCCTTAGAACAGGAGTACTATGAGCAGAGACGTACCTATACCATCTGAGGCCCGTAGCAAATTCTTTGGATGGGGCCTCCAAGTAAAAATCGTCACGTTAATTTTAACGAACCACTTAAATGTTACCCAAAACATATTGTGTGTGTTTTAGTTAAATATCTGATAAGTTTTATTTTAAAGAACATAGGTTTATACAAATTTATAATGAAATAACAATTTACTTTTAATTATTAGATATTTAATAATAAAATTCTTTTAGGCCGGGGCCCTCTCGGGTCCGGGGCCCGTGGCTTTTTGCCAGACCTGCCAGTTACGCCCGATGATTATGAGTATATTTTAAATAATTGTAATTCATTACAAAATCCACTACGTTTATTGTTTCTCCCTTTTAGCACAAAATGGTTTATTAGATACGACTCGCGACTTAAGACGCGTAATATTTTAGAATTGCTAAATTGAGAGATTATAGCTACTTCGCAGCTCCTTCAGGGAGAAAGATTTTTATGTCTGTTAGCCTTCCTCAATAAACAGGTTATTTAATGCAAATATATTTTTACTTATTCTAGCACGCAACAAAATAAAATAATAAAAAAAAACAACAACAACAAAGCAAAGCTTTAGTTTATTTTACAATATAGATTGTTTAATCATTATTATTATTTTCTTGTCAGCAATGAAAATTGTAAGCGAAAAATACACAACATAAATTCAGTAACAGTTTTTATTCCTTTTAATATAAAAAATCAAGTAACACAAGGAGTTGTTACAGAAGTCGACTAATTTGTTGAGCAAAAAATGAAAGTCTCATTTCAACTGGCATTCGGTCCAAGTTTTGGACCGCGGTGAAAACAGACTTACATAAATCTAACTCACAGTCGCGAATTGTTTTAACGGGACTGGGTGGTGTAAGTGAAGTGACAACCTGAAAAAACCTTACTTTCTCTCTCTCTCTCTCTCTCTTTCTCTCTCTCTCTGTCTAATAGACTACGGCTAATTATATACTAATTTAATAATAATACATTGTCGTCTTTTACGTAAAGCCGTCGGTCTCGGTCGGTGTCCCAAAAATCTAAAATCAAAATCAAAATATGCTTTATTCAAGTAGGCTTCTACAAGCACTTTTGAATCGTCAATACAGAAGCAATTAATTAATTAATTTACCACCGGTTCAGAATGTAAATTCTACCGAGAAGAACCGGCAAGAAACTAGAAAGAGATATATTTATGAGTTACAAATATATTAAATATTCTGTGTGAATCCACCTTATACTAAATCTAAGTATCTTTATCATCTATATAACCTTGAACAGAATAATATGCTTCAGCTACTAAGGACTTTTTAATATGTACTTTAAATTTCTTATTTGTAAACTGTAATTTTTTTAGCGGAATTTTATTATAAAAATTAATACCTAGCCTCAAGAAGGTAACATTGACTTTGCGGAGTCGATCACCTGATAATGATCTAAATGGTTACTGGCTTGCCTTCAGGGGTTGCGAAGGTCAGATGGCAATCGCTCTGTGTAAAAATCAGTTGCCAATATCTACACTAGAATAATAAGGGGACCCTGGTATAACCGGTAAAAAATGCTAGATGATTATGATGAGTCATCTTTTAGGGGCAATTTTTGAAGTTACATTGCCACGAATTTCATATACGTGATACTTTGATACAGGAATAGGAAGTTAATATAACAAAATAAATGAACACAATGTAAAGAGAATTCATTTTTTTTTTATTACAAGTTATAATATATGATTTGTTCAATTTTATATTTCACATATTGTGCGTATATGTCGGATTTGTGAGTCTTTTAGTACGCAATATCACCACACGTCTTCAAGAGGCGATAGCGTCGCAAAATATTATAACGTTAGAAATTGCTGATCTATTGTTAGCTGTTTTTTATCAGACAGATGACGTGTCTGGTTTTCGAGATGATTGTGTATCTTTTATTTGCTTAATATAGCCTTGATTATGTTTAAATTTTCGTTATTTTGCATATCATCTCCTTAATAATCTTCCACTCTTCTAATACAAAAGTTCGCATATTTACTACCGTTTACTTTCAGCTGACATAAGTGAATATTAAGCGCATTCGCTAAACGTCTCTAACTTAGATCAGGTCACAAGAAATTGCGGTTGTAGACGGAGTTACTCCCGTGATTATTCAATTATTGCCACAGTTAGGAGTTTTGCGCTGAGCTTAAAAATATCCGCGAAATCTTTGAATTACCTCAGTATTTTTTAAGATAGAAATTACATTTTGTTTTATTACGAAAATACTTTAGCTGAAGTCGGTTTATTATGAAATTGAATTTTTCTTTCTGAAAATGTGTTTTGAGTTCTCTTTTGCACATTTTTATTTATCTGATTCCGTTATAATGAAATTGGATTGAATATGCCCAAAGTTATATGCGAATCGAAATAGGATTTTTAAAAGGCAGTTCATATATGGTTAACCTTTTCGCGAGTTCTCTCATATTGGTATATATTGACAGTAGTAAAATAAAGTCTTTACAATGTTAAGCAAAACAAACACTCTTTAAGAAACTATCATATTATTTACACAGACAACGCGTTCGAGTGACGTCATAAAGCGTCACAAACCAGTCGTTAAGTGACGATGTGACGAAGCCAGAGCTTAAGGACAGATATAGATTAATCATTCAGGTGTGATATTGCATTACATGTGCAAATTGATTTGCACATATAAGCTCATTAGTTGTTAAACGTTATGTTGGGCAAACCGCGTTATAGGTTACGTTGTGTTAATTCATGTTTTATCGACTTCAGTTCATGCTCGTGTATGCTGCTTTTAACGAGAAATTAATTTAACATTCTTTAAATAATTGTTTGTCAGGTATATGTTTTATTGTAATAGTTAGGCGAGCGACGATTCATCAACATTTTAAAGCCTTTAATCTTAATCAATAATCAAGCAATTCAATAAAAAAATCAAATCGGTAACATAAAAAATCTTTCAGTTTTTATATTAAGTGGAGTCGTATAGGTAGATAAAGAATTTACATAACATCTATATTTATTTAGTAATGCCATCAAAATACTTTTATATATTACAAATGTAGCGTAAAAAAAATAAAGCAAGTTACAAAGAGGTTTTAATTATAAAATCAAAACTTTTTGGTAAATTGCAAGAAACCGTTCTTCTCCCAGTTGCCTCTGCCAAAAGGAGTGTCTGTCCTTTGCATCCCAGCCTTGAAGTCAAGCGAAGTTGTCGGGTTTTTGTACAAGTTCACATTACCACCGGCGGAATAGTCGGTCTGTTTAAACATAGGCGTGTGTGAGACACCGGCATTTGCGCCGAATTAATCTCTGAAAAAAAAATAAAAATGTAAGATTTGATATATCAATTTTTTATATTCCTTTTTAAATGACTTCCAATAAATGAATAGATCCTCTTCTTTTCTTCTACTTCAATTTTAGGGTTCCGTAGTAAAAAACGGAACCCTTATAGTTTCGCCATGTCCGTCTGTCTGTCTGTCTGTCTGTCTGTCCGCGGCTTTGCTCCGAAACCCTTAATACCAGAAAGCTGTAATTCGGTATGAGTATACATATGAATTACGCCGAGAAATTCGTACAATAAAATCTTAAAAATATTTTTTTTCAGGGTGTCTTCCCTATGTGTTAAGAGAGACCAAAAATTTTTTTTCTCATTTATCCCATGTTGTGGGGTATCGTTAGATAGGTCTTTTAAAAATGTTATAGGTGTGGGAAAACCATTTTTCCGAACGACGAACTGTTTCCGAAATATTAAGCTTTGAAGTGTAAATTTTTCTTAGAGTTAAGTGTCCCCCCCCTCTACCCACTAAACTGCTGCGTCTAAAAATATGAAAAAATTCACGATAGCGGTACATATAATGAATTTAAAAGGAAAATTATCACGGCTATGTTGGTTATTATGGTTATCGAGTTATAGATGATCTAAGTAAAAATAAATATTTCACTTTTTAAAGCATCACATTATGTAAATATTAATAATTGTAAATTAATATATGAATTTAAATGAATAAATAAATAAATATTTAATAAGTTTAAATTAAAATAAAATATAAAATAAGGTATAAAACAATGTCTTAATAAAACATGTCGCGAGTGATTCTGAATCGCGCTTATGAAGTTTTCAACCAAATCTCCATAGATTTCATAGGCGCTAATCAGGAAGGAAATTTATCGGCGCTAAGTATATTTTACAAGTGTTAGAATAATAAATAATCGACGAACATTTAATGTTCAAAATCGTTAGTATAATTCACATTCAAACATTTTTACGAAAATAGGTACTCGAAGATTGCTTGACCGATCTTGACAATTCTGACAACTACGGAACCCTACATTGTGCGTGGCCCGACACGCACTTGGCTGATTTATTTATGTATCGCAAATTACTCGAAAACGAAAACTTAACTTTTTATTGACTCAAAACACAATAATTATAATAAATAGAACAGAATTACACAATAGTATTAACAAATTAGAGACCTTAAATATATACAACTCATTAATTACTGTACAAATCATGGCCGCATAGAATAGTGGCAAGAATGCTAGCAACATTTCTCTTTTGAATCACATTTCCGATTGTCTTGGCCAAAATTCATCATCGCAACTCTTTTCATGATAATACATCAAAGATTTGGGGTCTTTTGGCATACTTAGTTCTATTTGTTAGAATTTCGAATTACTACAATATTCTTGCAAACCAGCGATTTAATTGCAAACAGCGATTAAGTAATTAATTATACAAACTTTTAAGTCATGAAATAAACATATGCCATTAGCGTCTTTATTATCAACGCGTAAAGTTTAATTTATATTAATTCTATTAATGCAATAGATCAAAAATTTGCATGCAATTGTAGTTTTTAAACCCTTGTGATAGTGGTTATAATTATCTACGTACTGTGATGGTAAGATTAGTTCACAATCCATTTCCCCATGCATATCTTTGGCAGACAAATCCCTTTTGTGGCGGTCTTCAAACGTGACTTCGTATATTTCATATCTAGTTTACTGGTAGAGTTTTAGAATGGTACCGTTTTCTCTGTATGTCTTTAGTAAGCATTCAAGTCAGGATGATGAGGTAAACTATATGTTGTAGAAATGATAGAGAAGATTTTTAAAGTATTGCAAATTGTTTGGAATATACGCCATGTTTACAATTGAGTTTTATATATATTTTTAATTTTTTTTTTATTTATACTTGACACATTGGCAACTACCGCTGAAGATGTCAAACGGCGCAAATATGAAAACATTCAAAGGAGTTTCATATTTGTGCCCTTTGCCGTTGAAACCATGGGGTCCTGGGGCGAGGACGCCACAATATTTATATATCAATTAATAGAAAATGGCACGCAAACGCGCAGGCGGGACACATAATGCTATGTGTTTACCGTCACTCACGTTGCCAGCTAAGAATGAAATAAGAGGTACAAGCGAATAGGAAGTAGGAAAAGGATTAGCCGGAAGCCAACCCCCTCCCGGCTACGCTTCCGTCTCTCTCACTCACCGTACGGAACACAAATACATGAGTTACTTTACGCCTATCTTCTGTAGGAGTGAGGTACTGCCCCAGTCGAGCAAGCCCATATACGAGCTGTAGTCAGGCTACAGCTACCTCAATGATGCCTTTTCGATTATTCGATTAAAAAAGCAGATTTTGGTCGATTTAGTTACTTACTTAAAATTGTAATCAACACCAGCGCCATGAGTGGAAAAATTCGGCCCAGCTTTGGGCATAGAGTGGGTTGTAAACGCGTTGACGTCAACCTTGTGGCTGTCAGTTTTGAGGAGGTTGAGGTTGGTTGAGGCGGTTGCCTGGTTGCCGAAGGTCGGTATATGCTGAGCAGATAATCCTAGTGACGAACCAGCACTGGAAAGTAAATTTTAAACAGTTTAGCTAGTTTAGTATATGGAATGGAACCTAGAGAGATTTTTTGTTTGTCATGGTTAATAGTATGTACTAATATTATCAATAGGTAGGTTAATAAAGGTTAAGTTTGTTTGTCGATTTGTATGTAGAGGGTATTCTGTGAAACAAATGATCCGATTTCAAATATTATTTTTGCGTCGGATAGCCCGTTCGTTGAGGTAGGCTACATTATATCATGCTAAGACTCCTTGGGGCAAAGCAGTAAACATAAACGCGAATTAAACCGTGAGGACCAGCTAGTAACTATTATAGATATTAACCCTTTGATCCTTATTACCGGAGATATGTGGGTAACAATCCTTAGCTTAAAAATTAATTTTGTGCACGAGGATTATGTGAGTTATTCATGTGTGTTAAGACAAATTCGGAAACATTTGCTAATTTATAATATAAGCTTATGGTTTAGTGTTTTGTATTTTAAGAGTTAATATAAATTTCATTCCATTGGAATAAATATTTTTTTAAAATATACTTAAGACTTACATTTGTAAGTTTCACTCTCGTTACTGATAAAAGAACTCTATTACCTAATAACAGATACGTCTTAGCTAAATGCGAACGCTGTGAATGTAAAAAAAGCACTGTTCTATGATCTCATTGTTACTGAAATACATTATATTTTTTCACTTTTATAAGCAATATAAGATTTAAATAATATATTAACAGATGTTTGTTTTATAACAACAACCGGCCTGTTGAATCATTTCTGTTTGCCAACAATGTTTAACTAAGCCTTTTGTTATGATAAGGATTAGTACCTACTTTATAGAAATAATAAATCGAGTTAAAACTGGCTTTTCGTATGTTGTTACTCGTTACTATAAAACGTAAATATATTTAATATATAAAATTAATATTTGAGTTCTTTGTTTGATCCTACCTAATATACTAAAATTAGATTTTAACGCGCTACTGTTTATTTTTTTATATACTGTCATATCGCGAAAGAACAATGAGTCACAAGTCAAGTCATAATATGTATTTTGTTCAGAGTAACACAAAAATAATGATAACAAAACTATAAATATTTATTATTGTTAATTTTGTTTAAAAAAAAAAAAAATTTACAAGCGCTATAAGCAAAATATAAATAAATAAATAACAAATAACGCATCACACTCAACGGCCCCCATTAAGATCTCATGACCTTGTGTCGGGGGTCCGGAAACACTCACAACACTAACACAAACACCCAGACCACGACAAACATCTGTATGGCCAATACACACGTTTGCCGTGAGCGGGGATCGAACCCGTGACTGTTAGCGCTTTAGTCAGTTGCAGTGACCATTGCGCCAACGCGTCTGTCAAATATGTAAGCAATATAATGAATACTAAATATTTTAACATATTAACATAGCATACTTACGCATTTTCAATGCCCACGCCACCACCGGCCACTTTGAACGGAGGTGCACGTAGATTCATCGGGTCAGGCGCATCTCTTTGTCCAACAACGAACATGTTTGCATTTACACTATTACCATCATTTTCTTTTACCGCATGAATACTATAATTCTTCGTTTTATCAGCATTTTCTGACACGCTACCGGTGAGCGGCATTTTGAAAGTTATTTATTAAAAAATATGTTGCCAATGTTTACGACAACATCAAATGAGAATTGAAAATTGAGTGGACAGTGTTGTGTTGATAGGCTATAAATAGTTACGCGGTATGATAGTGATGTCCGTTATTGAAATGTATCGATCAAGTATTATGATCATCTATTAATTCTAAATATTTTTGTTTACAATTGTTTGTACTTACATTACTTTTATTTAAACTACATATATTAAATCTGTTTGTTCCAGCATCAAGCAAAAGCCAAGCACTCATTCGATTTAAATTTACAGTACCTTATTTTTAATAGGTTACGATTAGGCTTAAAACTGTTATTTAATTATCTCACTGCGATAGCAATGTTGAAGAAATAGCAATACAACCTGTTGTAACAGTGTGGGTAAAGCTGCAAGCAGAAGCTAGTGTTATCTAGTTTGGTTCATATAACGCTGTTCTGTGGTTACATAAGTGTTCTTACGCATTTCCCCACATCATTAATCTTACGGTCGATGTTAGAAAAGGTCATCAAGATAAAAAAGTTACCTTTATTTTTGCTACACGGCCCTCAGGATTATCCCAACTGTAGTGCTTTTATGGTTTTAGCTTGACACAAAATCATTCCTTGAAAAGATACAACTGTAAATAACTTTTTCATTACGATTGAAAACATCTTAGATCTGTTAATAAAATAAGTCATACATCGTTACAATGTTTTCATATAAATATTAAGTCTTGTTTATGATTTTGTATTGTAACATTTATTTCGAGTAATTTTCGTAAGTATTCAGTTAACTTAACAACGTGGATAACGTTGTATTTTCAGATGTTAATAAATATATAATAATAATTTATGTGAACTTTTTAAAATAATACTCATTGAATCATTCTGATTATTTTTTGTGCACAATTAAAATATCGATAAATTTTATCGACAGTGCTACATCCCGTCGTTTTACTCAAAGCTGGTTTAGCAGGGAATTCCCAGGACTCCCACTTATTGTTTAACTTATACCATACCTACAATTTGTACATTCGGTCTCTGACTGTACCTATACATACATATGTATAATAAAACAGTGTATGTATATACAGAGCAACGCGTCCGGAAAAGATACGATTTCATAAAGTAGAAATTTGGATAGAGCATATAAAAATCTATATCATCTCTAATTGTCAATACTCCCAAAAAACCAATGTAAAACTAGTAAATGACAGTACTTACTAGTATTGTCAATATTTATAGTACGGCTGCAGACGAACTTGAGGATATTAATAGTTAAGCTAATAAGTTGAAAAGCTTTTTAATAATTACATTACGTAGGTATTTAGATTCTAAACATTTGAAAGTATTTGAGCCGATATGGCCTAGTGGTTAGAACATATCGCTCTCAACCGATGATCGCGGGTTCAAACTGCGGCTAGCACTGCTGTGTATTCAGGTGCTATATTTGTGTTTAAATTCATCTCAAGCTCGGCGGTGAAGGAAAATATCGTGAGGAAACTTACATGTGTCGATAGAAATTTTGACACATGTGACACCAACTCGCAGTGGTGAATTAAGCTCTAAACCTTCTCCTGAATAGGAGAGGAGGCTTTTGCCTAGCAGTGTGCTAGCAGCATTTTACAGGCCGTTAATTTAAATTTTTTACGATATTTTTTAAAGTATTTTATACTATCTTAAAATTTATCTCATAAAATTCATAAAAACATTTTAAAATGCTCTAAATAATTTAGTCGTCATAAAAATCAAACATTAGGTATATTTTTTATCTAGTTCGCCATGTTAGTTTTTTAAAACATTGCAATTTAATTTATCGGTAGTCTTATTGCTATATCAATAGAAGCTAAATTTGTTCAATTAACTTCTTTATTATTAAGTGCAGGAAATGAATCACGATCAGTTTATTTCTATTTTGCTCGGGGAATCACATTCAACAGACCGTGCTAATAAGAGAACTTAATCATACAATATACGTATCACTTGTCAAAAAAATATGATAAATGGACGCTGATAAGCAATACTGTGTCAAGCCACACGGAATTCATTTTGAGAAAATGACGTTTAAAGATGTCAAACCCATTCTTAACAAATTTGTTTGAAGGCGTATATATCCATGTTTTCTTTTCTATTTTGATAAAATGTGTAATAAATTTTAAGCAGATTAATATATTTAATGTGTTTTCTAATGAAAAGTTTTTTTAAATATTTTAGAGTATTGTATAAATTGCAAAAATGGAATGCACTTGAAATTCGAAACATTAAATTAAGTCACTTTTTCCGTACTTATATAGTTTATATGAGTGAATATTTTTTTTGAATAATGTTAAATAGGTGACGCAGTATCATAATACATTAATATCTCCAAATTTGACTTTTTGTGGGTTGACACATTATTGCTTATCAGCATCCAAATATAGTTACTGGATACTGATAAGCAATAATGTGTCAACACACAAATAGCCAAATTCGGAGTTGTAAGTCATCTAAACTAAATAAGTATGGAAAAAAGTTTCTTAATTTTATGTTTCGAATGTGTTGTTGTTGAAGTGTGTTTTATACTTTGAAATATATAATAATATCATATATTTGAAAAACTTATGATTTGAAAAAAAAAAAATATTATGTCACTTTCTTTTTAATTCATTACACCTTATCGTTGTCTTAGATTTTCGCGATTGTTGTTCATGGAAATAATACTATTTTAAACGGATTTAATTCGCGTGTATCAACTTTTTTGTCATCCCGACGCTTTTTAATCATCCGTGGGCGGCAGTTAGATTATTTGTAATTACAAAAATCAATATTTGATTATATCGTTCATTCAATTGCGATCAAACTTTGTCAACTTTTTGTTTGCACATGCCTGAAGGTTATAGGCAAAGTACAATTAAATTACCGTAGGTGGCGCGCGTGTCGTAGCGGTAAATGTATTCTACATTAACGTGAGCGAAGTAGCGGAGAAAATCTTCTAACTTATAAAATATTATGTGGCAATTTTATATACCTTTTATTTGACTGTATGCTTGTCATAATTTTTAGTATAGAAGACAGTGACAGACGGACGGATGACGGACAGACATAAAAGTAATATAAAAACGGGTCTGAAGTAATGTTTAAGTCTACACATCATATGAATCATTTTGAAGTATGTTTTGTGATTTCTTTATCGTTTTACGTTGAAACGTTTACGTTAGCTTAACAAGTTTTATCTGTAAGTCTACTCTTTATTCATAAAAGGTTGAATAATTTTCATCTGTACAAATAAAATAACTTGAAGTGTTATTTGTAATTTCAAATTTTATAGCTTTCACTAAATGCATTTGAAATACCTGGTATTTACATATAATATATACATACACCTGGTACTTATGTACATCAAATAAATATTTTTTTTTAAGTTTTATCTATCTGCCTATCCGTCTGTCTGTCCGTCTGTCTGTCCACCTGTCTGTCTGTTTGTTTGTTCCGGTAAATCTCTGAAACGGCTGGACCGATTTTGACGGGACTTTCACTCATAAAACTAGCTGATAACTAATGTTACAAGGAATAACTTCGGCTACTTTTATTTGAAAGAATATATTTTTTTCAATTAATTAATAAATAAATAAAAAAAGACAATTACGCGCAAACGAAATTGATACCAATAAAATAGTGACCAACATCCGATTTGAGTAGGGAAGGTAAATACTATATAAATATAAATTTTCCTCAAATTACTGCAGATGTAACCGCGCGGCACAGCTAGCACTTCACAAAATTTTTGAAATTGTACGTTAACGCTCATTGGTCTCGCGTTCGCTCTGTGTTTAGTCACCGTCGTATTCTTTATTTGTTCTCCATTATTTCAATAATTCCAAGTTCTTGTCATAAAAAATACATAAAGAATCGGCAATAACCAAATCTAACCTAACCCAACCTAATCGGTGGGTGAAGAACACCAGCCTCTGAAAAGCCAAAATTAGTTAAAACATTACCATATATTCTCTAAATCACAGGGTTCCAAACTTAGGCCCGCGGTCGATTTGGTCCCGTGAGAGTCATGTATTACTGTGTTAGTTGTATAATCTGACATTATAATATCTGTTTGTATCTAATCTATACTAATATTATAAAGCTGAAGAGTTTGTTTGTTTGATTGTTTGCTTGAACGCGCTAATCTCAGGAACTGCTGGTCCGATTTGAAAAATTATTTCGGTGTTAGATAGCCCATTCATCGAGGAAGGCTGGCTATAAATTTTCACGCTAAGACCAAAAGGACGGGGCACCAATGAAGAATGTTTCGAAATCGGGGGATACTTTCCTATTGAGAGAGCTTACGCTGCGTGCGCTGCGTAAACGGTTAAAGTTTCGCAAAAATCATGTATGACAGAATTGTTCCCCTTTAAAATTCTAAAAAAAAAAATTGTAACAGCATATGTCTATCTTTTAAGGTTAGCTCACTATAACCTTTTTTATGCTAACCAAATTTGTTCTAAAATAATGCATTATTAGCCCAAAGTAACTATTACACGCGGACGAAGTCGCGGGTGGAAGCTAGTATATAACATAATGTAGTGTAATTTATACGATCAGAGGATTTGCTGCAGGTCCCAATCCGTTTAGATTTGCTATACATTTATTAGCTAAAGTAATCCAGAAAGTGTGTTAAAATGTCAATGAAGCATATTATGGTTATCTATAATATTTTTAAATAGCGAATTTTTTGTGAAATTACGGATATTCTATACAAACTTCCATCCGTTATTTCACTCCCTTTAAGTAGCGTATGTACACCTTTACCAGAAAATCATCAACATTCGTTAAACGGTTTAGGCGTGAAAGTGTAAGAAACAGAGAGCATTACTCTCTTATTAATTAAGTAAGTCAAAATTACCAGCTTTAAAGAGGACCGAAAAAACTACATAGCTTTACAAAGACATTTTTAAATTAATAATACATATATATCATTCATAAAATTATATATAATTTCCATGTTTACTTAAAAATTGATTTATTATTGATTTATCATAGTATAGATTAGATATCGTCGTAAATCGTAATAAGGTCGTACTGGATTTTTTATAAGTTTAATAGAAATGTATTTTGCATATAAAGTGTTATTTGCATTCATCTAAACATTCCGTATTTATGGCGTCGGTCGTAAAATCAAATATGGCCTCTTTTATTTTTTTATATTATTAAATGTTTCTGTGCATTAATATATTATCTATTTATATACCTATATATTTATGCAAGAAGCAAAAACTTTTAACTCTTTAAAAAAAATGCGCTAACGATAGAGTATAAAATTTCTCACATATATAGTTTATACAGAGAATGCGGAATGCTCATTTTTTTAATTATACAAAAATAATACATTAAATCAATAAAAAGACAAAACACACACTACCACGTATTGTACACATGCGCATACATACTCTTTTGTTAAAGTCTGTGATCTAATTGAGAATAGATTATCTGTGGTCAATCTTGAAATCGGTTAAAATTTTAATGAACCACGGTCGAATTCAGATAGCTAGGCGACCACTAGTTTATACAATAATTCACATGTATTCGAAACAATAAAACATAAAATCTCTGGCACTGTTTTATTTAGAGACGAATTATGAAACAGTTCACGCCTCAGGCGCAAAATTTTCCATATTTCCGCAGCTAAACTTTAAAATCCGTTTATACCATGTATGATTTGAATATAAATCTTGCGCTTCCTCTATTTAATACAACCTTTTATTATATGTATACCTTTTGAATTAGGGTTAACTTAAATCAAATCAAAATCGACACAATATATAATAATATTAAACTACTGACTCAATTAAAAAAAAATCTTTTTGCGTTCAATATCCGTTTTATTAAAGAATATTATAGGTTATGTTGCATCACGCTACGACTAATAGGGGTGAAGCAATTAAAACAGGTAAAACTGCCAGGTAATAATATAAATTTGAGTGTAAATGTGTTTGTTTGTTATCATTATAAGTTAAGGTGTTAACACCTGGTATTAACACCTTAACTTATAATGATCATCATTGGCGTACATATCCATATATATGCACGTGTAGAAAAGGAACTAGAGTACATTTTCTTTCAAAAACTGTTCTCAAGGGGTGGAATAATCATTTTAGAGTCGTTTTGCAAATTAAATGTACCATATAACGAGAAACGCCGCGGGCTAAATCCAATACAAGATAAATACAAGAGCGCTTTACAATATAATTTAACCAGTAATCAGTTTCAAGTGGTTCTTGTTATGAACAGTAATTAAATTAATCTATGTTGTAGTTGAATGGAACTCCAAATTGGAACTGCTTCTCTTCATAAAATCAGGAACCATATTATATATTATAATAACTTAGATTTATGTTTTGCGACTATAAATTTTTGTAGTAAGACGTACGATTATTAATTTCTATGACCTTAACAAATAAAAAGATATTTCCTATCTATACTAGCGGAACTAAAGAAGGGGGAGGAGTAAGAGGCCCAAGCTGACTCTAAATGCACCTAAGATTTCCTCTAACAGTTCTTTCCAAACTTAATGAACATCTGGCATTTTTTATTATTTTTACCTTGATATAACCTGTCCTCCCTTAAACCCAAACCCTAAATCCATCACTGATCAAGTTCCCATCATCCCTTTCCCCAAATGCGTCACTGTATCTAAAAACCAACTTCGAACAAAGTATTTACCGATACATAAGCGCATATACGTTAATATGAAATATGAACCATAATGACTTACAAGTTCAAGCGGGAGTTCACTAACTACATTTATTGGTACAAGTGCTCAAGATTGCAAAATAGTAGTTGCAGTTGAAACTACATTTCAGTTGATTCGCTTCCGGAGTTTCAAACTTTAAAATTGTTATCGTTTAATTATTCCGCTGTGATTGTTTCGAATTGAATTCTTGTTTGTACAGAGATAGTGTTTTATGTAGAGGTAGATTCTATATATTATTTCGTTTTTAAATGGGATATTTTCATTCAAAGTAGATTAACAACACGCCATAACTTCGTACGGGCTTAATTTTTTCAAAACCCACTCTCAAGGGATCACTAACGTTTTAAAAGGAATACCTACCAATTATTACCAAATTAGTCTTACAGTTTTGATAAGGAGTGATTTAATCAATAAATGGATGCTGATAAGCAATAATGTGTCAACCCACAAAAAGTGAAATTCAGAGATATTGATGTATTTAGATACTGCATCACCTATTTAACATTATTCAATAAATAATAAAATCATATAAACTAAATAAGTAGGAAAAAAGTTTCTTAATTAATTGTTTCGAATTTCAAGGTCGTTCTTTATTTTGTAATTTATACAATTATCTCATATATTTAAAAGAATATTTCTTAGATAATATATGGAAAATATCAACGTGCTTTTAATACATTATACCTTTTATCAAGAAATGAAAGAAAATGTGGACAATTGCTTATTAAAACAAATTGATTAAGAATAGGTTGACATCTTTAGACGCCATTTTCTCAAAATGAACTTCGTGTGGCTTGACACAGTATTGCTTATCAGCGTCCAATTAGCATTTCTCTATTGCAATAATTTAACTTTGAATGCTATACTGCCGCTATTTCCATTCTTAATGTTTATTTTTGTTCAATAAGCACGTTATATCGGCTAAAAAATCAATTGCAAATTTAATACTGTCCGTAAAAAGAAAAAAAGAACAAATTTTAATAATTATAAATATGGTGTTCATTGATAATAAATCATCAGACGCTTAGATAGGTAAATTAACAAAGACTTAAGTAAAAAGCCCTATCAATGCTCATTCTGGTATTAACAATGGAAAAAAAGGCTATGCGTTTTCCATGTTATTCCTAATGGGATATGACCTGTTTTCCTCCCCTCGCAGGATATTTAAAAACTAATCAATTAATTAGCACCATTTTAACTTGAACTTACAATGCAATGTACTGAAAATTCGTGTGTTACCACTGTCGTACTATTGTAAAGTAAAAATTGAAAATTGGTGTTAAAATATCAGGTAATTCAAGAAACCATTGCGGGGAATTCATATTTTTGAGAAAATTATTACATTAAAGTTATTAAAATCTATATCGCTTTGTGGGTACAAGAACCTTTGTATCGGCTATCGATTCTTCATTCTTTCCCTCTAATGGATTGAGATGTGCGTACCTCGAAAATCCAATTGTTCAGCAATTGCTATGAAAGTGCTTTCCTTCATTGTTTCGTCTCTCGGTGAATAAACTCCTTTCCGAGTGTTTCCAACACCTGTCCCAACCCTACTGTGAAGTGGGAACCCCCTTTTTAATCTAAGATAAAGAGTGCATTGAGTGCTTAACCGTCGTATCTGATGCGTGCCAAATTATTTTTGCAGTCACTATGGATTCTATTTCAAGAAAATAAGGGTTATTATCCTGTGTGAAAATACTGTAGCTGTAAATGTGTGCGCTATCAACGACTATTATTTCTGTTGCTATTTCTTTAAACCTTATGTCGTTGGAATAAAGAATAGTGTTGAATGTTTCGCGTTTGATTTTAGATGGTATAACATAGTCTCTAGATTCAGGACTTGACAATGGAGCCTCTTGTTTTCTCGGCTGCGGAACGTGGCTGAGATTATATACCGATATTATTCTGATGGCAGAATCGATATCCCCATTTCATTATGTTGAGTGACCACTTCATTTTTTAATCTGCTTTCGAGATTGGTTTCGAGAATACGATTTGGTAACAGCGTTGACGGTAGGTAGCAATATGGTCTAATACTAGCATGATTTTATTCGAGAAGGATACTCTTGAAAATAGAAACAGTTTATGACATCGCAACATCCAAAATGATATTATTTTACTGTGATTATTTAAGTATTTTAATTTTTAATTTATCAACGACATAATCAATTTGATTTATTTAAAAAACGTTTTAGTGTTTACCTAAATTATTGTAAAAAATATCATCCGTATATTTGTTTAATTTTGGTTTCATTTTAAGTTAATTTTTTTTTAGTTTTAAGTAGTTGTATACCTATATATTTTTAGTTCTACAAACTAAATTCATTTAAGAATCATAATCATAACTTACTAGTTGTATTGGACCAGGAACCCTCGTGAGCGTGAACCAACGTTTCATCACAATCCGATCAATGGTTTTGGGACGACAAATATATGGAGGGCAAACATTCATTTTTATTTATGTAGATAAATCACTTGACAAAAAAAAAACGAAAATTAAGCCTGTAGTTTTATATAAGCATAAATATCAAATACCGGCGTAGTTAAGCGAGCTCATCTTTCCCCCCAGGCAGTCCCCCCCCTCCCCCATTGACAACAGATTATCTCAAAACCTCTTCATTACGTCACAAAATGTTACCTGAATTTTTAGTAAAATGTTAAAGAGCACTCAATAAGTCGTTGGAATCATTTTTGAATTTTAAATTGAGTAGATAATGATTCTTCGACTTTTAATGAGCTTGGATCTTCATGGTCATGAAGTCATCTTGGATGGAAGGTAGACGATTATATCAAGTCGTTAGTGCGATACCAATTCAAATAAATTCATTTAATGAGATCAATTTGTTTTTCTTAATATTTGGTAACAACTTAAGTCAATATATATATATATGTATATATCAAAAATTGTAATAGTTCTTGAGTTTAAAAAAAATTAAATCTACGTTAAAGTCTCAGCCCGATCGGTTTAAAATTGACAAAGTTTCATACAAACTTTCATCCACTATTTTATGCCCTTTGGGGTAGAATTAATCAAAATCCTTTTTTATCGAATGTCTACGTCATAACATCTACCTGCGTGCCAAATTTCAGCTTTGTCCAGAGGTCTGGGCTGTGCGTTGAAAGATCACTATGTCAGTCAGTCACCTTTGAGTTACATATATTCAGATACATGCCTATTATAGTAAAGCCGAGATTTTCAAGGATTTGTAATATGATGTGGTAAAAAACTACATTGCGAATGTGTGAAGCCAGGGCGGGTCGTTAGTTAAGAATAAATATAACATTATATTACCCATTTATATTTGAATATTTGTATACTAACTTTTTATTAAAATTATCGTTAATTTATTTATGATGTTTTGTTTTAATTACAACACTAACGGTTGTTTTGTAAAAGGAATTTTGCAGAGGAACAAATGCTACCATTTAAACGTAATAATTAACCCGTATCTTATTATATTACATTTATACGAACACTAGACTTTAATATCGACGCAATTAATAAAATTAACTTCTAAAGAAAATCTTAAATACGTCAAGGATATTGTTAGGAACTTATTAGTTGAAGATTACGGGGAGGTGATTAAGGGTTTGTTTTAACCAGATAAAATAGATTTTAAGGTTACCAGAAGGTGCCATGTTGCTAGGAAGATTCCATTACTAAACCTACCACATCCTCTGTCTTTCCGTCTGTATCTTTTGATCGGTAATACATAAGTAACAGTTTGTATATATCACTGGACTAGGGCCTAATAACGTAATATGTTAAACTTTCGTTATCGACAAAATTCAGAAATCAATTATCAGTTGTTTTATATCTATTATATAGAGGTAATATTTGTTTGTAAGTATATATGTAAGGGGTAATCTCTAACGGATCGGATTTAAAAAAAATCTTCTTTTCTTCAATAGAACGCTTATTGAGAAAGGTTATAGGCTATATTACATCACGCTTTGACTTAAAGGAGAGAAGCAGTATCTATAAACGAGAGTAAAACCGAAACCGCGAAAGGTGTCTAGAGCCATTTGTTGCAGAAGTTTAAATAGCGTTATAAACAAAAATAAGACAGTTTGAGGAATATTTTAAACACGTTTGAGGAATTTGCAAAAACAAACTCCATATCCTTTGTCCCTGTAAACAAAGTGAACACAACTTGTTACGAAAAATACATAAAAACGTGACTTCGTTACTGGACGAAGATCACGCAGAATACTGAATAAACAATATATAACTTGTCGTTCAATATCCAAAATTTAGGGCGAGTTGCACCATCCAAGAAACTGTGAGGTCCGCAGTTTTTGGTACATATTTATAGTTAGACTATACCTGCCTTACTACAAAAGATTTAAACTGACGTTAAACGTTTGTTTAAAAAAATCCGTACTACAAATCCGCGTCTAAGCACAGTTTTGAGCTAAACAAGCTTTAGATATAGATTAGTAGTATATGCTGAATTTCGTACAGGATAAATAATCAATTTGTAATCATAAACTGTGTTGTGATGTATTGACAATATTTTAAAAAAGTAACTATCGAATTTCTTGCCGGTTCTTCTCGGTAGAATCTACGTTGCGAACCGGTGGTAGCTTCATTATTTGATGTAATTTTTTTTTTGTTTTTTCATGTATTGACGATTCAAAAGTGCTTGTGAGAGCCTACTTGAATAAAGTATTTTTTGATATTGATTTTTTGATTTTGATTAACATAGGTTCAAGTGAGTTTAATAGATGTCTAAAACCTATTTCAGCTGTCGAATGTAACGATGTATGTATGTATATATGATAAAATGTTATACATGTATGTATGTATGATAAAATGTTATATATGTATGTATGTATGATAAAATGTTATACATGTATGTATGTATGATAAAATGTTATACATTTTATCAATAAGTTTCTTTATGAGTTTATTCGCTGTTAAGCAATTTAGATTATATTTTAAGCAATGTTTAATTTTTAAACACTATTTAGGTAGACACGTTCAACATGGTTTTAATGCGTCTTTTGTAGTGTGAAAATGAATAACTTCTACCTATACTCAATGAAGTTATAAGAGATGTTTATTTGCTTATATTAGAAAAGAAGTATTGATTAAATTAAATTTACTCTGAAATCTAAATATGAAGATGTATACAGCTACAGACATCAATTTCAACGAGGCTTGTTCAAGAGCACTTTCAGACCCTCTTATTAAATATTTCAAAATTCTTGAAATATCTACTAGTTATATGAAATGGTTATTATATTTCAAGCAATTAATATACACTTATATTATAAAAAGGAAAGATTTAAATGTTTTTTGTTGGCATTGAGTTTTTTTGCGCTGATTAGTGCCTTTATCGAGGAATGTTGTAGGGCAGTAATCATAAACGCAACTAGAAACGTAAGATGCCTCTAGTTTATAATAGATTACTATATTTGATTTCGACGACTCTAAGCTTTCTAAATAAATCTATTCTGTTTTAATTATCAGTATTTTAATCGTAAACCTGTGAAATCTATCAGTAGTTAGCCACATACGTAACCTATAGCTAAGAGCTTTGACGGGAATCTCATTTCTGGTGCAACATTTCTGAATCGATTATTAAGCCACCATCACTCCCTCTAGTCGTGTCAGTGAATTCATGTGTTTTAAGTTAGCTGATTACGAATATACATATGTATATTCGATTAATCGAGTAACGTAACTAATTTGAACTACTAATCCTCCTAGACCGCATATACCTACTAAACTCATTTATTCGTTCATTAGCTTTTGAGTACAACGATACCGGTTGTTTTGTTATGGTGATGGTAGTGATGTTACATTGATTACGTATATGCTTTTAGTGAATTAGTAATGAGGACGGATATAATCGAGATGAATCGAGAAATCTTTAAAATCGATAATTTTTTTAATGCGTCGTAATGACTTGTAGGTCGGGACTTGATAAATAATATTAAACAAAAAACAATATCGATTATTTTTTTATGTTGATGAAATGAACGTAGTTAAAATCAAGTAGGAGTGTGCTAGTTGAAAATTTTCTCGTTAAATTGACTAACTAATCTATTAAAGTTTTTTGTTTCAAAAATATTGTAATACTAGTTAAAATGTAATTATTGTTTCTTAGAGGATGCCTCTATGATAATAACAATCTGTGTGCCAAATTTCAACCCAATCCGATCATTGTCTGTAACCTTAATATACCGTCGGTCAATGAAGGCTTACTTTAATTTTATATAGAAAAACGAAACTTCAAAATAAATAATTATACCAATTGCAACATTAATTTCCAAGATGCACATCACTAATTACGCCAAGCACAATAGGACATCAATATGAGAGCAGCACGGTACAGTCAACGACCATTAAAAATTGAATTCCAAATAAACTCAGAATTTTCCAGTATTCATTGGTACAATCCGAATAATATTCTTAGCTCGTATTGATGTCAATTCAGATTTATACCATTCAATGAGAATGCTATTGGAAGCATAAAAAATCTACACGTCTAATAAATGCTTTTTTTGCTGTCGTCTGCCTCGGAAGCCTGCACTGCGGGACAATTAAACTGAAATAACATAGATTATTTTCGTTTAATTTAATGCACGTTATGGAAAAGAGATTTTTAGTTACATTTTATGTTTATAGACTAGTTTCTTTCCGCTTTATATATCGCGTTTTCACTTAGGTATATAAAATTAATATCGTGTTATTGGTCTCATACAATCTGTCGGTTATAAAGCTTTTGAGGCTGAAAGCAAAACAAACGAATAATGAATTATACTAACCGATTCTGATTTGCTAAAATTGTAACAATTTTATATATATTGATACAAGTAATAAGTTGAAATTAATGTATAAAAGAAGACAGAAAAGAAAACTCGAGTTATATGAAATTGAACAGTGTAACAAAGTTATTTTTAGAGTTATTCAAACTTTTTCTTTACTATAAATTTATTTTTTTTCCTAGAGGATTTAAATAAAAACTTGTTTTTAAAATTGATTCGTTGTTATTAATTTATAATAATGTATAAAATGTAAGATTATTAATTTATTATCACTTAGCAGTGTGAGAAGATTTTAATAATCACATTTTTTGGTGGCCAGTTTATTTGGCGAGCTGTGTAAGAGTAATAAATGTCAAGAGCAGATTTTTCTGATCCCTGTTCAGACCAACTTCAGCCAGCGCATTTTTATTTATAAAAGCATTCTCTGAATTAGTGAATTTTAAAATTCATTTTATATTGAATTTAAAATTCAAATATATTATCTATGTTATAATTTTATTGTGATATTGCACAAAATTACAACAAAAAATGATTATTCTTTGTTGTATTTCATAGCAAGGAACAGTTTATATTAGAAATTGAATTTTCTTTTTTTTGTATTTTCCTTTTCTTATTATTTATGTTTCTCGTCGTTGATACCTTCCCTGCACTTCCATAAATATATCAAGTTCAAAATTAGCCAAATCGGTCCAGCCATTCTTAGAGTTTTAGCGAGACAAACGAACAGCAATCATTTTTATATATAGATACAACAAGAAAGGATTTTATGTTGATTTTAAAACAATTTACATCATCGTCTAAAAACTAAAGTAAAAATAATCTTAAAAGTAAATATTACAGTTTCATAGATCAAACTTCAACGCAGCCTGAAACTAAAACCTCTAAAATATCATCTCAAAACTTCACATTTTTTATAGCCACTGAAGGGTAAGCTGTCTAAACCAGATTCGAAAGAGTAGTTCAACGCATTGTTTTGGTTACGTCCCCGCCAGCTCTCTCTTGATACGTATTGTTTCACGTTCATTTATTTTTAACCGACTTCCAAAAAAGGAGAAGGTTCTCAATTCGTCGGGAACTTTTTTTTTTTATGTATGTTCACCGATTCGTCGTTTGTGAATCGATTTTCAAAATACATAAGGTTTTACTTGGCTTCGACTTCAAAATTTTGTTGAAAAAATTTTTTGCCTTTTAGTTTATTTATATCTATTAAGTTAGTTTTTAAGTTGTTTTTTTTTGTAAAACGTTTTTATAAATCTTCAACCTTTTGAAATTCTTATTATTTTATGCAATTTTTACTTATATATTAAAGAAAGAAGATGTTATCTTTTGTAGTAGTAATTACGAGTTTTATTTATAATTAAACGAAAATTAAATCTCTTTAAAATTTTATAATTTTATACCATTTTTATTTTGTTTTAATATATATTGTGTGTTTTTATTTAAATTATTTAAACGCGGCCATTAAAAATCGCTTAACTTTTTTTTAACTAACATATCTCAAAGTCCTTAATAATCCTAAACGTGTATAATGGTCACATTAATCACTTAAACGTTGTTTTAGGCTGTAATTTAAATATATATACATTTCCTTGTTAAACCCCGATCTGGCTTTGTAACAATGACCGTATAGCACTACAAAGTCCTGAATTTAAACCTAGAACGCAGGCAGTTGTAAACTTTAATGGCCCATGACCTATTGTCTCGAAGCGTTACTACAGTTCAGTATAAAAGCTGTATAAAAGCTTTGGAATGAGGAAGCGAAATAAATTACTTCTTAAATTTATTTCTTGGATTAACAAAAAAGGCTGTATGTATATATATTTTTGTTGTCAAACGCTTTGGTGTTGGTGTTAGTATTAAAACGAAAAAAGGTGGTAGTGTAGATTTTTTTTATTATAAAAAGGGGGGCAAACGATCAAATAGTACCACCTGATGTTAAGTGGTTACTATCGCCAGGACATCTGCAACATAAGGGGCGTTGCGGGTGCGTTGCCGGCCTTTGACGGAAAGATGTCTATACACTCGACGCTTGAAAACCCCAAAATTATAGCGCTCTGGGAAAACCTCAGAAGGTAAATCATTCCACAGCCTGCACGTACGCGGGAAAAAAGATTGTGAAGCCTGCACATTGGATACAGACCATGCATCCAAGTCCTGGGGCGAAGAGTGCGATGGTAAAAGCAAGACGATGGCACCATGAATAAGGATTTAATTCATTAAGGGTAGGTATTTAATTTTTTTATTGTTTTTTTTTTAAACATGTTTGCTGATGTTAGTATTTTTAATAGATCTCTAATTGTCAAAAGTTGAATTAAAAGTGAAATGAATAAAATAATTTAAAAGATTTCATTGATATCGCACTATCAAAACGATGTTATATTTCGCGACGATTTGAAAGACAAAATTGTTTTTACAATCCGATCTGGAATTACATAATAGGACCTAAACAAAGAATCAGGAATAATGCTAGGCAAGCTGTATACTATTAAGTTTTGCTTGCGGACTTACGTAAGATTTTTATATGTACTTAGTTATAGTTACTGATATAATAATCATTAGGCGAGAAGAATATTGATAAGTTTTGCTCTCAGACTTCTTTCGATAAGTTGTTAGTCACTGCTTTACACCTAAACGAATTGAATGTCAGTGACTTTATTTTTGACAGTGACACCTTTCGTTAGGTAATCTAGGTAAATCTAGGTGGTTGTAAGTATATCACTGTTACCGAAATAGAGTTGTTTTATGTCAATTAGTAAAGTAAAGTAGAAAGTACAGTAAAAGCCTGTATATGTCCCACTGCTCGGCAAAGGCCTCCTCTCCTATTTAGGAAAAGGTTTAGAGCTTAATCCATCACGCTGCTCCACTGCGCGGCGGATATATATGTATGTGTCAGAATTTTATCCCGACACATGCAGGTTTCCTCACGATTTTGCACGTGAAAAATCAGCGGTGCTAGCCGGGGTTTGAACCCGCGTTCATCGGTAAAGATCGACGTGTTCTAACCACTAGGCTATCTGGGCTCGGTATGTCAATTAGCTAAAGTTACTAATGTTATTCTCTCCATACACCTGAAAGAGTTTACTGTTAAAACAAATTTACATCCATAACCATTTAAATATTAAACATTAAAATTTGATTTAGAGTAAAATAGTAAAATTAAACTTTGCATTTATATTTTTTTTATATGGGACGTGTCTGTTACCTGGCTATTTTTTTTTAACTTGAAGATCACATTTATACATTTCCGCCTGTAAAATTATAAAGAAGCTTATTAATAAAATGTCACAAATTATATTTGTCAGTTAAAATATGTTTTAAGCATATATTAAAAATACCTAAGTTTAAGTTCATACATAATTACGCTATGTCTAAACCATGTTTACCTCAAAACTATCGTTAGATGCGGTTTTGTAGTACAGGATTTTATAGACACGCGTTTAACATGTGTTTAAATTTTTTGTAGCAAGGTTAGTATACAAATAGGCGGTCTTATCGCTAAGTAGCGATTTCTACCAGAAAATCTCTGATTTAGGTAGAATATGCAAAGGGAACGTAGGTGGTGCCTTTTTAAATATAAAAACATTATTTGCTTATTATTCTAAATATAAATTATAAATATAAGGTATAATGAATTACAAGAAAATCATTGTACTAAAAGTTTTATCTAATAATAAGTTATTTGCAAATAAATGCGATTATTGTATACAGCAAGTTATAACACTTCAATATTCGAATCGTGAAATTAAGAAACCTTTTTTTCTGTACTTATATAGTTTAAATGACTTAAAATTTTTTGAATAATGTTAAATACGCGACGCATTATCAGAATACATCAATATCTTGCTTATCATCATACATATATATATATATATATATATATATATATATATATATATGTATATACATCGCCGGTGATACTGCAAAACCGCGTATCTAACTTTTCCTATAAAGTCTAAATTTGAATTCAATGTTAAATAACATTGTTAATAAAAATAAAGCCTTATTAGTATTTGCCATGACGCAGTGAATTGTATTTGTGGCGTCAACGATGTCATGTCAAAATTTATTTATGATAAATATTAATTTTACAAATATCGATTATATAATTTTTAGCTAACTTCTTTTCTTATCAATAATGAAATTTAACATTTGATTCAAAGATGGACCTTATAGCAAAAGGTAGTTACGCGGTTTTGCACTATCCCCGACGATACATTTCTATTTACCGTTCAATATATTCCAATAGTTTGTAGCGCTGGTTGTAGGTATATCACACAATCGCGATCTCCTTGAGACCAATCAGGGTGAGTCCATCAAAATATTCATAGTATTTGTAGCAATCTCGAGTGCGGAGATACAGTTTTCTTTTCAATTTCGAACTGTCGCTCGTCTCGGGGCGAAACGGGCGGAAATAAGGGTTGCGACGTTTGAATGTGGACATGACTCGCATTTATTTATTAAAATCTAAATATATATAATTCAAAAGACTGACATAGTGATCTATCAACGCACAGCCCAAAACAATTAACGGATCGGGCTGAAATTTGGCATGCAGGTAGATGTTATGTTAGGCATCCGTTAAGAAAGAATTTTGATTAATTATACCCCTAAGAGGATAAAATAGGGGATGAAAGTTTTTATGAAACTTTGTAAATTCTAAACCGATCGGGCTGAGACTTTGCATGCATAAAGCTACTATGACGTAAGGAGCACAGACATCGCAGACGAAGTCGCAAGTATCAGCTAGTGACGTACAAACTTTTCTTAAATCACTTGGTTTAATGATAAAAACCGCATTAAAATTCGTTGCGTAGTTAAAAGATCTAGGCGGGGGATTTACTTTGTATTATATATTATGTAGATTGTTGCAGACGAAGTCCCGGGCACCAGCTAGTCTAAATATGTTCTACTGTCTCGGTGCAATTAACTTGTGAAACTAAAACCAATATTTTGTTTTAAAAGTAAAATGACTTGAAATATAATTTGAATAGCGGTAAATACTTATTCCACTTATTTTGATTATCATCAAATCACTACCACTGAACCGATTTTGATGAAAATGCTGCGGAGTTCAGAAAAAAAAAACCAAATCGGTATAGACGTTTTCAAGTTATCGGCGGATATACATAAACAAAGTAAATTGAGAAACTCATTTTTGGTTCACTAGTTAACAATTATAAAAAATATCATTGTTGTTTTCTTATCTTAATTATTATCAAAATCTGTTGCATTGTTTTTCCGTGAAAATACAACAAACATCCATCCAATTATCCTTGCGCCCTCACAAACTTTTCCTCTTACAACAGTAACAGAATATTCCTTTAACTACACTCCGTATAAATATTTTTTTAAAAGAGCACCTATCGAGTTTCCTGCTGGTTTTTCTTGCTAGAATCTACTTTCCGAACCGGTGGTAGCTTTATATTTAAAAGATTATTAACATAATATAATAATAGATGTAACTTAAGGATTGAAATTAAAAATAACACATAATAGTGATTTTTTTTCAATTAATTCCCTATTGTGCTATTTTTTTAATTATTTCTATATTGCGTATTCTACCCGTCCGCCTAGTCTACCCGTGACCACGAACACTGCAAAGTGCTCGAAACGTCGGGATGATAAAAATAGTTAATATTCGCGATTGAAATCCGTTTAAAATAGTTTTATTTCAATGAGTAATAATCGCGAAAATTTAAGACAACGTTATAAAAAATATTAATACTGTAAGGGTAGGCGAAGAAAACTTGCGTACTCGCCGCTGGATGGCGCGCAGACATCTCGTGACCACGACGGATGCAACTTCGTCGAAACGTCAGACAATTAAAAAAGTATTAGTACGATCAGTTATCGCGATAAGACCCGTTTATTATATTATCTCTGGGGTTCTAGTCACTTGTAATTATGAAGTTTACTTGTAATTATGAATATATTTGTAAGAGTGAAGACGAGCGATCTATCCTAGAGACCCTCTCTCTGTACTGCCGATACATAATAATGACTGATTAACGAGCTACCATAGACAAAATACAGTATTATTAACGTTTATGATATATTCCTATCAACGTTATTTTAAATATGAATTATTGTCGTTTATATCATGGATATCCACACTATTCATACAAGCATTTTATCCACAATTTGCTGTTGTAGAAAGACGAACGTTCTGTAAGTATTTTATTAAAACAATTTAAAATGTACCGTTATTTTTTTTCTATTTACAAAATGTGATTACTTACAGATGAAACTAATATTGCTAATGTCATATTGTTTGAGTGACAGGTACAATCAATTTCATAATATTTTTTAGGGTTCCGTACTTGAAGGTATGGGGTCTCTATTACTAAACCTCCTCTGTTCTTCCGTCTATCTGTCAGCGGGATATATCTCATAAACCGTATTAAGTAGAGTTAGAATTTTCACATTGTGTATATCTTTTACGGTTGCAACGATCAATATTCTATATCTATACTAATATTATAAAGAGGTTTTTGTTTATACATAAGTTTGTATTTAGGGGGTAATCTCTAAAAGTATACATCCGATTTAAAAAAAATATTTTTGCGTTAGTTAGCCCGTTTATTGAGGAACGATATTACACGCTACGGCTCACAGGAGTGAATCAATAACATCAGTTACATGACATACTTAATTTAGTTATTTTAAAACGACTATACCGATATCGATGACCTAGCGTTAAACTTGTAATAACGGGACTAGGTAAATAACAGAGATGCTTATCGATAGAAGATCCGTTTATTACTTCACTCATTAATATAATTTATCTGATTATATACTAAGTTCTTACTACGTCACAATCTAAAACCATAATCTTTCAAAAAAAAATATTAAAATTGGTTAAATTGATATTTTATAAATTACAAAACACCTTAGTACTTAAACTAAGAAAATTAATTGATTTATAACAACAAAAATATCTACCAGCGTTTTTTTTTATTATCGTTGTATAAGTGCGATAATATTATGTATATTTAACTAAATAATTTTATTCAGCCGAAGCAGAGAATCCTAATTTTATTTGTTATCATTTCATGCACACACTTCTTTATAGATACGTAAGTCAGAAATATTAAACAATAACCATTGCTCCTTTACTATCTCATATAGTACAAAGTTTGCTTCAACACGCGTAATGTATATTTTGCATTATAATTACCTTTGAGATTGTTACTTTCGAGTATCTTCTGAGTACCGGTCCTGCTCAGCATATCCTTTCTCTTTTACTCTTACATAAAGTATCGTTGCATCTCTCTCTAGTGACGCGACCTAGCAACGATTCAACGGGCGCGCTCGAGGCGTACGCTTGTTATTTAGTTGTGTCTACGTCGCACGTGGATATAGTCGATACTGCTGTAAACGCTTTTCACGATGGACAGTGACAATGCTATTAATTGCAATGAACATAAAGCGCTCATTACCTTGCTCGATAACGAATTTGACTACGATACTACATTACAGACTTACATGGCTAAAATGGAAGCAGTTTTAGACGATAGAGTATTACGAAAGGCGCACTGGACTCAAGACCGCGTAAGCAGAATAATCTCAGAAATAATTAAACGTAGAAAGTTTTACCAGGTAACATTTAATCTCCCGTTTAAAGTGCTTGAAAATGAACTCGATGTCGCCAAACTGAATGGCGAGTCAATTTTAGTGTTTGCGAATACTTGCGTACAAATACTGTCTTACGAAGATTGCTTTGACGTGTTAGTCGATTTACACCGTCGAATGAACCATGCCGGTGTCGACAAAATGGCCGCAGAGTTGCATAAACATTACTTTATTATCAAAACTTACATATATTTATTTTTGGAATCGTGTAATTCATGCGTAAAGTATAAAAACATGAAGGACAGATATTTATCTCGGTTTAAAAATAAAAAAATAGTCAAAAAGAAAACAATGATATTAGCTCTGTATAAACAACTAGTTCCAGATCCTATATTAGATATATCTGATAGTATGTTTAATGACACGGTAAAGATCGCCTTTTTAAGTATGGTTTTGAAGCCCGATGGAGAATTTAATCATATCCTTATATACTATGACATTGCAACTCAATACACTCTGTTAAGACCTTTGGTAGACATCGACAATGTTGAGATTGCTATGGAAATCTTTAGGATAATCACGGACTTTGGTCCACCGAAAACAATTGAATCGTCAGAGGTAAAATTACTAGAGGACGTTATAAAAATTGTACAAATGACACCGGTCGAGTTCAACTGTACAATAGTTTCGAAGTGCGTTGAAAATGAACGTAACTTTGTAGAAAATTCTATTAATGAATGGATGAATAAAACAATGAGTTCTAATTGGGCTACCGGTTGCTATGTTGTACAATCTTATATAAATATAAGCGGAAATGAAAGACCCATAGATAAATTATTCGGCGACAACGCCTTAAAAACCGTGTCCGCTCCGAAGTTCGATCTGAACAGACTATGGAATACAATTGCCGATAAGTTCAAGGACTCCAAGGACAACGGTGAGGCACATTCAGAATCAAAAGATACAGATAAGGACGAGTCACAAGATAATGAAGAAAACCTACAATCAAATGACCTAGATGACGATGATGATGACGATGATGATATTATTATTTTAAATGAAGAAAATAAAGAAATCGTAACACCGATGCCCAGTACAAGTACAGCAAAAGATACCCTTAATATTGACACAACCGTTAAGAGTCATAACGATTCGAATTTTTCAATGTGTTTCAAATGCAATCGTTCAATTTACTTTGATGCATATAAGTGCATCGCGTGCAAAAAAGATTATCATTTATTTTGCGCTTTTAAAAGTTATATCGAAATCGTTAATGTCAGTCATTCAATCTTGTGTTATGTATGTCAAGTAAGTTACGAACAAAATAAGAATAATTTGGAGTGACTTTGATTTTATGACATTTGTAATTAAATATTTTGGGATTATTATTATTATTATTATTTAACGTTTATAATTTTTCTAAAAAAATTGGTTAGGTACAGTTATATTTAATGACCTAGGCATGATAATTACATATTCATAGTTTGAGGCCGGAAGTGAAAAATATGAAACCATTAGTGGGATAAAGCTTAGTTGTAACGTACTAAATACGGCTTGTATAAGCGCTCGCAGATCGACATGAAGAAGTTAATATAGCTGCGTCTGATACGGTGAGTGAGTGAGCTGAAAGCCTAACATCGTTTCTCATTCCTTTCCTTACTTCCTTTATTCTTTTTTAGGTTGCCACGTATTTGTGTCTCCTCTGGTGCTGCAAACGTCCATGGGTGATGATGATAACCGGGTGTCCCGCATTCTCTTTTGCCAGCTATTTAATCTAAAATAAATACATATATATGGACGCTGATAAGGAATATTGTGTCAAGCCACAGGAACTTCATTTTGAAAAAATGGCGTCTAAAGATTTCAACCTATTCATAATCAATTTGTTTTAATAAGTATTTGTCAATATTTTCTTTCCTTTTTTGATAAAAGTTACAATGTATTAAAAGCAGGTTTATATATTTAATATATTATTTAATAAAAAGTCTTTGAAATATATGAAATAATTGTATAAATTACATAATAAAGAACGACCTTGAAATTCGAAACAATTAATTAAGAAATTTTTTTCCTACTTATCCAGTTTATATAACTTTATTTTTTATTGAATAACGTTAAATAGGTGATGCAGTATCTAAATATATCAATATCTCCGAATTTCACTTTTTGTGGGTTGACACATTATTGCTTATCAGCATCCATATATAGTCCACGTCTTTATTTTCTAACTCTTAAATAATAAAAAAACATAGGTCGGGTCGGTGTATCCGTCTCTTTGCTTGCAAACTTCGCGGAAACACTAGTGTCAAGATCGGGATGTTCTCTTTCTTGACATGATCAATCTATAATGTATTCTCAATTTGACTACAGACTAACAAGAAGAAAAAGAGTATATATGTGTGTGTGCGTCGAATGTCAAATACATGGTAGTTTGTTTGTGATTTTTTTTTTTAAATTAATTTTATTTTTTATGCATATTTAAAAAAAATGAGTTTTGTTCTTCTCTAAGTAAACTATTACTGTGCGAAATGACATACCCCTTCGTCTGCGCAATTTACGTAAAAAGGGCTTAAAAGTTTTGGTTTTTATTATTATATAGATAATCAATAGAAAAATAATAAGAAAATGTTTTTTGAAAATATTCTTTAGGTCGTATATCTAATTGGTTACGTTAAAAAAATATAATAATACAAATAAAATTTCGTGTATCGGAATATTAACAAAGATTTAAGCACACTGTTATACCGGTATAGGTACCGTTTCGCTAAACGAATGACTTCCAAAGGTTTTCATTGTTCCAATGTATTTTCTTTATAAAAGAATCGATGGGCGTAGAGTACATATAAAATATCAACAGAATAATTAAACATTAATCCTAAAAATATTTTGGTTGAATACATTAATATAAACGCCTAAATACAGCGCCATCTATATTTTCCAATTCTACTGATATTTTACGTAGTTCTTCAAAAGTATTCTAGATGGCGTGCTATACAAAAAATGTGTATTACAAATTCAAATAAGATTTTTTTTATGCTAATTTAGTAATTATATTATAAAGTATTTCAATAAGTTGTATTAAAATACTTATTAGATCTTAGGAAATATTTTGGTCACTAAGGAACATAAAATTATTATGTTCTTTTCATAGATGGCGTAAAAAACATTATGAAATTGTGATATTTTTTTTATAAAGATAAAAATAAATTTGTTAAATATATTTTATTTTAAATAAAGTTTTGCAAAAACATTTTATCATAAATTAGCTTTCAATCGCAGCGTCGCTCGCGTTAATACAGGTTTTGTTTTTGTAAAATAATCACTTTTACATGAAACATATAACTGTGACCATCTAGAATGTAAAACGTACATTATTGTAAATAGTCATAGGTTATATAAATGTTATCGCCATTATTAATATAAATTCAGTGATTGCGGAGTTTACTTTGCACATATAAAATTCACTCTCCCTTTATCATAGACAAGTGATTATACTTCAGTATACAGTAGGTAAAGGTTTGCAGTCGTCCTTTAAAAAGTTCCTTTCTCTGTCTCACCTGGTTAGAGTTTGATCTTCAAAATGAAACCTGATTAAACCATTGCAACATAATGTTTTAATATAAGAAGAGTCATTAAAATTATTTTACACTAGAACTTTAATTAGACAGGCACGTTGGCGCAGTGGTCACTGCAACTGACTGAAGCGCTAACGGTCGTGGGTTCGATCTACGCTCACGGTAAAACGTCTGTATTGGTCATACGAGTGACACAAAGCCATGAGATCTTAATGGGGCCGTTGAGTGTGATGCGTTTATTTATTTTTTATTTATTTTTGAAATAATGGCCGTTATTTTTGGAAGGCAATTAAAACCATTAAAAGACGTAAAATTATATTTTGTAGTTATAAATGTTCAAACAGCTAATCTTATTAACTCAGTATTATTATAATGCATTTACGTAACAGAATACATTTATTCCAGGAAATTAAAGGTCGTAGTCAGAATAGTTAGAAGGCATTTACACATATAAAGTCCATTTAAACGAAATTATATAATTTATATTCAACACATACTTATACTCGTGATATAAAACAATTCTGTAACCTGGAAAGTGGCCCTCCGAAAAATGAGAGTCTGTGAAAAATAAGGCACTGACGGTAAATTCTTACAGGTGTAAAGCAAAGAAAACTTATGTTAATATGAAAGTCTGAGACCAAAACTTATAATTTAATTCTCGCTTTATTTCTAGAAATTGTCAAACTGTACCTATGCAACTTATGCAAGTAAATTTGCCAGCAGTCCGTTATAAATAATCCCCTATTAAATTTAATAACGCATGCAACTATGCACGCTCTTAGAGCTGCGCTGGGCTTCCAACTATTGAATAGTGCTGTTCCGAGAATTCATTGTGAATTCTATATTCTGGTATACAGGTGTGTTCCAGGTAGAGCTGATGTTCATTGAATATTATTTTAGCGAAGAGTTATTATCGTATACATTAAAATGTATAATTAATTTATCTTTACATAGTATACAAGGAATTTATTGAAAAAATCAAAAATCCGACTGTGTAAATAGATCATTGAAAAACGTTCCTAACCAACTTCAAATCGTTATAGATTCTAAGCGGTAATTCTGTTTGAAAATCTATATAAAAAACCTAAAAACAATTAAATACCTATTCAACGATATTATACTTAACACAGTCCGTTGATTTTAATTTTTTTCTTTTTCACAATATGGCGTCCAAAATCGGCCAAATTGATTTTTCCAAATTATACTTTCAATGACGTTGGCGCTGTTGTGAGCAATCAAATGACATGTCATTTATCAAAATCGGTCCACGCGTTTGGTCTAAATAGTGCCACAAAGGTACAAACCCACATACTTACATAGACTGATAAACATATTAACATTCCATGCATCGTGCAGTCGGGTAAAAACAAAGTCGCTTCCCGCCATCTGTACACTTAGATCTTTTAAATTACGCAATCAATCGTGATTGTTGATAAAAACCGCATCAAAATCCACAGATAAACAAGTAAATTAAATAGCTTGGTTTAATTGAATTTAATTTAAAAAAAAAGTGAAACTTAATAAATACGAGTACTTAAATCTCGCGTCAAGATTTTTTATCCTACCATTGTGTAATGACGTATAGCGCGTTTAAGCTTGTTTTTAAAACTTTTTTTTTTTCTTTTAATTTATTATTTTCTTACTTATATATAATTACGGTAATGTTTATTGTTTATATAAACGTTACCCTTTAGAGCAATTCTCAACAAGTTTAAACTTTTAAACGAGCGAGCGAAGATTTTAAAATTACTTGAATCTGAGTTAAGCTGCAGGTTTAATTTTTATTATATAGTTTTGTTCTGGAGAGTTTTTACATTAAGCAGGTGTTGCGAAGGAGTACTTAACTTATTTATTTATGTACATATTTGGGAACTCAACAGTAATCATATAACTTGTTACATTAATTTTATACACCTATCGTGTAACTAAAACTAATATAGGACGAAGTTTTTAGTGGAGAAATCAACCTTAAAAAATGTTAAGCTAGTTATGAATTAGAAGTTAACCCAGGGTGGATCCAGATTCGCCTCCAGGGGGGTCACCTAGTTTTGGTCAAGTCACAAGAAGTAATAATTTAAGTTTGATAATAATCGATACAGGTAAAAAGTTATCACTTCTGGTACTTCGATGGGTACGTTTTTATGGACGTGGAGAAGTGCCAGTCCGGTTAAACGTTCTTCAGTCATACAACTTATATTAAATTAATTAAATATTAAAGGTACTTACATAAAATTTATATTGTGAAATATAAAAATCATGTCAATCATCATCATGTTTAACAATTATAATTAGTGCTCTACGTAAGTCTTGGACCCAGGTCATGGGGGGTCATGACCCCCATGACCCTCCCCTTGGATCCGCCTTTAAAGTTAACACAAATACACATTTCGTTCAACAATATAATACAAACAAATATAATACACTAGCGGCCCCTCGCGTCTTCACTCGTGCTTAACATATGCCTTTCATAAAAACTTCCAACCCCCGTTTTACCCACTTTGGAGTCGAATTTTGCAAAACTAAATAAGTACAGAAAAAAGTTGCTTAATTAATTGTTTCGAAATTCCAGGTCGTTCCTTATTTTGTAATTTATACAATAATCTTATATTTTTAAAAACTTTTTTGCAAGATAATATATTAAATATATCAACCTACTTTTAATTCATTACAGCTTTTATCAAAAAAGAAAAGAAAATATGGATAAATACTTCTTCAAACAAACTTATTAAATAAATAAATAAATAACGCATCACACTCAACGGCCCCCATTAAAATCTCATGACCTTGTGTTGGGGGTCCGGAAACACTCACAACACTAACACAAACACCCAGACCACGACAAACATCTGTATGGCCAATACACACGATTGCCGTGAGCGGGGATCAAACCCGCGACCGTTAGCACTTTAGTCAGTTGCGCCAACGCGTCTGTCAAAAGAATAGGTTTGACATTTTTAGACGCCATTTTCTCAAAATGAAGTTCGTGTGGCTTGACACTGTATTGCCTATCAGCGTCCATATAGCTTTCGACCAGTGAAAAAATTTTTAGAAGTGGAGTTTACTTCCGACATAAAAACCTACCAACAAATTTAACCTCTAATATTAGTATAGATAACTTAAAAGCAATAAATAATTTAAAAATCATAAATAACATTAAAGTGTTTAACAATAATTCGTATTCGTTAATTAATTTAGTAAATTGTCTACAATTAGTCCTTTAATCTGCTACGTTAAAGTTAATTTATACTCGAACGCGTTTGCAGAAGTTAACGCCCAATTGTAAATGATTTGTTGATTAAACAATAATTATAACTAATTAAATTAAAGCATATGATGTCAGTGAAGTGTGAAAGTCAAAATTAGCAGATTTAAAAAGCAAAAATCTGCTTAATTTTACAAAGACACCATTAGAAATCATAAATTGTACTTACTCGCATACACATGAAAAAGCATTATCCTCATTTATGATTTATATAATTATGAATTAAAAAAAGCAACCGACTTTAAAAGCAATGTACCCAATTTTGCTTACGTGAACGGCACAACTAATTTTGGTATAAAATCTACGGGATCAGACTGGGAGTATAGAATAATTTTCAAAATCGGTTAAGAAACGACGGAGTTCTGAGGTAACAAACATTAAAAAAAAACATAAACTATAAATTGAGATCCTCCTTTTTTCTGAAGTCGGCTGAAAACGGAGTAATCTTTAAAAGATCTTTATAAAAATTCAACCTATCAAAAACAAAATAAAGGCAAAAGTCCGTATTGAATACGCCGTAAAATTTAGTGCGATAAAAAAAGCAACCAAAATAAAAGTGAACGTTTTTATAGAACCTTAGATAATTGAATTAGAGTTTTATATCTACGAGTCGATTGATTGGACGAGTATTGGTATGACGTTTTTATAATACTGTTTTTTTAATAATAAACAATAAAGGCATCACACTCAATGGCCCCCATTAAGATCGCGTGACCTTGTGTCGGGGGTCCGGAAACACTCACAACACTAACACAAACACCCAGACCACGACAAACATCCGAGCAGGGATCGAACCCGCGACCGTTAGCGCTTGAGTCAGTTGCAGTGACTACTGCGCCGACGTGTCTGTCATAATTCTATGTTTTTATTTGATTCTGTCCCTAATATTCTACATGCCATCTTCCTCCAATAGGCCGTAACTCGGTGTTCTATGGTCCATATCTTGAATAAATAGGATATCAGACGCAAGCAGATTGTTTCAAATTTGATTTGTAGGTATTGAGTAGTAGCTTGACCTGACTGTACCACTCTGTCACAGCAAATCTGCCAGTAGCAGCTACTATAGCTGTGTTTCGTACAGTGAGTGAGAGAACTGGAAGCCTGACTCCCACATTCTTTCTCCTTCCCGCCCCTTATTTTTTTAAGCCTTCATCACATTTGTGGGTGCTCTGTTATGTAAATGTTCACGGGCGACGGTGATCACGTTACATCAGGTGATGCTCCTGTTCATTTGCCTGATAGTAAAAAAAATATCAGAATTTATTTAAAATTTAATTAGCCTGGTTCTAGAGATGATCTATGAAATATAATAACTGAATTAATGTGTAAAGCTTGTCTAGATCTTTATACATACTGCAAAAGTTCATATGTTTCAAATAATTGACAGTTAAAATGGCGATAAAAGTCGCCGGCGCCATCTTGTAACGAGTTCCAACATGGCTTCCTTAACAAGGATATTATTAACTCAGTGTATAAAGGTATAGATTGACGCATTCCCGTCCAATGGGGCGTAAAACATCCGTTTATCGGGAACTTTACAGCTTATAAACTTTATCTTTTATATAGCCGGGTTCCATAAATTCGATAATATTTTTGTTATGACGTAAAAAAATTCGGTCTTGGTGTGTAATGGGATTAAAAAATTTTGAAAGCGATAGAAGTCGAAAGACTCGTTCGGAATGTAATTTTAATAAGCTAATGTATTGCCGCTTAGAGAAAACGTACGTATGTACATTTTCACTTCGTACGAAGTAAAGGAAATATGATCACGAAATATTTCGACTTTCCAGCTTTAGCGGAAAAACAGAATTTTTTATCAAATGAATCCATTTAGACATGTTTTAGCGTGACCTCGGTATGTTGCTTGTATAATTAATAATAATCTAATCTATACAAATATTATAAAGCTGAAGAGTTTGATGGTTTGTTTGAACGCGCTAATCTCTAGAACTACTGGTTCGAATTGAAAAATATTTTTTTTGTTAGATAGTTTATTTACTGAAGAAGTTTGTAGGCTATATTACATCACGCTACGACTCATAGGAGCGAAACAGTAACCATAAACGCGAGTGAAACCGCAAGGGACAGCTAGTATAAAATATTAATTGAGACCATTTCAACGAGATCAAATACGATAGATACTTCTACTGCAAATCGGTGAGAAATTGTTAATCCTGCTGATTTCAGATGATGCTGTAGCATCAGCTTAAGATAGAGCAACTATGTTATTTTGATATCATTCACACTACCTTTAATAAATTTAGAATCGATCAGAGCAGTAGAAATCGCTGACATATTTTCAATAACTACAAAAGGGCTGATAGAACAATCGTCTGAACAGACTTTCATAAATTATAGGTCATAACTTTCTCGATAATAAGCTTTCAAATAAAAAAAGCACACACAAATTGGTCCATTTTTTATGATACCACAGACATACACACAGATACACACATCATATATTTTAAACTTTCGCAATTTATACTATTCACGCATGGCAGAAATGCTGGTTGACGGCTAACCTCCTTCATGACCCAAAGGTTTTCTCGACGGACAAAAATTTTATTATTGCCGCTTAGTGAGGGAAGCAATTGAAATTAAAAAAACATAAAACCTTCAATCGCTATGACGGATTGAAATTGTCGGCCGCTTCGAACCCGGTGATAAATAAATTTAACAAAAGTGAAGTACCTCGAACAATGTTCGCGCGAACCGATTGTGTTAGTGTAGTGTGCTCCCAGCATTATAATAATGGTAAAGACAATATTAATATTGTGAGGGTAGGCGAAGAAAACTCGCGCACTCGTCGCTGGAGGGCGCGCGGTACACCAGTCAGCTCGTGACCATGGCGAATGTAACTTCGTCGAAACGTCGGGCAATAAAAAGTTCGATATGCGGTATTAAGGTACGGACAAGTGAAACGATTGCTAGTTGACAACGCACTGATTTATTTGACAGCTGCTACACTATACATAGTTGTGGGCGCAGCCACGCTAATACACACGTACATATGTAACATTCCTCCCCCTTTAAAAAAATATATATATACCTATACATATATATTTTAAAATTAAATTAAAACTAAATTTCTTATCCTATAATGTCATAACCTAGTGCCACTATAGTTCGACCCGGGTCTCACGTTCGTATTAGGCTTCGTGAAATTCGTCATCAGAGCTTGGAAAAGTATCGGGCTCATATATCTCGGCCCTTCTTCCTTTGTTTGCCGGGCGTAATGTAATCTGCGGAGATGACGTATCCAGTTGAGACAATGACTCTTCACTGGGTGAATTCCTATCCGGATATTCAGAAAAAGCAAGCGTTAAAGGTGTACTCTCACGCGACCTGGGGTGTGACGTCATCGATGCCTGTTGTGGAGATGCTTGCGTCTGCGACGGCGATCCGATCGATTGAGTAGTTGACCCAGGCGTGCTTGTGTCTGTGAGTTGCCCATTGTCCCAAAAATTATTGTTAATTCCTTTATACAACATTAACTGATTTACATGTTTTTTATGACACACTGAACTCTTTATATCCTTAATTAAATATACAACTTTGCCTAAACGTTGTATTACGATACCCTTACACCACGTTAAATTCTTATTATTAATTTTTTTTTTTGTATAATACTCTATCGTTTATTTTAAAGTTGCTCATTTTTAAGTTGTATTGTCCTTCACTTTGTGAACACTGTTGATTTTTTGCGAGATCAGACATTAGCGGTGACGAAGGTATTGACCACTTTGGATTTATTAAGTCCAAACGCGACCTTAATTTGTGACCAAAAACCATTTCAGCAGGGGATAAGGCCATGGTAGTATGGACAGAATTTCGGTAATCCATTAAATACTTAAATAATTTTAATTTTGTGTCCTTCACAGTCTGGGTAGATAGCAAACATGACTTAATTCCTTTTTTCACAATCTTAACAAAGCTTTCAGCTTGTCCGTTACTGGGTGCGTGATATACCGGAGACGTCAAATGCGTTATACCATTAGAACTACAAAAAATGTCGAATTCTCGTGAACAAAAAGCCGTGCCATTATCACTTACGATAGTATTCGGAATTCCGAATCTTGATATAAAATCACAAATTTTTAATATTACTGCCGATGACGTAGTGGCCGTTTTCATATCATAAACTTCAACCCATTTAGTGTGCGCGTCGACTACGACTAAATAAACACATCCTTTAATTGGCCCGAAAAAGTCAATGTGAAGTCTATAAAAAGGGTATTGGGGAATTTTCCAGTTTACTGGCGGGGCGCGCGGCGGAGAGGGACGCATTTGAATACAAATCTCGCAGGATCCTATTAACCTCTCTATAGCTTGATCGATTCCTGGAAACCAAAATCTTGACCTGGCTTCTGCTTTCGTTTTAACTATTCCTAGATGAGATAAATGTAATTCATTTAGAATAATTTCATACAAACTACGGGGTAACACTACCTTGTGCCCCCTCATAACACAACCATTCTCATAAGATAATTGTGATTTACACAAATAATATGCTTTTAACTGACTATCATTTAATTTTCGTGGCCAACCATTTATAATAAAATATATAACCCTTTTAAGTACATCATCGACTTTTGTTTCGTCGCGTAACTTATCTAAGGTCACGGGCATGTCATCTGTTACGAAGTAAACATACGTAGCTCTGTCGCAGGAGTCGTATTCGCAGCACTCTTCACTCACCGGCGCGAGCAACGAGTGCGGAAGACTAGCACGAGAGAAATAGTCGGCGCTGTTATCAGTGCTACGAATATATTCAATTTTATAATTATATCCGCTTAGGAACAACGCATACCTTTGTAAACGATTAGCTGACATTTCCGGCACTCCCTTATAGGGACCAAAAATGGACAATAATGGCTTATGATCTGTTCTTAATACAAACGGTACGGACCTGCCATATAAATATTGATGGAATCGCCGCACGCCGTATACAATAGCGGTAGCTTCCTTTTGTATTTGAGCGTATCGCTTTTCCGCGGAGTTTAAAGTACGCGATGCAAAAGAAATCGGCCTTTCCACGTTATCCGAGCCTACTTGCGATAATATTGCTCCTAATCCATTGGGAGAAGCATCTACAGTTAATATAAGCTTAGCATGAGGATCAAAATGTGCTAGCACTTGGTCTGATGTCATTAATTTTTTAATGGTTTTGAATGCCCTATCATGGATCTTAGTCCAGTTCCAGGTGCATCCTTTTTTTAATAAGTCGTATAAAGGGCTTAGAATAGATGAAGCGTTTGGTACAAAATTCCTATAATAGTTAATTAACCCTAAAAACGACTGCAGCTGATTAACATTAGTAGGTACCGGTGCTTCCACCATAGCTCTTATTTTCTCTGGTGCCTTTTTAAGACCGTCTTTTGAAATTATAAACCCTAAATAGGTAGCCTCGTCTTCGAAAAAACTACATTTCTCTTTTTGTAACGTTAACCCTGCGTCTTGCAATCTACCAAGAACGGTATATAGCCTTTCTAAATGTTCAGCTTTATCTCTACCTGTGATCAAAATATCGTCTAATAAGCACAGCACTCCCTCAATACCTGACAATACTCCCTCGATTGCACGTTGGAAGATAGCAGGCGCGCTTGCTAGGCCAAATACCAACCGTGTAAACCTATATAGCCCGCGATTTGTATTTATACAAGTTAAGTTCTTAGATTCGTCATCTAGGATAAATTGGTTATACGCCATAGATAAATCGAGTTTGCTAAACTGTTTACCGCCGTGTAATTTAGAAAACAGTTCATTGGTTGTGGGAAGTGGGTATTGTTCCACGAGTAATTGTTTATTTATACTTACCGAATAGTCGGCACATAACCTGACTGTCCCGTTCCGCTTTAAAACCGGAACGATCGGGGAAGCGTATTCGGAATATTCCACTGGTTCAAGAATACCTAAACCCACTAACCTATCAATTTCCTTCACCACTTTGTCGCGCAATGCAAATGCTATCGGACGTGCCTTGCAAAAAACCGGTTTTACATTATTTTTCAACGATAATTTAATTTTATATTTATTAAACGTTCCCAACCTATCCGAGAAGAGACTTACATATTTTTGTTGTAAGTCGGTAATAAACGATTCCTTTTCCACACTATTGTAATTAACTGAAATCAATTGCAAATTGAATTTTGATATAAAACTCCTACCAAGCAAAGGCGGGCCACCGTTCCGAACTACGTATAAGGGAATGACGTGCGTTTGATTCGCATAGCTAACGGGCAAATGAATAACCCCTACGCAGTCTATATTTCTACCATTATACGTTCTCAGCTGTTTCTGTGTAGTTGATAATGGCACGTCATTAAAATGACTTTTATAATATGACTCTGAAATGACCGTTACAGCAGAACCACTATCAATTTCGAAACTATACAAAATATTATTTATTTTAATTGTTTCTACCATGGGCTCACCCTTAATAGAACGGATAAAGTAAATGTTACCGTCATCATCGTTGTCCACGCCTTTGTCACCGCTATCCACCTCTACGTAATTCACTTTGGAACACATTTTACGTAAGTGGCCTTTCATGTGACACTTCTTACACTTGTAACTCGCGTATTTACACTCAGACGATTTATGATTTGTGTAACCACAAACCTTGCACTTATTCTTCGCGATACTTCCTCTTTTCTCGTCATTTGAGATTTTATACAAAGTATCGGGCGATAAAGCCCCCGCCACGTTGCCGGTGGTAGCCGCGCTGACCTCTGCCGCCGATTTGGCACAACATAAATTCTCCGCTAACTCGATGGCCCTCGCTAGTGTGAGACTAGTCAAGTCTTGGGAGTACAGCTTTTCCTTTTCGATTCCTGGACGCATTCCTATTATAAATCTGTCTCGAAGGGCTTCCTCGACGTTTAAAAAGCCGCAATGTGCCGTTAACCCTCTTAGTTTTGCCGCCCATTGCGAGTGAGTTTCACCAGCTAGTTGTGTGGCCGTATAAAATGTATGCCTTTCCCCAAATCCCACTCGCTTAGGAGTGAAATGGCTGTCCAACAGCTTAATAACATCTTCATATGGTACATCCTCGATGTCTTTAGGCAACGCTAGGTCCGACGCTAGCTTATATGTACCCTCAGTGAGCGCGCTGAGCAGAATCGCCTTCCTCTTCCTGCCCGTTGCATCTGTCTGTTCGTTGATATCATTCGCAACGAAATATTGCGAAATCCGACCTTTATACGTTTTCCACGTATGCACGTTGTGGTCAAAACCACTTAATATGCCAAATTGCACTCCAGACATTTTTTTTTTTATAATTGTGGGTAATTCTCGTTGCCACTGTTCGATATGCGGTATTAAGGTACGGACAAGTGAAACGATTGCTAGTTGACAACGCACTGATTTATTTGACAGCTGCTACACTATACATAGTTGTGGGCGCAGCCACGCTAATACACACGTACATATGTAACAGTATTGCTACCATTATTTATCACGATCAGACCCGTTATATTAAACATGGATACACACATCAAACTGATAACTCCTTTTTTCGGATCGGAGGTTAAAAAAAAAATTAGCCTGATACTGTGACTAATTATTCACTTCCGTGTTTTTATGCTAGACAAGAAAGTTATCAAACATAACAATCAAAATTTTTATGTAAAAAATTTACACGTATTTTTCCAAAGTTACTTGTTACAAGGCTTTTGACACCGTCTCGATACCAATACTTTTAGGAAAGCTGGAATCCCAATTCGGTATACGGGGTGTAGTACTAGATTGGTTTAGAAGTTACCTTACGGATAGGAAACACTGCACCAGAGTCGGTTGTTACGATAGTGACCAGGTAGCAGTCAATTTTGGCGTACCCAAGGTAGCATTCTTGGACCCACGCTTTTTATCATGTACATGAATGACATACACGCTAACGTAGACGGTGAAATAATCTGTTATGTTGATGACACAGTTATTATTTATAAAGGATCCACTTGGTCAGAGGTATTTGAAATAGCTGAGGTAGGTATACGACATTTATCTACATGGTTGTCTCTCAATCTCCTTACGCTTAATAAATCGAAAACAAATTACATCTGTTTCCATAAAACAGCGATTTCTGCACCTAATCCAACTTTAAAATTAAAATTTCACACCTGTGTACACAATGACAAATGCAATTTTGTTGCACTGACCAAAATAGATGCAGCAAAATATCTCGGAATTCTTATAGATCAAAATTTGAACTTTAAAGCTCCCATCAAATCTCTTTCTGGTCGCGTCCGCAAAGTCATAAATATTATGAAAATACTTCGATAGTCAGCATCATTAAGCACTTTGCGGGCCGTATATTTTGCTCTCTGTCAGTCACTGATAGCATTAGTTCCTGGGGAAGCGCTTGTAAAACGCATTTAATTCACCTCGATCGAGCCCAAAGATCAGTGCTCAAAACGATGTTGAATAAACCCTTTGACTATTCAACAACCAAGCTTTATCAGGAAAGCGAAGTTCTAACTGTACGCCAACTATATATACTAAAAGTAGCTCTTAAAGTTCATCATTCAACTATATCTTCAAAAGACTACAAAATTTTACTCAAACGTCGGGACTTTAGGCTTCTCTTGCCCAAAATTAAGACATCTTTTGCTAGACGTTTCAGTCCTTTCATTGAGTAGTTTATTTACAATAAAGTAGCCAACGCTTGTGATATTAAACATTGCTCCGTTAAACAAGCCAAAACAAAAATTATTTCTTGGCTCTCCTCATTGACATACCACCGAAAAACTTTTCTTGTACTTAGTATAGTACTACTATTCATTAGCATGAAACTATCTGTAAATTAATTCTACTTAAATTATTAAACAATATTGTCATTTATATTCTAATCCGAGCGACAACAATAAACATGTACTGTAAAACTATCTATTGGTACCCACGACACAGGAATACCTAGTGTGGGTACCACCAGACCTTTTATTGTATAATGTTGTTTTTTGTTAATAAACATTTTTTCATTTTCATTTTCATTTTCATTTTCATTTTCATTTTCATTTTCATTTTCATTTTTTCATAAACGTAATCGTTTAAAACTACACGCAGTCAAATTACTATTACTCACACTAAACTTAAATTTTATATTTTATTCCGGTTTTTAAATTTTGTAATTCTTTATGAAATCTATTTGATTTCTTATACAGATTATAGCTATACATTTAGGCGTATAAATTTTATCAAATACTTGAAAAGATAGTTTTCTGAATAAATATTCGAAATCATAATTATGTCCGTGTTTATATCTTGTTATACAGTCGTTTGTGACTGCGGTCGTCTGTCGTTTTTCCTATCGTTATTGGAGGTTTAGCGAATAAAGTGTCGTTCCGATGCAGCTTTAATTAAAATTTTGCGGTTCTTGCAAAGCGGTATCCGCATTTTTGACTTTTATTTTTCGTGGCGTGGTATTTTAGTAATAGCGCATCGTTATACGCGTCAAAAGCGTTGTGATTAAGGTTGATATTTCACTAACGTTTATGAGATGTGATAGTTATAGGACACAGCGGCTAGTGTGAGTTTGCAAACAGTACAAGCGTTTGTGTTTTAAGATTTAGTACGGACAGAATACGAACTGTTTCACAATAGATGATATTACACTTTTTCCATATTTAATCTTAAAACGCAAACGCTACAATATACAATTTACAAAGACCTCAGATCTATCTTGTCTATCAGGTCACTAAGATCCGGATAGCAGATCCGGATAAAAACACCCCGTACTTCAAATTTGGGCAACTTGTACAGGCTACAAAAGGTTGCAACAGTTCGCCAGTTTTGAGAGCTTACATCCGCCATTTTTACTGACGTGACATTCTGTGATAATACGGGGAAATTAATACAAATCTAATGACATCTTCATTTCAAAATCGTTTAAACCGTTTAGGCTACATAAGATCACAACGGAACGTACAAATACATATATACGCGCGAAAGCATTACCCTTCTTGTGGGTCAGTCGGGTAAAAATATTTTAATGGCAACGCGCAACCTGCTAGCCAGTCTATATTTGGCAAGCTTCGCGTCAAAAAGTTGAGCAGAAATACGTTAGTAATGAAATATTGATGAAAATCCTATAATTTATTAACTTCTTTCGATCACAACAGAGTCCAAGGTTTGTGAAGAAGTAATTTTAGATTGTTCTTAAATTATTATTATTTTCGGTACAGTAATTTTACGATCGTGCTCTTTTGAGTATTCAAAATCTGATTCATATTAATATTTTAAATGCCTAAATAATTTCTTTAATTATATGCACTAAAACTATAATAAAGAATTAAATAATTAAACTAATAAAATAATGTTACTGAAGACAAATAATAATAGTAAACAGTATTTTGAAAAATAAAATAAAATACATATAAATTATTAAACCACCTACAAACAATACGTTCTTTAGTAATTCTGACTGTTTATTCGTGTTAAATCGCGGTTTATTTCACAATAGATATAATTTTTGCCGGAATTTTTTCAGGAAAAATTCCCTCTTTGAAAGCAATACAAATAACATTTGCATACATTGCATCAGACGTTGTTCTCACACATAAATGTACAACGTGCTGAATTTTCTACTGTTAAATTTTTATAAGCCACGACGCGACAATTTTTTTCGCTCAGTCAGCACTTTCGAGTTTCGCTACGCTTAAAATCTGAGCTTAAAACCGTCGGTACATACTTTGTTAAGGGGCAACTGTTTATTGGAAAATCTAGTGACGTCATGTAATCTTGAAATATCTTCGCTGTAGACTTGAGAGCATTTAAGGCGAGGTCTTAATTGCAGTTTTAATTGATCGACAGATCAATATGAATGAAATCTAAAACGCTTTGATGTAACGTGTCGTGTCATTTGGTTTACTTCGCGTCTCGTCGGCGTTTTCTGACTCGACGTTAACACTTTAAATAAATTCCTTATATAATGACAATAACATCATTTTATTTGTATTTAACACGTTTTACGAACATAACGTTTAGTGTCTAGTGTTTTGTTATTTATGAAATTAAAGAATTAAAGAATGTAAAATATTTTTTTTTTATATTCCTGATGTTGTGTTTGTTGTTTATAGATATTTAGAAACTCTCGAAAGCTAGTTGACGTATTCAACTAGCTTTCGAGAGCTTCTTCCAAATCCGTGAATCATTCTAAATGGAAGAAAATACTAAACAATGAAGCATTTGCTATTTACTTTATAAGCGTTAAAATAATATTTTTAATTAAAAATACCATCCCCTTAACAAGAGAGGACGTAAACCGTGCATAATTAATATCTTCGAGCGGACACACGATGCATATTCATGAGCCCGACGCCTCAGCATAAAACTAGATTATTAGAACGTTTTCAAATGCTGCAGAGTTTTTTGTATCAATATTGTATGGACTGGTGGAAGAGTTAATTGTCTGTAAACTTATTTATTGTTGGTTTCATGTGTCCTGTGTGTACTAAATCCGGAGGTCGGAATGTTATGCTGAAATAGTTTACATTAAAAAATCCTTTACGTTTCCGCTAAAGTAGTATATATTAGCATGAACGTCAAATCTTTGAAAGAACGTTTTGTACAAAATGAGGCTTTAAAAAAAAGGAAACCAACGTTAAACGGAATTTACGTAATTCTGTTTAATTGGATGACGTATTTATTTTGACCAATGAGAAAGTATATTAAACAAAATATTTAACTAAATCGATCATGACATTTTGGAGACATCCGGGAGCATACATAAAGAGTCTCCGACGAATTGAATACCCACCCTTTTTTCGGAAGTCGGCTAAAAATTATTTATATTTCACAGCCAATAGCACAGTACAAGTACTTAAACATACCAGGTAAATAGAAATTCAAAATCCCTACACAGTTGACACATTTTACTCTTGCATAGAGCATTTTAATAACGGGGTGAGGCGGCCTTTTGATAGGAACATGTTCCACTATGAATAAATAACAGATGGATATGGTTCTTTTTACATACTTCCATTTGGTAGAAGAAATTCAAAAAGGGGCGGAGTTAAATCACGCCGTAGTTAGTGAGATGGTCAGTTTTAACTATCTATTCTCGCGCTAAAACCGACCGGCCTGCGCTTTTAAAACTGAACGTTTGAGATTTTTAATTTATCTTTGTTTTGAAAGTATTTAGTTGATACTAAAATATATTTCTTAATTTATATTGTAAGTCTAAATAATCTAATAATATAAAATAAAAAAACGACGTTTATGTCCGTTTATATACATTATACGTTTTAAAATTATATACGTATTCGAGTTATTTCGATAAAAAATATACGGAACCAACCTGAAAATACCATTTCAAACAAAAAGAGAATTATTAAAATCGGTTCACCAATTTTCAAATAATCGGTGAACATACATAAAAAAATCCCGAACGAATTGAGAACTTCCTTCTTTTTTGGAAAAACGCGTCTACGGGTATACTTAAAAACAGATATAATTAATATTAACAATAATTAATCGGTTATTTATTACAAAAAAAAAACCTAAAACCTTGCGGCCACTTTTTCAATGGTTTTACATATTGTTATGATAAAATTTCATAACGGAATTTTAATATTTAATTTTAACATTTTTAAATGGCAATTTCACAAAAACATATAATTAAATGTGTGTCAGAAGCTTTATAATTCGTTTCATTACATTTTCTAATTAGTCTGTGCAAATTTGATAGTAATAGATAAAATAGTGTTACCATTTTAACAAATTATTTCTATTACTAAGGAAATAATTAGGACTATTGTTAAAATTATTTATTTTACAAAAATAGATTTTATATACGGAAATGTTATTAAAATAAGATATTTAATTATTTATTGTTCACAAAGTAGGTTTGTGTCAATATTTTTATTGTTTCAGTTTTTGAAGATTTGTTTTGTTACAGAAATTCATTGCTGACGACATTTTTATTACTACAACTGTTTTGGTTTCGTAAAATATATCTTCTTTTGCCTTTAGGTGGCCATTTAATAATTATTAGTAATTATTTTGTAATATCTGTTTGGTTTTAATTACCCACATTTAGGGACATTTTTGGTGTATATGGTAACTCGTAGTAGATTTGTTAAAGATTAATTCGGTCATCGATCTTTTCTATTTTTAGAAACGCACGCGCCGGTTCTAAATATAGAATTTGTATTCAAACAACTTATGGTGAGTCTTGGTCTTCGAGCACGTGTTCTCACACTTCTTTAGTTTTGTAGTATTCTTATTTGATTGTTTATTTTCAGACAATTTTAGGAATATTTGCATATTCCAATAGGATAATGTCCAAAGTCGACATTTCGCCATGCGGTCTTTAAATCGCAGATTTTCATCAAACGTTGTAAGTTGCATATATTTCTATCTAATTCATAAAGATTTAACTTTTATTCGCAAGATTATTGAGTGTTTTTATCGTATTTTCAGTCTATTTCGGATTTTTAACTCCTCCGAAGTTGTAATTGTCGGCACATGGTTGGCATGGCATTTAAACCTTCTGGAGGTATTTATTACATTCAAGTTATTTATTATTCTTGAGATTAGGCATTAATATTTCGTGTCCTAATATCATTTATTTTTATTACAGGAGTTTTTTTTTTATATATATTAAATAGAATGAATTCTTATTCATTCCTATAGGGGATTATTATTATTATTGATGAGAATTGGTTGATTATGTGACTAATCAAACCTTAATATTTGACTATGGAGAGAGAACGTCAATAAGAAATAAATACAAAAGGAATCCTGTTCAAATGCTATATCTCACCTCGGGATATAATACAATACACACCGATGGGGTGGTGTGAATACTATTGAAGCCTAGTGGTTCAGCTCCGTGTTCTTCAGTTCCTGCTTTAACCCGGGAGCATCTACGTCTGCCTAAGTCAGTTCCGGAAGTCTCGCATCTTAGCGGCAGACGGGTTAAACTTTCTTCGAGACGGTAGTGGTAGTTCTCTGTCTTTGGTAATGTAATGTCATGTCTTTTCCTATTTTATAATTTAATGGATATGATTTAAATTATGTTCCTTACTTGGTATGTAACTATTCGGCCTGACACCGAAATTTAAATACTAAAGATATTGTCAGTGGCGCCTAACATTTTATATTAAAGTACTGTAAAGTAATTGCATTGGTGTACAACCTGGTGACCCACCCGATTGAGTTTAGCTGGCTCTCTTCTCTTCTCGAATAATATTAAAGTTGTTAAACTTATTTTTAATAATAATAGTTAAATTGTTAATAGCAATTAGATAAGATTGTTTACTTATTAATTAATTGAAAATATTAAACCTTCTTATAACCAATAAAAAAACTTCTTTATATTTATATTTATTTTTTTATTTTTTTTAATATAACAATTGGCACACGAACGTGGGGTCGCTTTACCAGGTGTAGTTGGTTCGTCTGTTGCTGTACCGATTAAGCCATTGCAATTACTAATTTTCTTGGTTACATTTTTTTACTGTATGAACACGGAGGCTTCAAATATTTTTTATGTAAACCTGCCACATATGTTATTGTATAATTAATTTTAATTCTTAGACCTACTACTTAATTATTTGTTAAGCCAGCTCGACTTATTTTTGGTTTATTTATTTAATTTGATAATAACTTAATTATCATATGGTAATAATTTAAAATTACTTAAATATTTTTTATTAGGAATTCCGTAAAATTTTCTTTTAATTTTATTAAAAGTCCAAAAGGTTCAGTACCAATTAACTTTCTTTTTCAGGTAGTTGTTTTGACTTTCTTTTTTTCATATTTATATTTTTTTTATTTTTTGTTCTGTTATAGTACAAATTAATTTTCATTATGGAACGCCCAATAGCTTATCATATGCTTCGCAAGGATGAATTGATTTATGAAGTTGAAATACGGGATGAGAAACCAAAGACGACGGTTGAAGAGCTTCGTCGACAGGTTCGGGTCTTGGCAGATGCTATCCCAGCGGATGAGATCCTAGAGACTTCACATGATCCAGAGGTCGAAATTCAGGTGATCGATTCCAAACTTTCTGAGATTCTTTTAACTTTGTCTTCTCACCCTCCCTTCAAAAGTTTCAACCGATTGAGAGCCGTTGCTCATCATCTATTTCATCGATTTAGTAGGGTTGTTGCTGACGTTAGTTTGTTCAATCAAAAGGAGGAAGTCAACACAAGATTAAATAACTGCCTGGCACAAATTGATATACTTTTTAGATCTTTTCGAAAATCTTTTGAGGAAGTAGAAAATATTACTACTCCAGGTGCTGAACAACCAATTGTACAACCTACTGTTGAACACCCATCTGGTGTTTATATTTGTAATTCCTGCAGCAATGAAAGAACTCTTGCTCGCCTAAACCATTTGTATAATGGAAAGTCATGTGTAAGATTATATCTACTGAGACTGGAAGAATTATGTCTTGCTCGTAGAATTTCTGATGACATTTTGTTTCAATCTGCCATTGAACTATTTTCAGGCGATGCACTTATCTGGTTTCGAAGTATAAGATCTGAAGTTCATGACTGGGCTTCACTGAAACAGAAATTAGTTGAAGAATTTTCACCTTTTGACTACGATGAGCGGCTGATGTCAGAAATTCGACGCCGTACTCAAGGTCACAGTGAGTCGTGCACAATTTTCATTGCCACCATGATAAATTATTTTGCTAGGTTGTCATATAATGTTCCTGAACTTGAGAAACTTAAAATTATTAGGAAGAATTTACGTCCTCATTTTATTAAGGCTTTGGCTCTTGAAAAAATTGAGAGTATTAAAGACCTAAAGGACAAATGTAAACTTTTAGAGTATTCGTTCGTTCAGGTTAGGGAATTCCAAGAACCTCCTCCCATTACTGATCACACATTAGCAAGTGATCTTAGTTATATAAAACCAAAACCAGTTAAATGTAAAGTCGAGTCGGTAAAGGTTGTTTCAAAACCTAATTCTAGACCCATAGAATTATTTTGTCCTCGGTGTAGGCAAAAGGGTCATAATTTAAAAACGTGCAGGTCTAAGGAATTAGTTTGCTTTAAGTGTGGTACTAAGGGGTTTACGTTTAATAATTGTACCTCTTGTAAAGAAGGTGTTATACCGGAAGGTTCAAAAAACTAGATAGCGTTCCGCCAACGCATTCTAGTAATTTTGATCCCGACGATTGGCGGAACTATTTAAAACGACTCTCTCTTTATTTCTCTCATGGCGTTGCAGCCGTTAATTATCCCCATGATATTCGTCCCCATTTATCTATTTGTATTTTTGACGAAAATTATTCTGGTTTACTAGATTCCGGATCTAGTATTTCTATTTTAGGTTCTGATTTAGGAACTAAATTTATTGAGAATGGTGTTCAGCTATATGAGAACACCGACATTCTTGATATTGCTACGGCCAACAACTCGACTTCACGGGTGTTAGGCCATGTTTTCTTACCTGTTACTCTGAACGGTAACACTAAGGTAATTAAATTTTATGTTGTCCCAGGAGTGACAACGCCTTTGTTGCTCGGTGTCAATTTTTGGCGTGCATTTAAATTGGCCGAGGATTTATTTTTTAAGCTTTCTTCTGAGGCTTTCAAACCCAAAGAGGTTTGCGAGCTTAAATATTTGCATCCCATGGAGGATTTGTCTGCTCCACAACGTGCGATTGTGGATCAGGTTCTTCTTGATTTTCAAGATGTTTCTTTTGAAAAGAAAGGCTTAGGTCTTACGACCATTATCTCTCATTCAATTGATACGGGGGATACGCTGCCTATTAAACAGCGTTATTTTTGCCTTTCTCCTGAACGTCTAATTGAGCTTAATAAGCAATTAGACGATATGTTACGCTTGAGGGTTAAGAAACCCAGTATTAGATATTGGAATAATCCAGTATTATTGGTTCGGAAGGCTAAGGGTCAAAGTAAATCTTGGTTTTTTAGGAAAGAATTAAAAGTATCCTAATAGTATACTTTAGTCCGGACAGGAGGGATATGAATGGTAAGGTAACATCAGTCCTGACAGTTGGTTTCTTTTTGGTTGGTATTGTCGTTAGGTTTAGTATATTACATTAGTCCGGACAGGAGGGATAAGAATGGCAAGATAACATCAGTCCTGACAGTTGGTTCCTTTTTGGTTGGTATCGTCGTTAGGTTTAGTATATTACAATTAGTCCGGACAGAGGAGTTATTAATTGTTTGTTAAGATCGGTCCTGATAGATGGCATAGTAGAAAGGAATGCATTTCCGTTAGGTTTGAGTATATTCTGTTTAATTTTGTTTGTTTTGGTCAGTGGTTTTGTTTCCTTTCCCCCATCCTCATCCCCAACCTCTTTTCTTTCACTTGCAGAGCGGTAGGTAACTCTTTAAAAATTCTATAAGGCTTACTTATACCAAATATGCTTTTCCAGTTCCACCATAAATCATAGGTGTTTACTGTTAAAGTTCTTTCTAGTTTCCACTGATGTGTATAGTGGTAAACTTAGGTTAAATCCTTATCCTTATCCCCAACCTCTTTTCTTTCACTTGCAGAGCGGTAGGTAACTCTCTAAATAAGCCTTATACCAATATGCTTTTCCAGTTCCACCATATATTATAGGTGCTAACTGTTAAAGTTTTTTTCTTTATTCCTTCCAGTTTCCTCTGATTAATAAAGTGGTAAACTGAGGATAATTCCTTTTCTTTTTTTCCTTCACAGCCAACAATACAAAGTTTACTCTCAAAATTGTTAGATTGACTTAGGTATAGTTAGTAAATTTTAATTATAGTTAGTTTAGGCATAGCTGTTGTTTTGTGTGGGTTCGAATTTAGGATGGTAATTCTATTCTCCGTCTTTGGAGCTCATTTGTTGTTCTCTTAATTGCTATAGAATAGTACTATTTAATATTTGTAGTTACTAGTTAGGTTTGCTCTGGTAAGATGTATTTTGGTTATAGTTTAATTAGGACTAATTTTATTATAATACCTAGTGTGATATCTCATATTATTTTTTTTACATTTGTGGTCTGCTAGTGAGCTTCACATTTTTTCTTTTTAGCTCATTGGTTAGCTGAAATACCAGTTTTGTGCTTTGTATAGTACAATTCTTATTTCTTCGGTCATGGAGACAGGATTATTTTTCTTTCTGGTTGTCACCAGATTGTTTCTACATGTTAACGACTCTTAGTCCGGGTTCCCTGGCCTATTTTTTCACTTGATTAGTAACAAGCTAATTTTCCGTGAGTAGCTTCGTTTCAATGAGACGCCCAACTTTTTCCTCTGTGAAAATTCTCGATTGTGGTAGGTAACAGGGGTAGCAGAGATAAAAGATGTTGATTTGATGATTCTAAAAAATTTATTAGTAACTGGTTTTTATTCCGTTAAATCTAATGATAATTATCTAAATTATTCGAAAACATTTTTGTCCTACAAAATGTATGGTTTCATCAAAATGTCCCCCTCCTTCCAACATGTATCGATAACAAGGTCATCAAAAATGATTGCTAACCAGCTGATTTTTTTTTTTTTACTTAGTTAATATTTATATAATCTAACAGTTATATTGTCCTACAAATTGCATGGTACGTTATCCCGGTCCTACGCTCGAAAATAGTAATACAGATCCATGATATTAAAATAATTACTATCAAGCCAAATCTTCGTGAATAGCATCGTTTCTATGAGACGCCCAACTTTTTCCTCTGTGAAAATTCTCGATTGTGGTAGGTAACAGGGGTAGCAGAGATAAAAGATGTTGATTTGATGATTCTAAAAAATTTATTAGTAACTGGTTTTTATTCCGTTAAATCTAATAATAATAATCTACATTATTCAAAAAAAATTTTGTCCTACAAAATGTATGGTTTGATCGAAGAGTCCTCCTCCTTTCAACCTGTATCGATAACGAGGTCATCAAAAATGATTGCTAACCAGCTGATTTTTTTTTTTTTACTTACTTAATAATTATATAATGTAACAGTTACATTGTCCTACAATTTGCGTGGTACGTTATCCTGGTCCTCCAATTGAATCGATATTTAAAATTCATGAAATTAACAAGAAATTTTATTATCTGTATTTTAATTGAAGATTGGACAAGGGACGAATTTGTGCCATTGATCATACAAAAGACTATTAAACTTAATTATGATCAATGTTACACTTACGAGGTGTCTAGTGAAAATAAAATAAAAAAAAACATTGACTATAACTTCTCTTGTTATCATGAAGAAGCTGATACCAAAATTGTATATCACATTTGTCAAATTCATAATAACTATCGTGTGCAGATACATTGTACAGATTCTGATATACCAATAATAATGTTGGCAAATTTTAAGTATTTAAAAGATCAAATTCAAATAATTATTAATTTAAGCACGAGTAAAAAAAAAATGTACTTAAATATAAATGAAATTTATGCCAAGCTTGGAGATCAATTATCTTGTTCACTCGCCATATGCCATATTTTTACAGGGAATGATTATAATCCTGCTTTCTTTCGTAAAGGGAAAAAGAGACCTTTCAGTATTTTATATAAAAATAATCATTTTCAAGAGGCTTTTATTCAACTTTTACGAATTGAGAATACAGCATTAACAACATCGAATAAAATAGTTCAAATTATTGAAGAATATGTATGCAGAATGTATTCATTAAAAACAAAGAATGATATCAATAAAGGACGATATGAGTTATTTGAAAGAGGATATAAATCAAAAAATAAAAATGAAGAAATTTTAAAACAAAAAATTGTAGGATATGATCCTTCGAGTTTGCCACCAACAAAACAAGAATTGTTGCAACAAATTAAAAGAACTGTATTCATCTGTAATGTGTGGTGTAATGCACACATGCGATGCCCCACGGAAAAATTGCCAGAAAATTTTGGATGGACAATGATTGATGGCAAATACGAATATTACTGGTTTGATGGTCCCCAAAGTCCATCGTTTCAAGAATTATCTTCTGACATACAAGGTACCCTTTTAATACTATTGTTATTTATTAATTCATTATTCATTATTATATAATTTACTTAATTTTTTCATGTTATTAAAGAGTCAGATATCACAAACGAGGACAGTGAAATAGATGAAGATGACAGCGATGTTGGTAGCGTAGATTTATCAGATGAATCAGATGATGGCTAATTTTTTTTTTGTAAATACATATTTTTCTACCAATTTTTATAAAAAATAAAGTTATTTAAATTTTAAAAAACATGTTATCACTGTATTTTTTACCCTAACATTTAAATTCTTGGGAATTTGAAGTTATTCAATGGTCGAAACTCGCAAAAAAATGGGACATAATTCCTTATTGGTTGAAACGCGAACCCTCTTCATTTATTATTGACCAATTTTGAAAATAAAAATTAGAAAAGATGGTAGACCTTGCAGGCCGTCCCTGTAACTTCCCGCTATTCCCATACCTAAAAGCTTGGATTTCGTTTATTACCCTGTTTTTGAGCTCTGCGAGCTCAAAACTATAAATAGTACATTATTTTGACCTCTCCGTGCTCAATACAAGAGCTGCTCTATGCTTTTGAGCTCTTCGAGCTCAACAGTCTGATAACAGTTTCATAAAGTACAATTTATGTAAATTTAAATTGCCATAACTTTTAATTGAATCAACCGATTTTCACTCGATTGGTGGCCATCGATGTTATTTTTCAAGTCCTGTGGAAGACTCAAAAACACCTATTGATCATATGAAAAATTTCGAAATAATTTGAAAAAAATCAATTTTTCAGATTTCTTTCGTTCACGATAACTCACAAACGAATCAACCGATTTTGATCTGATTTGCGGCAATCGACGTGGTTTTACAAGGTTGAGAGCTGATTAGTTGTTGGAATTGATTGGTTAAGCTATTTAAAAGTTAGTTTGAAAAAAACCACATTTGAAAAATTTATTTTTTTAGTTTTTTTTGAGATTTCTCAAAATCTAAAGAATGAAATTGGTTCAAATCATATTAAAAATCTAAGTTCAAACAAAACCTTTCGAATGACACCAATTTTTAATAAATTGGTCTAGCCGTTCAAAAGTTATAAGCGAGTTACATACTCACACACACACACACACACAAACAGGCATAGTCACACCCTCGCGGGAATGGTCACGGAAGCTTCCTAGGACCCCGAAACATTGAGATCTGATGAAAACTCGACTTTTGCAAAACGGGGTAAAACCAATAACTTCCCGATTTTTAGAAAATTGTCAATTTTCTTAGCGGGAAGTTAAAAATATTTGAGAGTCTTGAAGTTAGTTACGATTTCTTATTGGTTGAAATTCATTCGCATGCGTAACATACTTTTTAAATTTCTAATGTTACAAATAGGAAAACGAAAAAATGGCAATTATTGTAGGACTAGTAATAGATACCTGTTTTTTTGTAGGACATTGTTTCATTTGGGCAGAGAACACACTAATCTATTGTGTAATATGTTTGTCCTACAGTTAGTAATGAAAAAGATGGTCTTGTGGTATTAACCATTTCGGAGTGTAGGACCGGGATAACGTACCATGCAATATGTAGGACAATATAACTGTTATATTATATAAATATTAACTAAGTAAAAAAAAAAAAATCAGCTGGTTAGCAATCATTTTTGATGACCTTGTTATCGATACATGTTGGAAGGAGGGGGACATTTTGATGAAACCATACATTTTGTAGGACAAAAATGTTTTCGAATAATTTAGATAATTATCATTAGATTTAACGGAATAAAAACCAGTTACTAATAAATTTTTTAGAATCATCAAATCAACATCTTTTATCTCTGCTACCCCTGTTACCTACCACAATCGAGAATTTTCACAGAGGAAAAAGTTGGGCGTCTCATTGAAACGAAGCTACTCACGGAAAATTAGCTTGTTACTAATCAAGTGAAAAAATAGGCCAGGGAACCCGGACTACTAATGTTGTTACATCTTGTTTAACAATGAGTAGGATCCTCATTGTTAATCTGTTTTTTACCATGTTACAGGTAAATAGGAGTTTTCTGAATGTTAGTTAACTCCATTATATTATATTATTATTGTATAGGACTTACAGTGGTTTAAGTTCTAAACACTCCTCAGTGAGTAATTTTAGTCAAGTTTGTTCTGCATAGTCTGCAACTCATTCTTTACCTTCTAATAGTCTTAGAATTGGTGATTCTCCAATATTAATTAATTAGTTAGATAATTAGCTAGTCGGTGAATTAGATTTTATTCTTTAGTCTTTAGTTTAAAGAAGACTTGCTTTTTGCCTTGGCACATATTTTGTTTCTAGGCTACAGATATTTTTTGAGTCCTATTACCTATTTAATTACGTTAGGATACGTAAGTCAATTGAAAGTTTTTTTTGTTTCCGATGGAGATATTTATAGAATGTTTTACTTTCAGGGTTTAAACATTTTCATTGATTTTGTTTACTTGATTTAGGTTTGAGCTGGAGGGCCAGCTCGAATTTTGTTCGCTTACTCTCGCAAAATTCTTTCGGCGTGAGGGGCACTGTTATGATAAAATTTCATAACGGAATTTTAATATTTAATTTTAACATTTTTAAATGGCAATTTCACAAAAACATATAATTAAATGTGTGTCAGAAGCTTTATAATTCGTTTCATTACATTTTCTAATTAGTCTGTGCAAATTTGATAGTAATAGATAAAATAGTGTTACCATTTTAACAAATTATTTCTATTACTAAGGAAATAATTAGGACTATTGTTAAAATTATTTATTTTACAAAAATAGATTTTATATACGGAAATGTTATTAAAATAAGATATTTAATTATTTATTGTTCACAAAGTAGGTTTGTGTCAATATTTTTATTGTTTCAGTTTTTGAAGATTTGTTTTGTTACAGAAATTCATTGCTGACGACATTTTTATTACTACAACTGTTTTGGTTTCGTAAAATATATCTTCTTTTGCCTTTAGGTGGCCATTTAATAATTATTAGTAATTATTTTGTAATATCTGTTTGGTTTTAATTACCCACATTTAGGGACATTTTTGGTGTATATGGTAACTCGTAGTAGATTTGTTAAAGATTAATTCGGTCATCGATCTTTTCTATTTTTAGAAACGCACGCGCCGGTTCTAAATATAGAATTTGTATTCAAACAACTTATGGTGAGTCTTGGTCTTCGAGCACGTGTTCTCACACTTCTTTAGTTTTGTAGTATTCTTATTTGATTGTTTATTTTCAGACAATTTTAGGAATATTTGCATATTCCAATAGGATAATGTCCAAAGTCGACATTTCGCCATGCGGTCTTTAAATCGCAGATTTTCATCAAACGTTGTAAGTTGCATATATTTCTATCTAATTCATAAAGATTTAACTTTTATTCGCAAGATTATTGAGTGTTTTTATCGTATTTTCAGTCTATTTCGGATTTTTAACTCCTCCGAAGTTGTAATTGTCGGCACATGGTTGGCATGGCATTTAAACCTTCTGGAGGTATTTATTACATTCAAGTTATTTATTATTCTTGAGATTAGGCATTAATATTTCGTGTCCTAATATCATTTATTTTTATTACAGGAGTTTTTTTTTTATATATATTAAATAGAATGAATTCTTATTCATTCCTATAGGGGATTATTATTATTATTGATGAGAATTGGTTGATTATGTGACTAATCAAACCTTAATATTTGACTATGGAGAGAGAACGTCAATAAGAAATAAATACAAAAGGAATCCTGTTCAAATGCTATATCTCACCTCGGGATATAATACAATACACACCGATGGGGTGGTGTGAATACTATTGAAGCCTAGTGGTTCAGCTCCGTGTTCTTCAGTTCCTGCTTTAACCCGGGAGCATCTACGTCTGCCTAAGTCAGTTCCGGAAGTCTCGCATCTTAGCGGCAGACGGGTTAAACTTTCTTCGAGACGGTAGTGGTAGTTCTCTGTCTTTGGTAATGTAATGTCATGTCTTTTCCTATTTTATAATTTAATGGATATGATTTAAATTATGTTCCTTACTTGGTATGTAACTATTCGGCCTGACACCGAAATTTAAATACTAAAGATATTGTCAGTGGCGCCTAACATTTTATATTAAAGTACTGTAAAGTAATTGCATTGGTGTACAACCTGGTGACCCACCCGATTGAGTTTAGCTGGCTCTCTTCTCTTCTCGAATAATATTAAAGTTGTTAAACTTATTTTTAATAATAATAGTTAAATTGTTAATAGCAATTAGATAAGATTGTTTACTTATTAATTAATTGAAAATATTAAACCTTCTTATAACCAATAAAAACATTATTTTTTATTTTATTTTACTTTTTTTTATTTTTTTTTAATATAACAATATTAATAAAAAAAAAACGTAAAACTCTCATTTCGATCACTCATTTCGCACGAATCATTTGATCACAAACTATAATTTAGTTTAAAGTGTTACAATTTATTTTTTTTTATTTAAAAATGTAACGTAAAAATCGTCAAACGTGGTACAGTTTATGTAATAAAATTTTATCTCTGTTAATTAGGATTTCAATTATGCAGTTTCGCCCTAAATGCTAAAACATACGCTTTCCTAATTGGACTGACGTATTTCACACAGCGATTTCTTTGGCGCAATTTGTTATACGCTGTAAAAGGTATTCGCATTGAAATTATAATTATTAGTTATGTCCCGTAATAACTGTTCTTTTATTGTTTGTAAATATAATCAGAAATATATATTAAGTATTCTTTACAAAATAAAATTGGTAATTTCATAAACGTTTTCAGCGTTTTTTAGTTTATATATTAATGTATTAACTTAACTTTCGTGTACTCCACGTCTTACTTATGAACGTTTCTATTAAATAACCCAAAAGGCAAATTACGCGCAGCTATCGCTTTCACAGCGCAATGCATTTTGACAGTCGATTGTTTTCGTTTTAATACAAAAATCGGAAATAAACTGTCAGAATGCATTATGCAGCAATTTATGATAGCGATAGCTCATCGTTATTAACCTGCTGTATATATCGCAGAAATCAGGTTAATAAGTCGCTCAATTAACAGCCTAGCCTCGTTACTTTACGCCACCAGTCAACTAGCGCCCTGAATAATATTCATCCATTCAAACTCAAACTCAAAATATTTAAAGCACTTTCGAATTGTCAAGTTACATGTCATTTTTTTAATTTTAAATTTTTATAAAGCTACCACCGGTTCGGAATGTAGTCTCTAACGAGAAGAACCGGCAAGAAACTCGATAGTAACTCTTTTAAAATCATGTATACATAATATATTTTTCTTACATTTTAATTATGTTATCCGGATAGAAAATCAACGCTTGTCAAATTCACGCCTCTTTGTCGTCAAAATATTCTTGTATGGTATAATATGCTTTATTTATTAAAGATTTTTTAACGTAGGCTTTAAACTTATTAAGTGGCAAATATAAAACTGTTTGCGGGATTTTATTATAGATGCGAATACCAAACCCCAGAAACGATGAACTGACCTTATGAAGACGAAAGTTTGGTATGAATTTATCATTAAAACACCAATCATTAAATCACTTAGCTACGCATATGACTTGGATTGATAACATTTAACTACTTGCCTAGCCTATTTATTTAAATATACATAGGTCCTAGAGGTTAAGATGGGTAAAATTAATAAAAACATTTTAATACTAATCAGGGTTTTTACATCTCCGGCGGGACGAGCAGCTTCTCTGTATTGACGTAATAAAATGCAGACGGATGCTCGCCTACGCTGACTCGTCCGCTACAGCTCGCACTGCGCCTGCTCTTCGTTACAGCAGACGGAGGTTACTCCCCCTCTGCGCCTCCGAAATAACAAAAACGCTCTAGAAGTAGAACAGACGGACGGTTCCAAATAACTATGTGTTATATTAAAATCTAATGTCACATACATCCACTTATTTCTTTTTGTAACATGGTCATCCCATGTATATATGAACGGTCGAATGACGTATATATGAACGGCCTAAGCATCGACCAGCCAGTTTATTAAATACCGTACTATATGGTATGGTTGCATATTGTTTAGACCGTTAGTTGAAACTAGGCTGTTAATTGAGCGGCTTATTTAGCTAATTCCATGCGACATATACCTATATAATTCAGTGTGAATAAATGGCAATTTTTACTTCATTTTCAATTTTTCAATTCATTTCAATTCAACAACCTCTGTTTGAAATTTAAAAAGAAATAACAACAGACTATATTTTACAATTACACTAATGTCTTAAAGGTATGTTGCGTTTTCAGTGTTGATACTAAGCAAACTTTATTTCATACTATTCAGTGGTAAACATTCGGAATATTTGGCGCAGAACCGTACTGCTCCGAAATACCTAGCTTTATAGAACCGTTAGGCGTGTGGCCAAACAGATCTTGTTGGGATTACATGTAGTGACGCTACAACTATAATATAGGCCCAACAATACACATGAATAATAGACGTGTCTTAAAATATATTGCTTATAGACGTGCTGGATTCAGTCATTAATGAAATATAGCCTGTTTTAATTAAGGTGTCCAAATATTTAATTGAATCAGGCGTTACTTTGAGGAATTCTATGATAATTAATCACAAAACTACTTCGCTGTAATTCGCAAAACCATTTACAGCTGTCCGGTATCATGCAGTATGAGCAGCACCTGCCCTCCCACATATGCACACGCATATGCAGCACAAGCAGGCAAGCACCGCCCACCCTCCCATATATATATATATATTTATTTATATATTTTTAACAAACTACTTTACGCCCGCTAGAGGACACTACATTAGATGTAATGATACGTCATATATAGCCTATAACCAGCGCGTGATCAAGACGTTTCAAACGATATCTCAATTGTCCAGTTCTGATAAGTAAGGTTAGTTAGTTTAGGAGCTATGAAGGAACAGATGGACATACATACATAGCCTGTCAAAATCATGACCCACCTTAGGCTTCGCTTTATTTGGATAAAAATAATACGAGATTAGATTCATTGTCGGCGTCTTTATTTTCGAACTCTTGTAATAATATATCGTCATGTTCTCTCGACGTCAACTACTCGTTGCTAGGCAAGTCTCCAAGTCACGTGTACGTCAAATAATGTATGTATTCCGAATTTCATACAAATCGGTATTGATTTCCACTTAAAGCTTGTGGTCGCGTTAATTATGTTTACAATATTACTATTATATAATATTATATAACCACATTTATAATATTCGTTCGTTTTAATAAAAGTTGGTAGATACCTAATTAAGACGTTTCGCCTCATTATAAACGACTAGGTGTCCCTTGCATTATACATGCGTTTATCTTCGCGTCGCTCGTATGAGTCATAGCGTGATATAATATAGCATATAACCTTCCTAAATCCTCAGGCTATCCATCGCAAAAGTATTTTTTCGTATCAGATCAGTAGTTCCATAGATTACTCTACATACACTCTTTCAAACGAACTTCAATTATTTATAATATCAGTATAAATTGGTTTATCGTGAATATTTTTTTACAAGCAAGTCATGTTCTTGATGGTATAAAATTAGAAATATTAAAGAAACCTTCAAGTCAAGCGCCCTTTAGATGACCCAGAAGATTGCAATCTATATCGGTTCTAGGTACAGCTATCGCTTTAAATGTTTTTTTTATTCGGCATAATAAGATAAAACAGGGATCATATTTTTAGTTAGACCAGTACTAATATAACTGTGAAAGTCGCATCTAATATGCAGTAATTTGATCACTTACATTTTATTGTAGGTATAGCATACATTAATTACACTGGTCTGCAACGAAAAACTTCTTTAAACAATAATATAATTTGTTTGAAGTATTTAACATCTCAAATCACGTGTATATTTTTTTAAATGATTTTTTAATAGCTGAAAATTATGTATTGATCATTGTTGTTCCTGCGGTAAAACAACTTTATTTAGTTATAAATTTTTTTTTTCAAAAAATTGAGCTGACTTCAAAAACGAACCAAAGAGATACAAATAAACTAAAAGCCAAAAAAAATGATTTGTACATCATGAAGTCGGTGCCTAATAAAACATTTGAAGTCGGCGTCAAGACCTTTTTTGTGTTATCAATTACACCTTCAGTACTAACTACTTATTACTTAGATTTCTTCAAAGATATGATCTAAACTCAAAAGTGTATTACATTAGTCGAATTCAGATATGTTTTCAAAATAAAATATTAATTTTCAATAAATTTCATCAGTTGAAAAACTCACCCTGTTATATTGAATTATTAACAAAACATAAGAAAGGCCTACGCAATGCAAGTCGTAACATGTCTTGTATATCGTCTAAAGTAAGAAAGTTGAGATCCGTATCTGTATCCGTATCGGATATACGTATTTAACGAACCGGTAAGTCACTAATAAATACATAAATGGATGCTGATAAGCAATACTATGCTACACGGACTTCATTTTGGAGAGAGAGAAAATGGCGTCTAAAGATGTCAAACCTATTCTTGAGTTTCTTAGAAAAAAGTATATATCAATCTTTTCTTTCATATTTTGATAAAAGTTAAAGTACATTAAAAACAGATTGGTTTAATAAGAAGTTTAATATCTAATACTACGTTTTTATGATATTTGAGATTATCGTATAAATTGCAAAATATGGAACGCACTTGAAATTGGAAAAATTAAATTAAGAAACGTATTTACGTCCTTAAGTTTAGATGACTTGAGTTGTTTAATAATGTTGAATGGGTGATGCATCAAAATCACCAAATGGGTTGACATATTATTGCTTATCAGCATCCAAATGAAAGATATTATATCTTCAATTAGCTAATCATACGCCAGTAACCTGAATGCGTTTACTACGAGAACAAAAGAAGAAGAAGCAATGTGCATTATACATATATGTTATATATATATACGTACACAGGGACAGATCAATTATTCAGACACGCGATGGACGGCTGGGGAATTTAATTGATACCGAGTTTGCTTTGCCTGATAACTGGGAATGTGAACTGTTTATTTAGTCGAGTTATATTTGCAGTATCTCCATTATAGTGGGAACATCAACATAACGTTATGAATGGATATTTGAGTACCTATTAATAGGGATCACTAAACGGAGTTTTAATACTGTTTCTAAAATAGAAGTAGCTTAAGTTACTCGATATAATATAAGATCTACAAAGGAAAGTCCTGTTAAATAGTATTTTCGTATGTAGCTACCGTATAAATATTTATAATATACAATTAATGAAAAACTATTATTTTGACATTACAAACAGACACATCAGTTTCTCTCGTTTGTATAAATAGGAAAGCGTGACGTCATAATCGAAATGATGCTATGTTCTTATAGTTCTGATTTTTATATGAAAAACGTCTCCTTTCTTAAAGCTAGGACATATACTACATAGATATAGACACAATATTAACAATAAAACACACACATTTACAACGGCACACACACATTAATTAAAGGAATACGTAAACGAATACACACAAAAGAGTTCTTCCAGGTCGATACGCGAACAAAATGGCAGCTATTAGTATAAGATAAGTGATTAAATTGAATAAAACATCACTAAGCTTAACATCACAAGGGAACATTACAAAGGACAGATAAAAAATCAAGCACTAATGGTACCCGTCACATGAGGATTAGACGCTTTGTCTCGATGCGAATGTGGAATTTTCTCTTTAGTGTAATTAAATGTCATTCCCCTGGCGCGTCGTTTGGATCATTGTATCACTAACATCGTAAATAACTTTGACTGACATATTTACTCGGCTTTCGAAGGATATGATTAAAATATTCGTCTGAAATATATATTACTAGTAGTGATGTGCCGGATATCCGATAGAGAAGAATGATCCGTATCCGTATGTTACTGTTTGGCGGATCTTGAATGGATCTTTTCCAATAAATAGATGATTTTTTTTACATATTTCCGCAATAAACTATAAACAAAACTAAAGAAATACTTGTATAATGCAAGTCGAAACATGTCTTTTTGTCACGCCCAGCGTCAAGTGTCATCAACTATCGTTTTAAAGTCGCATCCACAGCGATTAAATAAGAATGTTAAAGTCCGTATCCGCGGACATTGATACAAAATATCCGTATCCGGATCCGTATCCGCGGATATACATTTTTAACGATCTGGCACATAACTAATTACAAGTCACTCGCAACTTTATCTTCGAATATAATTTTTTACGTCTTACTAAATATTTGTTGGTATAAATTCAACAATTTACTTGATACAATGTGTAGCTATAAATTACAAGTAATAAATTTTAGCCTATGTATTATACTGATTTAAATTTAATAAAAATTCGTTCAATGCCTCGTGCGTGAAATTAACAGGATGTTGGGTAAATAAAATGAATAAATATATCCGCTAAGGATTATATTCTAACGATTTTATTAATCAGGCTTATAAAAAGAAAAGATAAAATTATAAAAGAACTAACAAATATGGTTTTTATTCATGTTTTTAGTGTAATTCTTATTTAATGTCATTCTCCCGCCGCGTCGTTTGGATCACTGTCTCACTAACATCGTAAATAACTTTGACTGACATACTTACTTGGGATTCGAAGGCTTTGATTGATGTATTCTTTTGAATCTTTTAGTATTACATGTTATGACAATGAAAGATTATATTATAAGGAATTTTGCATTTATAAAGAAATATACGTACTAACGACATAACTGTAAAAATCACTCCATACTATTAAAACAAAAAAGGATACTATATTTAATAATAATAATAAAAATATTTTTATAAAGTAAAGTCTTAGGTTAGAGAAAGCCTTCCATTCTATTAAAGACCTGTTGCTCCTCGCGGTTCCACTCCCTTTTATGGTTACTGCTTCGCTCCTACGAGTCTTAGCGCGATGTAACATAACTTGTAACCATGTCAATAAACCGTCTCATCATCTACCTAGCATTTTTTCCGGTTACACCAGGGTCTGCTTTCTATTCTAGTCCAGATATTGACGATTTACTGATTTTTAGGGTTCCGTACCTTAAAAGGAAAAACGGAACCCTTATAGGATCACTTTGTTGTCCGTCTGTCTGTCTGTCTGCCTGTCTGTCTGTCTGTCTGTCTGTCTGTCTGTCGGGATGTCAACCCGTTTTTCTCAGAAATGCATAGACGTATCATGTTGAAATTAATATCATATACTCAAGTCTACGATGACATGCGGCCGTGAAAATATTAAAGTTCTAAGTCAACGCAATTAAAAGATAATGGAAAATATGTCGTATATTTTGACCATTTTAGCGTTTTCGCAAGGGAATCAAAACCTATAGGGTACTTCCCATTGACCTAGCACGATGAAATTTGGCAAGAAGTAAGATCTTATGGTACAAATAAAGGAATAAATCTGAAAACTGTAAATTTTTGTATGTATGTTTGTCTGTTTGTAAGTTTGTCTTTCAACCTTTTTCTCAGAAACGCGTGAAGGTAACAAATTTTTATCAACGTCAAGTACTCAGAGTTGTAATTACTATGAGCTGTGAAAAAATCAAACTTCTAAGTTAATGCAATCAAAAGATACGGTCATTTATATCACATATTTTAAGTATGATAGCGTTTTTAACGTTTTCGCAAGGGAATCAAAACCTATAGGGTACTTCCCATTGACCAAGCATTATGAAGTTTGGCCAGGAGCAAGGTTCTTTAGTATACATAAAGGAAAAAATCCGAAAACTGTAAATTTCTGTTCGTGTGTCTGTCAGTCTGTACGTCTGTCTTTCAACCTTTTTCTCAGGAACGCGTAAATGTATCAAGTTGTAAATTGATCAAGCGGTAAATATATTAATCTTAGAATTAAAATTATATGTACTTGTAACAAATTAACATAGAACTTGACCATGGTCAAAAAAAACAATTTTACAAACACTGAGAAGAAATTTGTATCAATACGAAAACATTAAAAAGCAGCAAACCTTTATAAACAACGCAATGCAATCTATATATCGCAGCTAACAAAATGATAGCGCGATGCAGCGTACAGCTAATGCCATCTATTACAACATTATGACATTAACTGTGATATAATTCTGCTCGATTAATAAAAATTTTTATTTTAATTATTATTTAAACGCGCTAAAAATTATAAAATAAACTTTTCATTTAAAAGTTTTATCGTCGATTTATAACGTCATTACGTAATTAACATACAATATAAGAGCTTCACGCGATTTGATTTAAGTACTCGTATTGACTTAGTACGAAAATTTTAAAATTAAATTCAAACAGATCGAGTTATTTAATTTACTTATTTATCTACAAATATAAGTCTTCTGGTTATTAGTAATATAATTAGTTATTTATAAATAAACAATTAGTTTTGTTCGAATTAAGGACTAATTATTTTCGCCTTGGCAACACTAATATATATTTCGATATTTTGATTGATAATGTAAATCTAAATATTTTACGAACGTAGTGCAGGGGTAGTGGAGTGTAGTAGAATATAAATAAAAATAAAACGAGAATAAAATATAATATAATTATGTTGTTAATGTCAAAGTCAACAAGTTAGTTCATTGAAATTGTCAAGAGATGGCGCTAGGTGTATCCTGAATTGCGCTATAACTTTTTTTTTTAAAGTATAAGGTGTATTAGTACTTAAAATAAAATTTTGTGTTTCCATGGATTGCATCTATGATCGTGTTTTAAATTAAAGTGCTCCTAAGTAATTTCAAAATAGTTTTTGGGACGTGATCCATATTTACATAATATTTGATTATATTTAAGCGACTTCTAAAAAGGAGTGTTTTCAATTCGACCTTGTATTTAATTTTTTTTTATGTTTGTTAGCCGATTACGCCGCCATTTGGGTACCGATTTTCAAATTTTTTTTTTTTGTTTGAAAAGGTATACTTCCAAGGTGGTCCCATTGTCTTCAGGTCAGGATCAGATGATGGGATCCTGGAGAAATTGAGGGAACTCCTCAAATATTATAGGCAAGCGTATACCGATTTAGGTATTTTTGATAGTAACTTATGTTGGAACTGATGATGAAGACCACAAATGGCGTAGATGGGTTAGTCTTATATAGATTTCTATAAGTTTGTACGGAACCCTCGGTGCGCGAGTCCTACTCGCACTTGACCAGTTATTAAACAGAGCAATTGCCATCTGACCCCCGCAACTCCTGAAGGCAAGCCAGTAACCATTTAGACTAGAATAATCTCCGTACTAAGAGTAACCGGGACCGACAGCTTTATGTGCTCTCCGAGGCACGGTCTATAAACCGTCTATCCAACGCAAAAAGATATTTTTACTCCCTACCACCAAATTTTTTATAAGATACGTTAAACCATGTATTTTTCTTCAGCATATATATATATATATATATATATATATATATATATATATATATATATATATATATATATATATATATATATATATACGTCGTCCGCGCAATATTCGTAAAAAGGGATACAGAATTTTTGTCTAACGTACTAATATACAGATAATTTAAGTTGAAGAAAATAAATTTACTTGATAATGTAAAGACAGGGGAAAAGGGTAAGTAATAAGCGTCGTACCGCGAAACTAAAACTATAGGATGAAGACGAAATTCATAACAACAGAAAGAAGCCTGACTAGCTATGAAAACAATACTTAACGGAAGCCCTTTTAAAGCAAATTCAAAGTCAAAATACAAGAACTATATTCGACTAACTCCTACCCGCAATTTCGTCCAAAATAGATATTGTTTTGAGTTTCAATTTTTTGCGCTATCTCCTAATCTTTAAAAGTGAAAGTAGCCTTAGTTACTTTTTAAATCAGCTTTTTCCTGTAAAATATTGTCCGAATCAGTCCAGCGGATCCGGATATCAGACGGAACATAATCGGAAAAATATTTCAATGGGTTTCCATATATACCTAGAAAGTAATGTATAAAAATATATATGAGTTTAGTACTTTAAAATAAAAGGACAACCGACTTCATTAGCAAAATGTCCAATTTCGTTCACTGGAATGACATTCCTACTTATTTCAGTTATAAGGATTTTAAGACCAAAGTATTAAATCTATTTTAATAAAACTTCAAGGAAACCAATCTAGAAGCTCTTAGATATATTCTTTTCTAACAAAAAAACGAATTACCCAAAACGATCCAGCTGTTTTCGAACAATGCGTGACCGTATAAGAAAAGTCCCCGATCTCGAACCTCCTTCTTTTTTGAAACCGGTTAAAAATGTTGACGTATCAAACAGACACTTAAATTATGTTTATCTGTATAGATTTACATAAACAGTCCATCTCGTTTCGTCTCAACGGCACAACTCCGAGAGTAATTCAATATCTGCTCCCGGGGGTTCTGAGTTGTTTTAAATCTATCTACAGCCTGCGATGATAAATAACTGCGAAGCGTCGGAAATGAGCTACGAACGAGTTTGTTATTGCTTTTAGGGAAAGGCCCTGTTGCTCTTTATCGTTTTATCATTTATCGGATTTTCTTTATTATTTAAAGAACTCCATTGAGGTCGTATTAAGGTCACATCCTGTGCCGATACGACAACGCATACACACACATCACAACATCTATTCATAGAGTCTATACAGATTGTCTTGAGCAAGGTTCAAACTCGAACTTCGTGGTCACTGTAGCTAACTGATACTCTGACTGAGTTAGTTATAGTGACCACTGCGCCATTATTGTTGTGTGAATGCAAAATCTTTCGTGAAAATATTATTCTTTATTCCAGAACAAAATAGCGAATTGAGCGCTGAATCTGTTTTGTGAAGATAAGAAATGCCCATTCCACGTAAATCGTTAAACGCGCCTTAGTTAAAGTACTCAAATACTTTAATACTAGCCTTCAGCCGCGACTTCGCCCGCGTATTTTTTTTTAAATGTTGCCAGATTGTGAGATTTAACTTGGAACGGATTAATATTTGCACAAATTCTGCTAATTTTGATAAGCGTATTTTATGTACTTGTCAAAATATTTTAGTAATTCTTACTTACTTATGGTCAAACTAATTTCAGACCGGCCTCACATTCCGCGACGAACATGGTAGGTTAGGTTAGGTAGAACGCGGCACTATAAAATAACTCATGGAGAAAGCATCTCACATACCACCGGGGCGGGAGAGTGTTCTTGGTGCCCGGGAGCACTTTCTTGGTGAAAGTCTGCATAGAACCAAACGTCAGAGTGTCATGGTAGCTTGGAAAGCGATCCCGTGACGCCCCGTTGAGGGCACGGCTGAATTTTAGTGTAGTCTGGTACATATGTTACCAGGACTATCGTCTGGGTTATCGGACGGAATTAAGGTTGTCAGGTACAAGTTCAGCATTTCCCAGACTAACTCGTGCAGTAGGAGTAACTTGTTTTAAGAAAAGTCCGGAAAAAGTTTTTACGAGCGATTTCTCAAAAGAAAATTGCATGCTATTTCGAATCGAATAACGCCTCGCTCTTATTTTTTTGTTTCTCTAATAAGCGACAGTAAAGTCCAATTCCTAGACGCGAGACAAGAAGCAAACTTCCGGGACAATACCGGATTTCCCAGCTATCTGGCAATCTTAGGCGGGGTGCATAAATGTATTCTCCAGCGAAAAAAAAGATGATTGTCGAATGCGGTAAGGAGCGCACGATTCGACTCATGCGTTGGATCGCGCGCGGCTCATTCATGCTAAACGCGAGGTTAAGCATTTGTTCTAGGCTTAGTGTTTTGATTAAGTTGAGAGAAAGATGGGGCGTGTAGAGTATTGCTCTGTATGAGATCTGATAAGTTTTTGACAGTGCGTGTCATATGGTCTCGTTTTGACAACATTTTACATGCCAATGTTATTGGTGGGATTATAATTTATTATACTAGATGTTCGCCTCGGCTTCGCATATGTGTAACATAGAAATTTTTAATCAACGAAAATGTTTTCACTGCTCCATGCGATTTTTAAATTTTTTACCTTTAAACGAACGCTGTCCTCACAATTATTAATACAATAAAAAAGAATTAGTCAGTTGGATGCAGCTGTTCTGATTTGATCCGTTCACAATACATTCGGCAATTGATTTTTATTTACTTATATTATGTGAAAATGAATGTATAAATATGAAAGTAAGAGTCTGTGTTATCTAATCACGCCTAAACTACTTAAACGATTTTAATGAAATTTGACACAGACTACATAGTCCTACAGTCTTAGTACTTTATTAAAAGGGCTTTAGGTAGTTGAAGTATTCGTTCAATAATAATAATAAAGAAATAGGGTAAATAATCCTGCACAGACGAAGTCGCAGACACCATCTAATAAATAATACTTTAAATAAACATTCAACGGCCCCCATTAGAATCATCTGTTCCTGTGTTGGGGGTTAGCAAACACAGCACACAACACGTGCAAACAACGTCAAACATCCGTATGGAAAATAAAAGCGTTTTTCAACAAATCCGCCTATTAGAATATAAAATAAACAACAATCGTATGCAAAAAAAAAAACAAACAAAATGTATTAATCGCAATCGCGTTAATAGCGAGCACTAAAAATTTATACTGTCCATCGATCGAATAACATCGCAGAATGAAAAGAAAATTATCAAACAACTTCGTAGCGGCATCGTTTTGTTTTACGAACGATAGAAATCGCTAAGCAAGCAATTTCCAGATTAAATTCTTTCAATCCGGGTCGCATGGATATAAAAACTGCTGAACCCTTACTATATGCCTCTGTTACAATAAACAGTCTTATAGTCTATTTATTATTTTCACAGGCACGTTGGCGCAGCGGTCACTGCAACTGACTGAAGCGCTAACGGTCGCGGGTTCGATCCCCGCTCACGGCAAACGTCTGTATTGGCCATAAGGATGTTTGTCGTGGTCTGGGTGGTTGTGTTAGTGTTGTGTGTGTTTCCGGACCCCCGACACAAGACCACGAGGTCTTAATGGGGGCCGTTGAGTGTGATGCGTTTATTTATTAATTTATTTCTCTTTACTTGTCTTATTTAGTAGGAAAATATGCCGCACTTTCACTCAAAAGAAATATATCGAAATGAGACATTATCGATTAATTGAACTGAGTCAATTTTATTATCTATACTTAATATTATAAAGGTGAAGAGTTTATTTGTTTAAACTACTAAGTAAGAACTACTGGTTCGAATCAAAAAACTCTTTTTGTTTTAGATAGTTTATTTATTGAGAAAGGCTAGAGGCTATATTACATCACGCTACGACTCATACGAGCGAAGCAGTAACCACAAACGCAAGTGAAGCCGCGAGGGGCAGATAGTGAGAAATAATGTTCGAAATTTCTCGATTTTCGTTCCGGGTATCGTTACCAAATAAGTCAAGTTAAGAAAAATAGGCTATACTTTTATAATACTCTAGCTACTCGCTTCGGTTTCGCACCAGTGTAGTACAATACAGTATTATATTTATAGCCTTTTTTATCGCAGGAGAAATCTTCGAAAAGATACTTTATTCTTGGAGGGAAGATCAGGTGATGTGGTGATTTATACTCACTAAAACCCCTGCGATGGCCTTTCTCAGCACGGAACAATTATACGGAAATAATTAGACTTGCTCGCTTATTTCATCCGACTACAAGAAAGGAAGAGGTCCTTAATTCTTAGCGGTTTTTTCAAATGTTTGTTCCTTATAATTCCGTCATTTCCTAACCGAGCTTGAATTTTTTTTTCATAGAAACCTTGTCCTAGTTGGATATTTCCTGGTCTCTTTTAACCGACTTCGAAAAAGACTTCGAAAAAGAAGGAGTTTCTATGTTTGGTTGTATGTATTCTTTTTATGTTTGTTCATCAATTCTAAATTACTTGAACAATTTTCAAATATTGGTTTAGAATTTAATTTTTCAAAATGCGAATTATTTATTTCAGATCATATTTCGTCAACAAGAAGGGATATGATCATAAAACAGTTTAACAATTTGGCTCCGGGTATTAAAATTTTAAGTGAGGACTCACTACATCTTCTAGGAGCTCCCGTTTTAGATGCTTCTATCCCAAATTTTATTTTTGACCAGTCGACTAAATTTAATGAAGTTTCGGATCGCCTATATCAAATAAATTCACATATGGCTCTTTTTATAGTAAGATATTGTCTTTTTGGCCCGAAATTTTCATATTTTCTACGTTGCTCCCCTCTTTGGAAATTTAGCAATTTACTTCTTAATTTAGATAACATCATTAAAGAAGTACTTACGAAAATTTTAAATTGTGATCTAAGTGATACGGCCTGGGAGCATGCTTCTTTACCAATTAGATACGGTGGTTTGGGTATTCGCAAAATTTCAAGTGTGTCGTTGCCTGCTTTTCTGGCTTCAGCTTTTAGTTCGACAAAAGTCTTTAGGGATATTATCAGCCCTTCTTTGGGTTCCATAGAGTTGTCGTATTTGGTTGAAGCCAGAGACGCATTTAAATTGCTTTGCCTTAGTAAAGAACCAGTAATCTTATCCTCTCAAAGGCAGTGGGATGACTTACTTTGTGCAGATCGGCTCAAAGCATTAATTGATGCTGCACCTTCCGCCATAGATCAGGCCCGTCTTCTTGCTGTATCTACGAGAGAATCTGGTTACTGGCTTCATGCTCTCCCGTCTCCTCATGTTGGCACTCTTTTAGACCACTTAACACTAACTGTTTCAGTTGGTCTCCGGCTAGGCGCGAAAATTTATCAGCCACATCGGTGTCACTGTGGTGAGGCAGCAGACGAATATGGACATCATGGTTTATCATGCATAAAAAGCGCAGGCCGCTTCTCCCGTCATGCTTCCTTGAACGGTGTCATTCGTCGGTCTCTTGTCACCGCTAAAATTCCGACGGTACTAGAACCTAACGGACTAGTACGCAGTGATGGCAAGAGACCTGATGGAATGACGCTTGTTCCGTGGAGGCTGGGGAGGTCGCTTGTATGGGATGCTACCTGTGTCGATACATTGGCTGCATCACATATACGAGGGACTTCCTTAGCGGTGGGAGCAGCGGCATCCAATGCTGAAAATGTCAAGCGGCGCAAATACGAAAACATTGAAAGGAGTTTCATATTTGTGCCGTTTGCCGTTGAAACCATGGGGTCCTGGGGCGAGGAAGCGAAAAAGTTTTTCAGAGAGCTGTCTTCCCGCCTCGTCGAAACTACAGGTAACCGAAGGGCTGGCGGCTACCTTGGCCAGCATATCAGTCTGGCCATACAAAGAGGTAATGCTGCCAGTGTTTTGGGCACCTTGCCTCACTGTGACATCGATAGTTACTTAGGTTTAATATAGTTATTTTTAATTTCTCTTTCTTTTTATTTTTAATAGAATTATTTGTATCAATAGTATTAATTATAATTTTTTGTTACATGTTAAAGATTTATTAAAAATTAAACTTGAATAATAATATTTTTTGCTTTTTATTTTATTTGTTTCGTTTTCGAAGTTTGTGATGCAATTTTACAGTAATATTGTTTATATTATAAGTGTCAAGTAAAAAAAAATGCATAATCTCTTATACGCCAATTAAGTCGGTGGTGGCTATATAAAAGTACAACCACAAAACTATACAGCATTTTATTAACAAATAGTATGAAATTAAGTTAAAGAATATTTACAAAATAGTATCAATAAAATGTTTCAACGGAGTAAGGGACACCGAACTTATATTGGAAAGTAATTTATCGAGTACCCGTCAAGCTTGTCCAGAAATGTACAAGATGGTTTATTATCTTAAAGACGTGATAAGACTTGGTTATTTCGATCTTGTTTTTTTTAAACTTCATAAAATGACATGGCATCTTTTTAGCTAAATAAATTTATAACTTATCAACAACTTACATTATTACAAAAAATACGAGACTTTTTTTTATAAAAGGGAAACTGACCTCAAAATACGTAATTTTGTCTACTTAAATGACATTGAAGTTGAAAAAAACGTTTTTGTGTAATCAATGAACTTATATGAAAGAAGGGGATTTTCAATTCGTAATGTATGTGTTTTACCCGATTTTGTGAAGGTGAGTAATGTGTTTATCAGCTCATATATATGTATGTATGTATGTGGGTTAGTAGCTTTGGGGGATATTTTATACCAAACGCGTGAACTGATTTTGATAATTAATGAAAGCATCAAAAATAGAATACGCCTATATGGGGGATCATTGAATAGGTATTTAAAATCATTTTTAAGTTTCTTATATCTTTTCTCAATCAGAATTACCGTATAAGATCTATAACGATTTAAAGTTGGTTTAGCAACGATTCTCACTTATAGACTTTTAAAAAGAACTGATATAAATACGGTATTTCTGACTGCAGATGGTCTTGTTACGTAGTTGGTTTATTTTTATTTTTTTCAATTAATTACTTTTTTAAGTGTTAATTATTTGTGAGAAGTGTTCATCCGCGGTTTTGTTTACATGAATTTTGATTAGCTCAAAAAGAAAGAAATTACAACTATTACTATCTAGTCGAATAGTAAAACAAACAATACAAAAAATATATTTAGTCAAACAAGCATTACCCTCTCGGAAGTCAGTCAAAAACATTCGAATAACGTTGTTTTAACTTTTCGACAGTTATTTGAAATATGACGTTAAACGCTTAATACAATTGTAACGACTTTTGTTTCAGGTAAAAACGTTTTGGATGAAATTGTTCCTCGTTTTTGATGTTAATTTGTTTAAATTTCCGGTATAAGTGTGAGAGCTGGCGGCGTTATCAATGTGTTAATTCTAAAACTCATTTTGTCGTATGTCCGTCTGGCTGTCTGAAGGTTACTGACCTTTGAAGGGCTGTTTTTGAATTACAATAGGTATAGGTAAAAATATAATCTTTGTGTGTGTGTTTCGTAAAAAAGTTAATTGGATGTTTATTTATTTATTTTTTGGGATAGCTAACAAAATATACATTATATGTGAGTGTATCATATTTTAATTTTGACAATAACTAAAATGTAAATTAGGACACTTCTTGTCTTCAGATTTTGTGTGAAAATAAATTTAAAAAAAATGTTATTTTTTATTATTATGCATTACAAAAATTATTTGAATTTTGAACTCAAATTCAACTATATAAATATCTATATATTATTACGTGAAGCGAAAACTTTGTACCACTTTTGTACGAATATAACGCGGACGGAGGAGTATGACGCATACTTATAGTTAATATAGAAAAGGAGAGAGGAATGCGAATATATTTTTTTTAAATATCAATATAAAATATATTACACATGCATGCATTTGACACACACGATTATATCTTTTATTTACTATTAAAGTCTATGGTCAAAGAGAATAGATTATCTGTGGTCAATATTGTAATCGGTTGAAAACTTAATGAAGTACGGTCGAATTCCGCCCTCTAGTATAATTAAATTAGACTGTTTTGTTAAACCACAAAAAGAATATCGCCTTTCTTTTCAAAATAGGCCTTGTTGTAAATCACGTAATTTTCGACGTTGAGTTCTTAGTCTACGTCGCATGCCAAATAAATTTCATAACTTTTAATAGGTTTATAAAACCCTATATGTGAAATGTTAAACTTCGTTATTAGATGATATGTATTTAACATCGGATCAAAAAAGAGTGGTGTTATAAATTGGACGTGTATCTGTGTACCGCGTATCTCAATGAATAGATTGTCAAGGTTTTTTTTTATTTTTATTCACTAATGAGCTTTTGATCGCGGCTTCAATCCCGTTAATGTAAATGGTTTAAAAATCATGCGCATATGTACGTACAAATTTTTGCCTATGACTATTTAGAATAATGCGCTTTTCAAATGGTAGGTACTATCATTCTTAAAATAGTTACAGTGGTTTCATTCCACTTGGCACATATGAAATTGGTTATCTTTATTATATTAGAAGAGCCTATAATTTGATTACTCACAAACTGCCCCTCGCCATTTCACTCGTGTTTATAGTTACTGCTTTGATCCTATGAGTCGTAGCGAGATGTAATATAGCCTATAACCTTCCTCGATAAACGGGTTAACCAATGCAGAAATAATTTTTCAAATCATTCTCGTAGTTTCGAAGCCTATACAATGCAAACAAACAATCAAATCTATCATCTTTATATGTATATTGTGTAGTTGTGTTTAAATTCAAGCTCAAACTTTCATAAACACTCGCATTTCATCGAACTCTGAGTGGTCAAGAGTGACATCACTGGTGCGGGGAAGTCTTCTCATCCTAGATAACCTAAGTCGACTAGATCTTACATTTTTACATATTACAAAAGTAATGCGTAGTTAACAAACATAAAAGAAAATAATAAAAAGGTATAAAATTATATAAACTCGAATAAAAAAGCTTACATTGATTTTGATTTTTTATGATGAAATACTTTTATTCAATACTGCCTTTTGTTCACGGATTCGCTTGCGTTTGTGCAGATTTTGTTACGGTAGATCACCGTCTAATTTTTTTCCGGCCGGTACGACAGGCGCGCCATCTACTCCAAGTCATTTGTTCTTTGTAAGCTTAACTATGTAATTGTTACTTCTACAAGTACAACTATTAGTTGGAAAAGTTTTATCGTAATCGTATGAACGCATAAGATATGAAAAAACAAACAAATATTAGTTCATTTTTACTTATTAGATAATTAACTTAGTAAACCAATTATTGAAAATAATAAACTACTATGAGTAATATATGAGTAACAGATAGTTTTTTTATAAATATAAATAAATGAAATAGATATTTAATTTTAGAATTGTTGTGATTTATTATTAAAAACAATAAGCCGACGCAAGAAGATAAAGCTATTATACATACTGTATATATTATATTATACTATTGTTCGCTTGTATCTTAAAGGAAAACCACACACGATACAATAATACATGCAAAACAACTAGAAGATAAAATACGATTTGTTACACTTGCATATGTTATCGAAATCCATATTCGCTGATATTAGGGCTGGCGACTTATTGTTCCAGGACATGTCCTAGTTTATGTGGTGTTGGTGTGTCCTAAATGGTTTTTAAAGCGCTTTAAACTTATGCTTTTTAAAATTTACTCCCCACTTTTCGATTTATTACAATTATTATATTTATCTGAATACTCTATCACCCACTCTGCTGTTATTTCAACTTAACATAGTTTTTGAAACTTGATGTTGACAACCCTAGGACTTATCTATCAATATACATCCTCGGTCCCGGGGATTTTCTTATCACATTCCTTTTACTATAAAACGCATACGCAGTTCCGACATAATCATTCATCGTTCGCACGTTGTAATTGTAACATAACGTAACGAGCAAAATGATTACGAAAATCTTCGTACTAAGCGTGCTCCTCGCGGGAGTCACCTGCCGTCACGTACCGAAGGAGTACAGACGACCGACGCGATACGTAGAAGACAACACGAACTTAGTACAAGATGACATAGAAGATTTGTATTCGCAACATGAATTTGAGTCGGTACGCCCAGTGTACGTGAACCCGAGGGTTCGCCGTCAGGTACATGGTGTTCTCAACACTAATCCTGATGGTTCCACCAATATCATGGGCAGGTTGCCTCTCGCTGGTAATGATAAGAATGTTCTGAGCGCTATTGGGAGTCTATCTGCTGTTAAACCCGGTGGAAGCTTTGGGGCCTCTTCTGCTGGTCTTGCTCTCGACAATGTGTAAGTTGAATTATCTTCTAATTCATTTCCTTGTTTTGACATTTTGACAGCATCTTCACTCGGTTTTACGGTGATGTTGTCAGACAACACGATATTATAGTGTTGACATAAAGCCTATCTTTAGGCTACAGAGTTCGTATACGAGCTGACGCGACCAGGGCAGTACCTGACTCTCACAGAAGATCGGCGTGAAGTTACTCATGTAGCTGAATTTCGTACAATGAGTGAGAGAGCAGGAAACGTAACCCCCTCCCTTTATTCATATTCCTATTTACCCTTTTCCCTTTGTGCTGTGTCCCGCCCACTCGTTCGTCAGCTATTTTGTATATAGAAGAAGAAAAACAAAATAAATAATTAAAATTATTTATATATCTGCAGATCAGACTAGACTTTTTACTTCATATTTTATTATTATAGACTTTGGTCGTTATTTTTTATCCTTAAATTTAATTCGAGTTAATGAAAATTGGAGTTTTAATAAATCAAGTTTTGTTTACTATTGTTTATTTTTAGTAATGGAAACGGTTTGAGTATTGTTGGCAAGAATATCCCTGGCTTCGGGAACCAGCTCACAGCAGCAGGCAAGGTGAACTTGTTCCACAATGACAACAATGATTTGACAGCCAACGCCTTTGCAACGAGAAACATGCCAAAGAACCCCGTGATTCCAAACTTCAATACTTATGGAGGCGGTCTTGATTACACCTTTAAGTAAGATTAATTCAAATTATTTGCGAATATTAGCTTCAATAGCGTCAATAAAGTTAATATTATTTTCTAATGTTTCAGTAATAAACTTGGCGCATCTCTGAGTGCGGCGCACACGGATCTATTCAAGAAAACAGATTTGTCAGCGATGGGAAACCTCAACATATTCAAGAACCCCAGTTCTTCGCTAGATTTTAACGCTGGTTTTACTAAAACCATATCGCCATTCATCCCTAATACATCTTGGCAACCATCTTTTGGACTCTCTTACTCTAAATACTTTTAAATTAAGCTAATTTTATTTTAATATTTTACATTAAACCACCAAAGAACTACAGAACGATCGGTTTTGTATAGTATTATCTGACGATTATAAGTACCTGATGATATCATGATATTAGGATATCATGATTATTAAAGCTTCTTTTTTGTCGTTAATTGAATGCTGATAAGCAATAATGTGCTAACCCACAAAAAGTCAAATTCGTAGATGTTGATGTTCTGATAATACGTTTTATGTATATTTTACACGGTATTAAAAAAGATTTAAGTCATTTAAACTAAATAAGCCAAAAAAAGTCTCTTAATCTCTTACTGCCTTACTAAAAAAGATTTAAACAGATGTTAAACGCGTGTTTAAAAAAATCCATACTACAAATCCGCGTCTAAAGACAGTTTTGAGTTAAACATGCTTTAGATATAGATTAACATATAAGTGAGTTTAATAGATGTTTAGAACCTACGTCAGCTGTCAAAGGTAACGTATAATATTTTACCAATAAGTTTTTTATGAGTTTATTCGCTGTTAAGCAACTTATATAGTATTTTTATTTTATTTATTTATTTATTAGCTATGGTACATAAAACAGGTAAAAACTATTAAATACAATCAAATATAAATGCTCGTAGTTCTGTGACAAAGTTTAAACCCTTAAGTATGTGTACACATCAAGACATTTTTAAAGTGCAATTACATCACATGTTTCTTATTTACACTTAAATCACAGCTTAGTGAAGTTAATATGTAAAACAATTTCGAAAAACGTAAAGAGAATCTAAAGTAAATATACAATACATCAATATAACAGTGACAATAAATGTTAAAGTGGACTAAAAGTTAGAAAAGATAACAATAGATAAGGTTTTCAGTTTAAAATTGAACGATTATTTTAAGCAATGTTTAATTTTTAAATACTGTTTAGCTAGACACGTGTTCAGCATGGTTTTAATGCGACTTTTGTAGTATGACAGTTAATGTTTCGAATATTGAAGTGAACGTCTTTTATGCGATATGCAATAATCTCATATAACTGACAAACATATTATTGGATAAAACTTTTTATTATACCAATGTGATTTTAATTAATTATACCTTTTATCAAAATAGAAAAGAAACTATGGATATATACTTCTTCGAATAAATTCATTAAGAATATGTTTGACGTCTTTAGACGCAATTTTCTCAAAATTATGTCCGTGTGGGTTGACATAGTATTGCTTATCAGCGTCCAATTGTAATCTTGCCATTTCACAATCAATGTTGTTATTCGTAAATAAAGTATTACGTGATTTTAATTAAACAAAGCTGGGAGTATTGTTATGTTTTATTTCTGTTTACGTCCCTTTTTATTGTCGTAATTAATGCAACTTTAAAGCCAATAAATTGTAGTCGTAACGACAATAATGAAACGAATTTACTGGGATAATGAATTTAGACAAAGGGTACACAAGGTGTTTTAGAAAATCTTGCATTTGAGATTTTTTTTAAGTTTTCTGATTTGAAAATTTTTTATAATCCTGCACGTTTGAAGAGAAACATTATTATAGAGAAAATAATGTTTTTCAAGTACCTATGGAAATATCTAGAATATTATTCTACCTAACTCTGTTTTATCTATTTCGGAGTGATATCTTTTTATAATTATGTAAAAAGTTTTAATGTTTTTATCTATATTTATTTATTATTTTAAGTATTTTAGTATGCAATGTTTATGTGGGTATATTATTAATAAATAAGTATTTTCATTTATTTTGGCACTATTCCGCACTCGATATATGAATTCATCTAACCATAGGGTTGTATGTACATAAGCGATCGCTTGATCTAATAAGACCGCCTTTTGTATGCTCTCTGTGCGTATACAGAATGAGTTTTTTTACTGGGCGTGGTAGGCCAAATCCGAAACTATAAGGAATAGCAAAAAATACTTAAAGGACCTTGGGGGCCGATTTTAATAAACCAAAAACTGCATCATTAGTTTTTCGAAAAATTCATTTTTCTCTGTTACCTCGGTTATTTTTTTCGCTATTCCTTATAATTTCTGATTTATCTTACCGCGCCCATTTAAAAACCTCACCTGTATATATTTTTCGTGGTCACGGGTAGACTGTCAGTACGTACGTGTACGAACGCTGTAAAGTGCTCGAAACGTTGGGATGATAAAAATAATTAATATACGGGATTTAAATCCGTTTAAAATAGTTTTATTTCTATGAGTAAAAATTGCGAAAATCTAAGACAAATAACTTATTTATTTATTTACCTTATAATTATGTCTATATCCTACGTTTTTAATTACGTGATAATAACACATAATTATCGAATAGTAGGTGCTTAAATTAAAATCTGTTTCGAGGGTACAAAATAAAATTCAGATATAATATAGCTTTCACGCTTAAAATGGAAGACAGCGTGTCATTAAAACGAAATTGTCGTAAAACTCACCGTCACCCATTAAACCAGAAGGCCTAGCCCTAGAGGTATCATTATCCTAAAATCGCCCACAAATGGACGACATTGTAATTTTTATTGTTTTATACAAGAAATAGAATGAAATAGTAAAATCTTTTTCTGAAATTTGGGAATTGTACTTGCAGAGTGTAGTTTAAAGACTGACAAAACATTTACGTCAGTATCTTGTTATTAAATTTATAATATTCGAATATAAATAAAAATATATCGCCTGTGGCCTGGTTAAATATGTTAAAACAGTTGCTATCAAAAAATGCATCATTCTTTTTATTTCAGTTTTTCGTACTAAAACATCCCCTTCAACAGTTCACATATGGATGCTGATAAGCAATATTGTGTTAAGCCACACGAACTCCATTTTGAGAAAATGCCGTCTAAAGATGTCAAACCGATTCTTAGTCAAGTTGTATTAAGAAGCATATATCAATCTTTTCTTTTCTTCTTTGATAATAAGTAAAATGAATTAAAAGCAGATTGATATATTTAATGTATTATGTAATAAAAACTTGCTCAAATATTTGAGATTTTTGTATAAATTGCAAAATATGGAACACCGTTGAAATTCGAAACATTAAATTAAGAAACTTTTTCGCGTACTTATTTAGTTTAGATCACTTGAAACTTTTTGAATAATGTTTAAATATGTGACGCAGTATCAAAATACATCAATATCTCCGAATTTGAGTTTCTGTGGGTTTACACATTATTGCTTATCAGCGTCCATATGCCATTTTAATGGCCATAGTTTTACACAATAAGCCCGTTCAACTATAATGAAATTAGTATAATTGTAATATAAATTAGACTTTATTTTTAAAAAGGTACCGACTTCAAACGCAAAATCCGCAATTTCTTCAACTTGAATGACATGTTTATTCAAATTACTTTCGATTCAATTCTTTGATTTGTGGCTTTTAGTTGTGCTAATTATGCACGTATTATTTCGCCAATGTCACGTGGAGTGGAGAAAACACGATGGAGATTGTTCAGTGCGCAAATAATTTTGATTAAAGAACGAAACTACTTATGACACTTTATGACAATTCTATAGGCCCTATGGAAAAGTATACCCTTTGCATAGAAAAATAAATAACCGAAGCAGTTACCCCGTCTTCGAGTAAGCGAGGAAAATGCATAAAAATTCGCCGTCGACATAAGTACCTTTTCCTTTTTTTAAGGTCGGTTTAAAACATAAAAAATTGACTTTTTTTAGTATTACCTAAAATTAACGCAGGCGCAATTGCAGACGTAAGCGAGTATAGTAATGTGATTTAACGTACTCAGACAGATTAAACAGCTCGAAAAAAATACACGAGATGCAGAGAAATCTCGACGGATTTTATTTTATAAAACGGGCCAAGAGTAAGCAGACAGTGATAGTTAAGTGCTTAATGTATCCGAAGAGGCCGTCGTGCGCCGGGAAATTGAAATTGCTTAACGTGTAGTCTCCTCATTGCGACGTTTCTGTAGCTTTTTGTTTTTTGTCGCAATTTCGATTCTCTGGCCATCTTGTATTAGCAGTACAATTGTGATTGTTATGTGAAATGATGCATTTGGCACCACCCTGCTCAGATGTGATACATATATGTCAATTGTTAATGGGATTGATTGATATATTCGTGATCTCGCAACTGTTTGTTGATATCAAGACGGAGAGCGTGGCGTAATATTATCAAAAAAGTCGGAAAAGAAAGACGTGACATTGTCAAAGATATCGTCTTATTAATGATCCATAATTGTAATTTATTTAAGAGCGAAGCGCGATTGATGGCATTTTCTTCTTTATAATAAAAATCCATTTTTAAAGAACATGATTAGTTTATTGAAATTAAAAAGTAGGATAATACTTACACGGAATATTAAAGTGGAGAGCATGAACAACGTAGGGATATCGTTAAGAAGACTTCGACTTGGTCGATAAAGGTTAAGCTACTAAAATAATTTCATCATAGTATCCGATAATTTTCCAATCTATCAAGTTTATCAGACTTCCATAACGTTATGAATACTTTTTCCTTTTGGACATAAGTTTTTTTGGAATTTTTCAGTGGAATTATCTAATATGTTGGCACAATAGAACTTTTCAATTTCATGTAAATAAAGACATACTTTTGTTTGCGTATATAAATTAAAATTGTGTGGTAATTATTTTTATGAAAATAGCAGCAGCAGGCAGGCCATCTTATATTGGTTATTACAGATTAAAAAAAATGAGGTATGAAGATAAATAGGAAGAAAAGGACAGGGATAGGAGAGGGATTAAAATTTTGCCTCTTTCAAAATAATAACAGACTATTGATTATATACTACACCCTAATGTTACATTTTTTCTCATCATTCTGTCCTAGTGATTTTAAAATAAACGACAAGAAAACGCAACAGTAAAAACGACCCTTAACCAAAGTCTACTTTATGAGAGTTATTCAGTTTTAATATTTTGCCTGCGAAATAAGCTCTAATGGCGAACGTTTATGATAAAGGCTTTCATTAGGCTATGTCATGCGTTATAAAGTGTTTTATCTTCATAATGTATATAAATTTAAATTGCTTTGTATTTAAAATAACGTACATTGCAAGAACTTTGAGGAAATTGGGATGTAATGTATGTATTATGTTTCCTTCACAGTGTGACCTCATTTAGAATGAAGATAATTACCTACACTTGTAATTTTCACTTATATAAAACATCTCTGTAACTTGGTAATAATTATCTAGATAGCTTTACGTAAGCTCTTAGTTTATATAAATAGGTCACTAGAGATTTACACTTATAAGTTCTGCTCTCAGACTTTCATACGGACGCTGATAAGCAATACTGTGTCAAGCCACAAGAACTTCATTTTGAGAAAATGGCGTCTAAAGATGTCAAATCTTTTCTTAATATATTTCTTTGAAGGAGTATATATCCATCTTGACTTTTCGATTTTGATAAAGAGTATAATGATTTTAAAGCAGATTGATATATTTAATGTATTACTTAGTAAATGGTTAAATGGTCAAACATTTGAGATTATTTTATTAATTGCAAAATATGGAACGCACTTGAAATTCCAAACATTGAATTAAGAAACTTTTTTCCCTACTTATTCAATTTATGTGGCTTAATTTTTTCTTAATAATGTTAAATAGGTAACACAATATCAAAATACATCAATAACTCCGAATTTAACATTTTGTGGGTTGACACATTATTGCTTATCAGCATCCATATAAGATTTACATAACTGGTATGTCAATGCTTTACACCTAAAAGAATTTACTGTCAGTGCGTTTATTTTTGACAGCGAAACCTTTCGTAAGGTTACTTAGTCAACTATTACCAGGTTAAAGAGTTGTTTTTTTGCAATTATGAAAGTAAAACTTACAAATGTAATTCTTGCCTTAAACCTGAAGGAATTCACTATCAGTGCCTTATTTTTGACATTTATTAGTAAATAACATCGTAACTGCTGTTGTACTGTTGTGCTATCACTATGTCGATACAGTTGTTTTATATTCTCGAGAGTAAAACTTACAAATGTATTTATCTCCTAAGAACAGAGAGACGTTTAGATTAATAGACATGTTTATTTTCTTCCAATACTAAAATGAATAGTCCAAAATTTTATTCTTGTAATTTTTTTTATTAAATTACTTGAAATTGTTCTTACTCGTCTAGAGGTCCGTGGACTGAAAAAGATTAACAAACGATGTCTTAGTTTATTAACTTCTGGTCTCTTTATAATAAAAGTCGCGAGCAAGCTAGTAAAACCAAATACCGTACCGTATCTCCTCACACCGCAGAATGCCTAATATAAAATGAATAAACCAAGAGTTCCTTGTACCGCTTTTTACCTACAACTGGATGCTGATAAGCAATAATGTGTCAACCCACGAAAAGTCAAATTCGGAGATATTGATGTATTTTGATACTGCATCACCTATTTAACATTATTAAAAAAAATTTAAGTCATATAAACTAAATAAGCACGGAGAAAAGTTTCTTAATTAATTATTTCCAATTTCAAGTGCGTTACATATTTTACAATTTATACAATAATTTCAAATATTAGAAAAACTTTTTATTAGATAATATATTAAACATATTAATCTGATTTTAATTATACCGTTTATCAAAAAAATAAAAGAAAAGATGGATATATATTTCTTCAAAAAATTTTATTAAGAATAGATTTGACATCTTTAGACGCCATTTTCTCAAAATCAAGTCCCTGTGGCTTGACACTGTATTGCTTATCAGCGTCCAACTATAAAAATGTTTTATAAATTAGTAGATATAGGTTTAAGACGTAGAAATGTTTAAGTAGCTTTTAATCTTTTTTTTGTCATTCCTATAGGGGTGGCATGATCACATTGTGACCAAACCCCTTGAAATAAAAATAAAGATTAAAAAAAAAAGTCCTGCATAACCTCATACACGTTACCAAGTCAAACAAAAAATGATAACGTCATGTAAAGATAGTGGGACTTTTTTGAGCAACAGGAAAATATGTTTAGAAATCGAGAATGCATTTAATTTGCGGTAAATTTTTTGTATTAATTAAGTTTTTATTAGTTGCTAGAATGAAATGGTATTGTAATACTTTTATTAGTAAACTTTTGCTCGTGTTAATGTAGATTATGTTTTTTAAATAAAATATGATCATCTAGATGATATACTTTTGAAATAGTACTATATTTTTTTTAATAACAATCTGTAAATATATCTGGGCAAAGGCCTGGTTCTTTTTATCTTCTAGTCTTATTTAAATTACCTCCATACTGCATTAAAATCGGCTCAGCGATTTGGCCATGAATGTGAAAACACAGTAACTTTAGCATTTATAATATAAGTTATCGAAGAAATATTTCATTGACATTTTTGTAAATCAAGACTATAATATATTAAAAATTTTAGTAAAAAAGAAAACTATTAAATTTCCGTTTATTAATAATTTCTACCAGGAGCGCATAAATTGAAAAGAAGTTTAGATACTTGAATCGATACCTGAATGCGTGAAACGCAACCGATGCGCTTAAATTAATCAATGTTTGATCACGAATCCGATTGTTTGAGTCAATGAATCATTTATGCTAATGATAAATCAATCACGTGCAGTCAAATATCACGACCGCTAGCTAATTTAGTTGATAAATAATATTATGTTAATGTATTTTAAATTATGAATGCACATTCATAAACTGACTTTTTTTTTTGTAGCGTATTCTATTACTAAATACAAATAAATATTTACAATAATTACAAATTAAACAATATACTAAAATCAATTACAACTATTTTAAAAAAACATAGAAAAGGATAATTTATTACAAAAAATTGTAATCCTAATCCAAGCTATTGCATCTAGGTGAAGTTCCGAAAATACTGGCAGCATTACCCCGTTGAATAGCCAAGCTGATCCTTTGACCAAGTTAGCTGCCAGCTCTTATAGACCTCTCAAGTCTGTTTGAGAGGTCTTTAAAAAGAAGGCGAGCTCCTGGACCCCATGGATCAAATAATTCTACTCCAAATGGAGCAAATATAAAAGCCTAGTCAAGGATTTCATACTTGCGCCATTTGGAATGTTCAGCACTCGCCGCCGCTGCCCGCCATCGATGCCGTCTACTGGGTGTGGGATGTCGCTAGGGTGTCGACTCAGTTGCATTCCATACCAGTGACTTACCCAACCTTCAAGCCAAGAATAAAGTAACTTATTCTGGTTTTATGGTAACTAAAAAGTTATGTACGTAATTATTAAAGACATGAATGAAGATGATATATGGTAATATTCTAATTTCGAGAAAATTTAATTCAAAGTTTTGCGTAACATTACAAAACTTATTAAATGTATTTTATCAAAAATAGAGTATTTCATAAATAGACTCAAATACATTTGTTTTAAGGTTTAAAATTGTTTGTATACATAACACTTTTATCTTTTTCTTCTACTAATGTGTTTAATTTTGAAATTATTTTTTAAATAAAAATACATTGATTTTAAGACACTCACTTAATTTTCGTCATCACAGCGAAAAATTATTTTCACGACTAAGAATAAAAAAATCGAATTGACCTCAAAAACAAAATACTCAATTCCATTTATCGATACAGATCAGTTATCCAGCGCTTGGATAGTAGGAAGGTTTTTTAGGAAGATCTATATTATATATACAAAGTGTCAACTGGGCATGTGTTGAATATTTTATCAACGTCATGAGAATCGATATTAAAAAACGGAATTAATAATTTTTTTATAAATTATACCTATACGTATATCGAGTACGAGTCTACAAGATCCAACGTTTAAATGAAAATATTAAAAAAAAAAACCTTTTTTTTATAAAAAAAAAAATAGTCCAATCGATTCTGCTAACACTAAATATGTTTTTATATAATTTTAGAATGTATTCAATAACAAAAAAAAAACACATTTTTTGGAATATGTATTTTCCGTCAGTCTCACGGACCAATACGCGGTTATAGGAAAGTTAGGTAAGATAATTCTTCCCGACTAAAACGCCGTTCACAAATGGACGCTGATAAGCAATACTGTGTCAAGCCACACGGACTTCATTTTGGGAAAATGGCGTCTAAAGATGTCAAACCTATTCTTAATACATTTGTTTGAAGAAGTATATATTCATCTTTTCTTTTTGTTTTTGATAAAAGGTATATTGAATTAAAAGCCGGTTGATATATTTAATATATTATCTAATAAAATATTTTTCAAATACTTGAGATTATTGTATAAATAGTAAAATATGGACACACTTGAAATTCGAAACAATTAATTAAGATTTTTTTTTACGTACTTATTTAGTTTATATGACTTGAATGTTTTTTGAATACTGTTAAAAAGGTAATGTAGTATCAAAATACATCAATATCTCCGAATTTGACTTTTTGTGGGTTGACACATTATTGCATATCAGCATCCAAATAATACATATGTATAGATTGCATTGACCCAAAAAGAGACAGGAGAGCACTTTTCTGATAAGAAAAAAATCCCTAGTGCATTAATTTTCGCAATATTTGTTAGAGTACATTAAAGTGTTTATCTCTGTGTTGGAGTAATAAAGATAAGTTACTTATAACTTACCTAAACCAAAAAAGCATTTTGAAATATTCGCTTGTTCGGCTACTTTAATTAGTAGGTACACTTTGTTAGAAGTCATTTTGTAACTGACTGTTAAGGTCCCATTACAAAAGCGCTCCTCTCCTATTCAGAATCTCGAATGGGGATTGGCGTATATATAATTATACATATGTCAGAATGTCTCTCGATGCAATTTTGTATACAAAGAAGCCCTATCTTTGTACGACCTAAATCTTAAGAGTCGCTAACCTTAATCTTCATTTTTAAGTCAAGATATAAAGTAGTATTACCAAGAATCTCTCCCACAGATAATTAATATTAAAATATATTCCAGCGAGGACGTCAAAGACTTATGGCGACGTCTTGCGTGCTCTCCGGGGCAAGGGGAGGATTAAATACCGCTTAAGTGAATCTTATAGTCAAATTCAGTTTATTGAGGCTTTGCCGACGGCTGTTTACTGTTTCTAGGACATTATGAATGTATAAGATCTCTATATTTTAATATTAATGGCTATTTAGGTTGTATGAGTTTAGAGAAAATCACTGATATACGATTCTTTGTCTATACAAATAAATAAAATTTAAGTGTCTGTGTATAATTTTAATTTACAGCTTTTAACTAATTGCATATGAGTGTATATATGGTACTTACATAAAAAAAAAACAATTTTTAAAATTTTATGCCTGTTTTTCTGTTTGTTCCGGCTAATCTCTAAAACGTCTGTACCGATTTTGATGGGACTTTCACTCACAGATAGCTAATGTTATAATGAGTAACTTAGGCTAATTTTATTTTTAAAATTTTCTTAATTGTAATTAATATATAAAACAGACTAGTACGCGAAAACAAAACCGAAACCAATAAAATAGTTAAAAATATATTACCTTGTGAGGAAGTACTCATATTGATAAACTTTAAGATTAAAATGATTACCTTACAACCATTTTGAATTTTATTTAAATTAATATACTCGTCGACACGCGATCAAATATCCAGATCATGACAAAAAAAAAACATTATTGAATCTATGTATTTGTAAGTTTAAAAAGCCAATAAATTAATACTTTATACATCCATTCACGTACATTTCAAACTTCCATGTTTTTATAAAAATAGCTGGCAAAAGAGCAGGCACCGCATTTGCGCCACCAAAACAGCTACAAATACGTTCCCAGCCTTAAAAGTAATAAGTGACGCAACGACAGGATCGTCTTTAACATTTTGGAGGACCTGGGAACATTAGAGGAGCGGGGCCCCTATCACGTTGACAGAGAATTTTATTCAAATAGGCAAAATTATTTAGTTATTACATTTATTTATTTACCGCCACGTTAAGTGATTAAATAAGTAGATGCAACGTTTACAGAAAATCTGCATTGATGAAAAAGTATTTCAAGAGAGGCAAGATTATTAATTACTTGTACATAACCTGCAAGAAGGTACAGGGCCCCATCGATCGTGGGGCCCTGGGCAATTGCACAGAGTGCCCAGTAGAAACGGAACTAACGGAATATGTAATAAGGATAGGAATGGGAAGCGAGTTAGACTTCCGAATTTCTCATCAACATACGAAATGCAGGTGTATTAGCTGCTTCATGGCGACCTTCTGTAAGAGTGAGGTACTGCCCCGGCCGAACATGCCCGTATATGAGCTGTAGCCTATAGGCTAAGCAAAGCACAGAGACTATTTAAAAATTTATATTTAACCGTTATGTGAGTACTTCTTGATAACAAACAAGATTTTTGACCTAAAATTATATATACATATATTACATCAGACAATGCCCCAACCACAAAAGCCAGTAAAAGACATTTTCAGGAAACATTTTTCACATTCATATATCACTCATAAAATACAACCTCCCTAATATTCAGTTTCTATTTCGACGTCACGATTTCGGACATTATGAAAGCATATCTATAACACATGGCGGACGTACAGTATCTGGCAGTAAATTTGGGCGCTCGCCAAATGCAGTGCACATACATTATGTTGACTCGGCAGTGCACGGGAGTCATTGTTCGCATTGCGTTTGACGATACGAGTTTTCCTTCTATCTAGTTTTTAGCCGACTGCGCGACGCAATGGAGGGTGTGTGAATGTGTTTGTCGACCTATGTAGGTATGAGGGTTAGTACCTTTGCGGCATTATTTAGACGAAACGCGTTGGCCGATTTTGATACATTTGCCACTTAATAAGATAAAGCCTACATTAAAAAATCTTTAATTAATAAAGCGTATTATAACATTCAAGAATATTTCGACAACAAAGAGGCGTGGATCTAATGTGCGTTGATGTTCTCACAAGATTTCAAAAAAAAAAATGTTATAAAAATCCATAATGTATTTGTTTTTTTTTTAAAGAGTACCCATCGAGTTTCTTGCCGGTTCTTCTCGGTAGAGACTACATTCCGAACCGGTGGTAGCTTCAAAAAAAAACAAATCTATAACCAATGGACCTGTAACTTGAAGATTCAAAAGTGCTGTAAATAGCCTATTTGAATAAAGTATATTTTTAATTTGAATTTGATAAATGACATGTCGTTGAATATGTCATAACGGCGCAAATTTCATAAAAAGCATGAAACTTTGGAAAAATCAAAATGGCCGATTTTGGACACCATAACGTGAAAACGAAAAAATGAAAATGAACGAGCTATACTTAAGTTGGGTACTGTTGAATACCGTATTAAAATCAGTTTCGTTACCGAGCTACGATGCCACAGACAAACACACAGATGCACACTTTTTAGGTCGAGGTTTAAAAAGGTAAATATCAATAACGAAACGAAAAAACACTCAGCTGACTTGAGACTTCATAATCGTTAATCACAGAAGAGTTTAAGAAAAAGACGTTATATATTTTAAACTTTCGATTTATACTATTCATATTTAATATAACAGATCTTATCGTGATAACTAATGGTAGTAATACCATTTTATTGCTCAACGTTTCGACGGAGTTGCTTTCGTCGTGGTCTCGAGCTGAAAGGCAACCTACCATTAGTTATCGCGATAAAACCCGTTATATTAAATGGACGCTGATAAGCAATACTGTGTCAACCCACACGGCAAGTCCCTGTCCGCATTTTGAGAAAATGACGTCTAAAGTTGTCAAACCTATTCTTAATAAATTTTTTTGAAGACGTATATATACATCTTTTCTTTTTTATTTCGATAAAAAGGCATAATGAATTAAAAGCAGATTTATATATTTAATGTGTTGTATAAAAATAAGTTTTCAAATATTTGAGATTATTGTATAATTAGCAAAATATTGAACGCACTTCAAATTCGATACATTAAATTAAGAAACTTTTTCCTTACTTATATAGTTTAGATGACTTGAAATTGTTTTTAATAATGTTAAATAGGTGATGCTGTATCAAAATATATCAATATTTCCGAATTTGACTTTTTGTAAGTTGACACATTATTGCTTATCAGCATCCAAATATAAAAAAAAGACGTGCCGTTTTAAATATTAACATGAAAATAATGGATTCGTAGACTTTATATACAGAGTAAATACAGTTCTCTGGAGTGTACTCTGTGATTGAAGCATGTTACATGTCCGGTACGGGTCCATTTCCCCAAAATGCATGGATTTAGGTTACGTATGCTCGGTGCGAGGCTTTGTGCGTTGTCGTAGAGCAGATATACCAGTATACTAGCCTTCGCTAGCTGCTTTGCTTCTGTGCTATGTAACAACTATTTAAAACAGGTAAACCGATTATAAAAGCAAAATAATTAATTTTGTTTACTTGGTTATACTGTGTATATAATCTGTGGTCACTAGCGTATTCGTACACCAAAAATGTATAGTCTGTTTTTCTTTACCTGTCTTATTTAGCAGATAAATATGGCGTATTAAAACCACGCATAAGAGTTTGGTAAGAAATTATCAATTGAATTATTGAATTGACTGAATCGATTTTTATAATGCAAAATTGTAATAAAAAAAATTGTTCGAAAATTCGTGATTTTCGTTCGGGGTATTGTTACTAAAAAAATAGACTATATAACGTAAGTAACAGCCTGAAAATCTCCCACTGCTGGGCAAAGGCCTCCTCGCCTATTGAGGAGAAGGTTTGGAGCTTAATCTACCACGCTGCTCGCTGCGGTTTGGCGGATATATGTACATGTGTCCGAATTCTTCCGGATATATGCACGAAAATTTGTGTTTAAAATCATCTCGAGCTCGGCGGTGAAGGAAAACATCGTGAGGAAATCTGCCGTGCCGGGAGAAATTCTGACACATATATATCCGCCAAACCGCAGTGGAGCAGCGTGGTGGATTAAGCTTTAAACCTTCTCCATTAATAGAAGAGGAGGCCCTTGCCCAGCAGTGGGATATTAAGAGGCTGTTACTTTACTTTACCTTTTTACTACCTCCTTAATTTCTTTGAATTAAAAATAATCAAAGAAATCTGAAAATCGTAAATTATCGCAATATATAGCTTCGATCCCACCTTGATTTCTCGCAAGGAAATAAAAAAAAAACACAACGCTTATAGTTCTAATCCTTTGAAATATATCTCTTAAATGCAATATATAATCTAAAAGAAACACAAACCTCGTACATCCCCACGGATACCCGAGGCTTTATTTCATGATATTTTCTTTTCCCAGCCTCTCTTTTACGCGATTTTAAAGCGTTTATACAAACACTCGGCACTAACATTGGAAACTGGGACAACGCTTTCCATATGACGTGTATTGCAGAGCAAATAGTGCTGATAGTATCAATATGCGCTGTTTGTTTTATGACTATTTAAATTGTTTAGACGTAGAATATGGATAGTACTTACTATTTTTAATAAAAACTAAAAAAAATCAACTTAAAATAAATATTTTTTTTTTTCGCATTTTTGCACACAATGCAATCATCATATATGGACGCTGATTGGCAATACTATGTTAAGCCACACAGACTTTGAGATAGAGATTGAAGATTTTAAGAAAATGGCGTCTAAGGATATCAAACCTATTTTTAATAAATTTGAAGAAGCATATATCCATCTTTTCTTTTCTTTTTTTGATTAAAGGCATAATGTATTAAGAGGATATTGATATTAATTTTTTATTGACATTATTTTATATTACAATATATGGAACACACTGCAATATTTTAGTTTAGTTAAGATGACAAAATTTTATTGAATAATGTTAAATACGTCACCCATTATCAGAGTACATCAATATATCTGAATTTGACTTTTTGTGGGTTGACACATTATTGCTTATCAGCATCTATCTTTAAAAACGCTCATACAAAGTTATTCTTCAGTACCAATAAAAACTTGTTTATTTTATTCCGAAAATAATCAGAGGCTTCTCTCCTTTTATATCCCCAGAGTCTTTACTCCTAAAATCCATACTCAAAAGTTATACTGATGTAAAGACAATATATTCGATAACAACCTCTTTAAGACCTTCGATTGTTTCCCATTAATCATTTCAAAAGATATTTCATGCACAGCTAAGCTTTGTTGCTCGGCTGAAGAACATTGTGATTGATAGTTAGATGACTAATGGCACCTCATTGACTCTTAATAGTTGGGACATAGATGTAATTTTAAGATATGTACTATATGTTACTAACTTTTGCCCTCGGCTGCGCTCAAGTTAACGAAGATTTTTAGTCATGCTGAAGGATGAAAGTCCAATTCTATTCATCGGGATTTTTTTTGATATCAGGTGGGTTTCTTTCTATATCCTAATCATATACAAACATACATAAAAACATAGGTGCATACAAGGCGAATATAGAATAGAATTTTTAAGTAGATTAAAAATATATACTATTTTCTTTTATTACACATGGATTTTAATTAACTACTTTAATTTTTATAATTATATATGGATGCCGATAAGCAATAATGTGTCAACCCACCAAAAGTCAATTTCTGAGATATTTATGTATTTTGATACTGCATCACCTATTTAACATTATTCAATAAAAAATAAAGTCATATAAACTAAATAGGTACAGAAAAAAGGATCTTAATTCATTGTTTCGAATTTCAAGGTCGTTCCATATTTTGTACTTTATACAATAATCTCATATATTTAAAAAACTTTTTATTAGTTAATATATTAAACATATCAACCTGCTTTTATTACATTATACCGTTTATCAAAAAAGAAAAGAAAATATCAATAAATACTTATTCAAACATATTTGTTAAGAATACGTTTGACATCTTTAGACGCCATTTTCTCAAAATGAAGTTCGTGTGGCTTGACACAGTATTGCTTATCAGCGTCCATGTATAATTTCACTTCCTGCGACGTGACGTGCGTAGTTGTTGGCGGCCACAGAATACCAGCGTTGGAACTCATCATAACGATGATGTTCAACATAATGCTGAGTGGCTTACCAATTTGTGCATCACATATTGTTTTGTTTATCTTGTATCTTTATTTTAGCTTTTGTTCTGTATTTTTATATTCTTGTTTTTTATTATTTTTTTTATATTATTTTTACATGTAAAATATGTGACCAAATAAAGGTTTTTTTTATTTGATTTTCAAAAAATTGTTGCATAAATATGTACAGATAAATTCCTGTCGAAAAAAGTGTTATTTTTATGACAATAATGTGATAAAGAATATAATGACAGAACAACCTTATGTAAATTTGCTGTATAAAGTTCCCGATTTCCTTGATATTTTACCCGACGACGCAGAAAATATTAGTAACGTGTTTAAACTTTTTAACAGATCAAAGTATAAAGAAAACAAGCTGTTCAATTCAACTATTTTTAACCGACTGTAAAAAAGGAGGATGTTTTCAATCTCCGGGGTGTTTGTACGTATCTTCTTTGATTATTCTAAAATGGCTCTACTAATTTGGGTAATTTTTTTTTGTTTACTATTAGTGTTGCCCAAATGCAAGAACAAGACGAGACTTAGCCAGTCTTGGTCTTGGTCTTGCGCCCATACACCTGGTCTTGGTCTTGGTCTTGGTCTTGCGCTCCCGGTCTTGGTCTTGGTCTTGGTCTTGCAGCAAGAGTCTTGCAAGTCTTGCAATTACCTATTAGTCTATTACTATTTATTAAAGTTTACTTTAAATGTTAGAAAAACGTATTAGAATTGGAACTTGGAACATTGTGAGCTTGAATTAACATAGCCATAGTAAAGATCAAGCAGATTAATAAATAACTGAAGATTTGATAAGAAATTCGAAAAATCAACTGACCTATATGTCGTTTTCATGGAAGTAACTGTTTCTTAATAAACATTTATGATTTATAAGCTTACATTTGCTACAACATGTAAAAAAAAAAATTAATTACAATAACTTGACTGTATTTTAAAGAACAATACTTATCTGTCTAGAAAGAGATTGAACCCTCAACTTATAAGAAATTTAATAAAAGAGTTTTACGATTTATCATTTATTTGAATAAAAAATAAAATACAACACAAATCAACAGCTTTATCATTAGGTTATGATACTTTATATCAATTTTTTTGACCAAGAATTAATACAAAGTAACCATCTGGCTGACTCATCACTTAACCTATTTCTATGTTTTCTAATTACTAATGATGCGTTAGAAAATAATCTCTCAGCAGGTACTGAAGTTGCCGGTATTGAGAGAAAATCACGAGCCATTTTCGATAAAATCGGATACTCTGTCTCATGCGTCCTCCACCAATCTAAAATGTCTTCCGAGCTGGCAGTTCTTGGTTTTCTCAGGTACTCCTCCAACTCGTCTATCACTAAGCCTTGAAGACAAGATCCAGATGACGTCGAGGGACATTCATAGAGTTTATCAAAGTCTATTACGTCTTCATCTTCATCACATACTTTATTTTCTTTTTCTGGTAATTCCAGAGATTTGTTCAGTGAGTGTAGACTTTTATATTCTTCATAAAGTTCATTGAACTTGCGCAGACTTTCTGTTTTAAGTTGCTTCCCCCACATTGTCAGGTCGAAAGTCTGAGCCTTATGCCTTGGGTCTAAAATTAAAGAAGTACAATAAATCCAGTTGCTCTTCTTGTAATGTTTAAGCATTTTGTCTCGAGCTGCTTGGTAAGCTAGAATGAGCCTTTCATCCACTTCAGATCGATTAGGTTTCTCATCTAACTGTTTTACCATGGATTCAATTTTATCTAGCAAGAGATTGAATGATACAATGACTAGCGGTAATGTAACATATTTGTCTCCACCAAGTTTTGTACTTAAAAGTTTAAAATTTATTAGAAATTTATGTAATTTTTCGAGTACCTGCCATTCATTAGCTGTGATTTGAAAATCATTTAATTCGGTGACAGAACTGCACAATATGTCAATGCCCGCTCTCACTTTTAAACCAAATCCAATCATATCATGTGTGGAATTCCATCTCGTTGGACAGTCAAGAATGGCATTTAGATTTGATGGCACGCCAGCTGCTTCACAAGCAGACTGAAACTTCTTCTTCACTATCTCACTTCTTTTTATTTTACTGGAAATGCTGCGTAACTTTGTTACAGATGTACGCGAGTCAGCAATATTTGGTGCAGATTCTTCATCTTCCTCATCCTCAGTTTCGTCTGCATAGTCTTCGTACTGCTGATCTTGCGCGTTAGTGTCAGACTCACAGTGTAATGCTAAGGTCTTTAATAAATCTTGTACACCAAGGTTTAAAATGTGAGCAAAGCACCGGAAATGTTGATTGTCTGAATCAAAGTGTTGCGGCAGCAGTTTGCTCAGTTCATACATAAATTTGGTATTTGCAGTTGCGTTGTCGACCGTGATACCTTGTATTTTATCAATTATGCCATATTCCAATAAACATTCATGGAAAATCGTTGCAATATCTTCCCCAGTATGTCGACCGCGTGATGGTATAAAATCAAGAACTACAGATTGATACTTCCATTCGTTGTCTATATAATGAATAGTAACCCCGTAGTAACTCCTACCAGCAATTGACGTCCACCCATCAATGGTAAAAGACATTTTAGATGATAATTGTTGAAGTCGTTCCTTGAGATTCAATTGGAGCTCTTCAAATCGCTCTTTGACTTTCCTTCTAAGTGTAGACCTTTTAGGAAACACCATATTAGGGCAAATACGTCGAAAATATACTTGTGTAGCTTCGTCATCGAAAAATGAGAAGGGAAGATATTTTTTCACCACCCAATCAACTGTAGCTGTCGTGATGTTGTCACTGCTGTTTTCCGACTGAAACAAAACAAGAAATCTTGTGTTATTATTTAAAACATACTAGGTTTGAGCGTATAAGAGGAGGAGGTTTGTTGTTGTTAAATCGAGAAAATCGTTAAATTGATATTTGTTATATTAAGGTTGCACTGTACTGTAATTTACCAAAATAAAGTACTTAGTTGTTACTGGCCGATTCAATGAAAATATGGGTGTTAGTGGTGTTTTCATCTAGAAACTTCATCTTTCATCGTTGCGACATATTAAGTATGTAATTATCGTCTAAAAAATATTTTAGACGATAATTACATACTTAATATGTCGCACCCCTAGATGAAAACACCACTAACTCAAAAATACTTACGTAAGTTAATGGCGTTTTTGAAAGTATCGCATGAATAGCTACGCGGAGTTAAAATTCTTTTAACTGTTAAAAAAATATTCTTACCTGTCCACTTCTTCCAGCGGTTACTAAAAAGCTTGTGATATCTCCACTTAATTTTGGTTTAACAGGAAGAAATATTTCTGATTCCTTTTTGTGGAAAGATATTAGATGTTTCCTTAAGCCTGAAGTGTTTCTGTTTTTCATTTTTATTTCAATCTTTTTATGTTGGCACAATTTACAGAAGGCAGTTTGGGATGCATGAATTATTTCGAAAAACTCTTCAAATTTGCTTTTGGGTCTTTTAGATCTGTGACTCAAACTCTCGTTACTCGGACTAGAATAATTTGAATCTTCGTCACTCATATTAAATTGTACACGTGATACGTTTTTAGAAAACAACGAGAATTAGTAAAAACAATTATTAAGTTAGACTCGAAGCACAGCTCAATTGGAAATGACTGGAATTAAAATAATTCCTTTATTTATAGTACGTTTCCTTGCTTTCTACCGCGCCGCCTCGCCACGTGCCGGCTCTATGAAAAGGATGCCGCCGCAAATGAAACAATGCCGCGTGCGGCGTACAAACACACACTAAATATTACCTACTTGTACAGACGCGACGCGTGAATAAAATATATGTAAAGAATTAGTGCCAATCACTATTCTTTACATATAAGTGAATGTTTTGGCGTACATCTATACTAATATTATAAAGCTAAAGAGTTCGTTTGTATGTTTGATGACAGAAGTTTTAAAATAAATAAATAAGTTCTGAACGTCACTATACCTCCAAAGTTACTATTCCTCGTGGACGAAGTCGCGGGCACAGCTAGTAAATACTTACTCTCATCATCTCTCTCAGAGATATTCGGGCTGATAAGTAATACAAAACTCTTATCGCAGGCTTTTTATTTTATTAGTAGATAAGTACCTACGCTTTTTATATTATTTTATTAGTTTTGTAGAATTTTTTTACACGTTTCAAGTATATTTAAAAGCGGCTACAATATTTATTAAACGGGTGATATTTGAACACTTTTTTGCTATTTTTTCTTTTAAAAACTTAAGAAATATAATGACTAAATGTACAATAATAGTACCTAAGTAATTAGTTTAAAACCATATAAGTAATCAATATTATAATATATACTTACTAGAATGAATTAATATGACATCTACTACCTATCCTTACCATTTTATCCTAATCATAATACTACTTGCGTGATCAGTATAATGTATTCATTTTCATTCTAAGCACTCTAAAACTTATTTATTCTTTGGAACACCTGTAGGTACTCTTAAAATTCGAAATTATTTTGCATGAGTATACCTACGCCCTATGGCGGCAATCAAATAGTGTCAAATGTTATGATTTCGGCGTGGCGGCAACGATTGTTTTAGATTTCAAAAGAAGCCGCCGGCGCGTGTATCATAACCATGTACTTCCGAAAAGCGGCAAATTTCTTTGAGAAGTAAGTACAAAACCTTTGATGCCGCATTATCAAAGTGCCGATGGTTAAAACATAACTATGCATGCACTCAGTTTGATTTTAATAGATATTTTAATAGATATGTTTATGGTATTAGTCGTAATGCGCATAGGTCCAGTTTTTCATATTTTTTGATACAGTTTTTTGCGTCTCATAGAATTCCTAAGCGTACCTACCTATACACCGAACTGTTACACCTAACTACTCAGTGAAATAGCGCTAAGTCCTAGCTGCAAGACGCAAGAGTCTTGCAGGCTATGTCTTGTTCTCGCTCAAGTCTTGCACGGTCAGTCTTGGTCTTGGTCTTGCTAAAAATACGCGGTCTTGTTCTTGGTCTTGGTCTTGCAAAAACGCAAGAACAAGACCAAGATTGCAAGACCAAGACTGAATTTGGGCAACACTATTTACTATCGAGTTTCTTGCCGGCGCTTTTCTGTAGAATCTACGTTCCGAACCGGTGGTAGCTTCATTATTGATGTATTTTTTTTGTTTTTTCATGTATTGACGATTCAAAAGTGCTCGCGAGAGCCTACTTGAATAAAGTATTTTTTTTATTTTGATATTGTTTCAAGTAGTAAGTAAGTATGCTCTCCCAATGGTCCTATAGAATTGTCATCAAAATCGGTTCATAAGTTTGTTTTTAAAATCAAAATCATTTAAGTAAATGAAGTTATGAATGTTGGTTATGATATCCTTTTTTTAAATCTTGTTATTTTGAGTAGTCGTTAGTTGTACCATATAAACACGGACTATTCCGCCAACGTCACGTAGGATGAAGATACGAATATATACATATACGATAGAGGCTATTGTAATGGCAATAAATTCTCTTTTCGTTGTACTTTTTAATCTGTACGATTAAGTCACCTGTGTTCACGTGACTTAATATATAATTGTTTGTATCGATTGTAACCGTACTTAGAAAAAAAGCTGCCAAGTCCTAAATTAAGGTCAATATCAAATAGTTCATTGACATCTTTTATAATGAACTCTTAAAATTTAAGTGTAAAAAAAAGTTTTTCTGTTTTCAAATTAATTTTTACTCATTATTTATTTGTTTTAAACGTACACTAATGTAATAAACAGAGAGTGAATTTTGTATGAGGGAATTAAATACCGTAATCACCGAAGCTATTTTTTTATTGTGATACCATTTGAGAGTTATATAATACTAGCAGTTGCTCGCGGCTACGCCCACGTATATTTTGGATTTCTAAATAAATCTACCAGCGAAATTGTGACCGTTTCAGCATTTATTACCCCTAGCGTCATTTTAAGGGATGGTTTTGAAATTCTGGGATACATATATTTAATTATTTTCCCTGAGTAATGTTTGTGCTGAATTTAAGGATAATCGGCCAAAAAATATATTTTCTCTATACAAACTTTACTACCCTCTTGCACCCAAGTGTGCAATAATAGTACCCCGTTTTCTATTTTATATATCATTACAATCACCCAGAAGTATTTGTATTAAGTTTTAAGTTAATACGACCACGGAATAAGATTTTGCATACAAATGTTTTTACCCCTTTTCACCATCTGAGGGGTGAATAATCAAAAAACCCTTTCTTAATGGACGCCTGCAAGCTAAAAGCCACATACTGCCAAAATTTCAAGTTCGTAGCCCCAGCGGCTTAGGTTCTACGTTAATGAATCAGTCAGGAAAAGTGATTTTATATATATATATATATATATATATATATATAATATTTGGATATACTATAGATTGGATGTTCACAAATTTATAACCATAAAAGAGATGATAATCTTTAAACTTCTAAACATATATTTATAAATAATAGCCAATAACAATCCCGACGATAATCAGCTTTCAAACCAAAACAACTATATCAAAATCGATACATTTGTTAGGAAGTTACAATGACACAGACAGACAATACACAAGTCAAACATATAATGCCTCTCTTTTTTGATCGAGGGTAAAAAATCTGGATCAACGCGAGAGAAACAGGGAGCAATAGCCAATTTTTGATATAAGGCGTTTTGTATTATGATTATTACACGCCTAAAATACGTATTGTTCTAAAACAAAACGTGGACGAAGCTAAAGAAGATGCTAGTATTTCATAAATCTATTCCCTACGTGTTTATAATCATGTTTTTAAAACAAACACAAATATTACTTCGAAATCAAGTCTTAACTATTATAATGAGTATCACTTTATACAATTATTGTGAGAATTGAGAAATTCCCCGCCAGTTTGAGTTTTACTTGCGTGAGTCAACGATGCAAATTCTTCCTCTGTCTGTGATGAGGGACTTAACCTCAATACAATACTTTCATATATATACCTGGACGAATGTGTTAAAAGTCACACTCAGTTTTAACACTTAAAGAGATCATATTGATTAGGTAAATTTTATCTTTAAGGGTAATAAATAAAAAAATATATATAATAAGAATAATATATATATTTTTTAATTTATATATTTTATATCATCTATTTGGAAAAAAAGCCGTACTAAATTTTACGTAATTACCTTAAATAAAACTAAAAATAAGAACATTGAGATTTATAATGTTTGTTTAACTTTCAGATCAAAATGCAAATACAAATCCTCATTGCATTCGCGATACTGGCGTGCGCATATGCACAAGTGTCTCAACCGCCTTCGTACAAAGAAAAGTAAGTAAATGAAATGCTTTTATTCCATTTCAACAAGACGATAGCAACTACTGTAATATTTGACAAAATTTTTAGCGTAAGGGTTGTTGATTTCTTTGATCAAAAGAATATCTAGAAAACTGGTCATCATCCTCATCATCATCTCCTTAGCATTTTGCCGGTTATACCAGGGTTTGCTTTCTATTCTAGTCCAGATATTGACGAGTTACTGATTTTTAAACAGAACGATTGCCATCTGACCTCTGCAACCCCTAATGATGAATCTATATACTTATTACGTATGCAATTCTTTGTTAAATCAATTAATTAACATATAACGCAATAAATCTAAACAGAATTCAGCTTATATGACCCTTTTTGTGAATTTAAGAAGACACGTACATAGTAGTTTGAACTCTAGGGAAAGCTACTGAAAATTATAAAATTTCAAGGATGTCATGTCATATCAAAACTTTATTTTTTCACAGATATCCTGATACTTACTTATTCGTGAAAAAGGCTCGTCACGCACGCGATCTCACGTGGGATAAGAAAGTTGGCAATGGAAAGGTTTTCGGTACTCTCGGACAAACAGATGACAGTCTTTTTGTAAGTGTTAAAACAAGATAACATCTACAATGACTTATGTTATTGTATTTCAAGAAATTGTAAGTGGAATTAATAACTATCCTTTACGTTTATGATATTATTTATTTAAATACCTTTTAAATGATCAAAGACAATCTCTACCGTGAAAAACAGAAGAATATTCTTTTTTACGCCCATTCTAATCGGTTTTCTGAAACAAAAACAAGTGACTCGTAACATCTTCGTAACATTATCCAAAATAAGAGGCAAAATCTTCGTTACATTTACTTATCTATAATAGGTAGTTCTTTTATAGTCTTTTCGAGAAAAGACCAAATAAACCAATGACATCTTTAATTAGGCGCTTCAGTCTCTAATCTTCTCAATTTTTTAAGGGAAAAGCTGGTTATAAGCAAGATATCTTCAACGATGCCAGGGGCACTTTGAAAGGCGAAGCGTATGGTTCCCGCGTACTGGGCGCTAATGGAGACAACAGTTATTTGGGAGGAAAGTTGGATTGGGCCAACGCTAATAAAAATGCTGAAGCCAGTTTTGCGCTAAAGAAACAGATTGGTGGCAGGACTAATGTAAGTGTTTTTGGACATAAAAGATCTTAGGCATGATCCATAGCTTTGAGATTAGGAAAATTTTTTGTTAATTTTAAGAAAAGGTAGATAATAACACAAATTTGAGGCAATAAAAAAAAATTAATGTTTAGATGCTTACTAACCTAAAGAAAAAGCAGAGGTTCTTGTTTTAAGTCATTTTTTACTTCTGTAACTTTTCACAAATATTTTAACGGATGCAGAGTTTAATATTTATAATTTTTGATATAGAAAATATCAAAAAGAAATACGTTTTAACAGCATGTATCTGGAAATGCTTACAAAAATTGGATACATTGTTATTTTATATTTTTCAGGCTGAAGCCGCTGCATCTAAGGTGTGGAACTTCGACAAGAACACACGTCTCTCTGCTGGAGGCACTGTTTTCCAGGACATAGGTCACGGCAAGCCCGATATTGGTCTAGGAGCCAAGTTTGAGCACAACTGGTGAAGGACCTAGGTTAAAGAAGATGATATAAAAAAACATGTACATTTTGGATTGTACTAGTCAATTTCGGTATCAAAGAATAAATTAAATTATTTTATGAAATGTTTCTTTTTATTTCTAATCGCAACAGCGATTACCAATTTTGAATGACGTTGCCAAAAACCAGATGACAACATATGACAGTCGAAAGTGGTCACAGATTTTTAACGTATGCTACGTTATGAATTGATAATAAAATTAAAAAAAAATCGACAATCTATTCATTGAAACAATTTGAATGAGCCGTAAACACGATGATTCTGCTGTAAGTTATTGAGGATTTGTGTACCCTCCTGATTTCAAGGTTATGCAACTATATTACATTAAAGGGTAGGCGAAGTGATCACTGCAACTGACTGATGCACTAAAGGTCGCGGTTTTGATCCCCTCTCAGGGTAGACGTCTGTATTTGCCATACGGATGTTTGGCGTGATCTGGGTGTTTGTATAGTGTTTCCGGTCCTCCGTTAGGGGGTCATGAGATCCCTTTAGGGGGCATTGAGAATGATGCGTGATGCGTATAAATCATTCACAGTATAGCAAATTTCGAGTCGATTAGAACAGTAGAAGTTTTGCAGATCCTTTTGACAATTAGAAAAGAACTCGTAACTTTCAAACGTCTGTACAGATCTTTATAAATTAAGCTAAGAACCATCTCGATTACATCAGCCTTAAAACAAAATAAACACGCTGAAAATTGGTCTATTGGTTTAACGTTTAACGCTAAACGAATACAGAAATTCTTCTAGGATTTAATCGAAATAATATCAGAAGAGAATTATAATATAATAATTAGCTTCATAGCTTGCAGTGGGACTTACAGCTTTACTTACAATTGGATGCTGATATCATGTGTCAACCCACCAAAAGGAAAAATCAGAGATATTGATGTATTCTGATAATTAGTCATGTATTTAACATTGATCAAAGATTTATCAAGTACGGAAAGAGTCTCTTAATTAAATGTTTCGAATATTGGTAATGTACAATAATCTAACATATTAGAAAAACTTATTATTATATAATAGTTTTTATTATACAAATCTGCTTTTAATTCTTTAAAATTTTCATTAAAATAGAAAAGAGAAGATGGATATACGTCTTCTAACACATTTATTTAGAATAGGTTTGATATATTAGGCGCCATTTTCTGAAAATAAAGTCCGTGTGACTTGACATAGTGTTGCTTATCAGCGTCCAATTAAGTATTACCATAAGCTATAAAAGAAACCTTGATGCTATATTTAGCCAAAATTTATCTTCCCCCTTTCTCAGTCCTCCTAGAACTTACAGCTGGGAAATACCAAAAGAATTTCCTAACTATTAAAAACTAATTTCACTACGATTCTACAATAAAAGACATTGTCTTCGCTAGTTTTTACTCGACTGACCCAGAAGGACAATGTTATTCACATATATACATGTATGTATGTACTCCTATGTCCGTTCCATTGTGATCTTTTGTCGCATAAACTACTTGACCGAGTTGAAAGTGAAAGGTATTATTAGAATCGTTTTTCTTCCCTGAAATATATAGAAGTATATGACGTCAGCAAAAAAATCAATATGGCGGACATAAACTGCCAAAACTGGCAAGCCGTTGTGACCTCGTGCAGCCTACTTTTGACCGATTTTGAAGTATGTTGTTATTAGGCAGTCAGTTTTTTAATTACTTCAATTCCTTAGGTCTTGTTATTCGTAATTAATCGTCGTCTTGTTAGTAATTTCATACATGTTTGAGCAAATTGTTTATGCCTGTTATGGTTATAATTTAATATACTAAGATATGTATTTTATATAATACATAGACACATATTTTTAGTCTCCTCAACTGACCATAATTGGACGCTGAAAAGCAAGAATGTGGCAACCCACATAAAAGTGAAATTCGGAGATATTGGTGTATCCTGATAAAGTGTCACGTATATAACATTATTCAAATTTTTTTAAAGTTATTTAAACTAAATAAGAAAGAAACAATTTGTCGATGTAATTATATATTTTAAACTTTCGCGATTTACACTATTCGTATTTGATATTAGTTGCATTCGTCGTAGACACAATTTATAAACCTTTAATTGAAGTTTTGCCCGAATTTTTTTTATTTTCGTACTCTCAAATGTTAGAAAACTAATGATTAAGGATCTAAATATCGTTCAACAAACCCCATATATGGATGCTGATAAGCAATAATGTGTCAAACCCACAAAAAGTCAAATATGGAGATATTGATGTATTTTGATACTGCGTCACCTATTTAACATAATTAAACAAAATTTCAAGTCATCTAAACTAAATAAGTACGGAAAAAAGTTTCTTAATTCAATGTTTCGAATTTCATGTGCGTCCCATATTTTGCAATTTATAAAATATTCTCAAATATTTAAAGAAGTTATAATTAAAAAAAAAACATATTAAATATATCAATCTGCTTTTAATTCATTATACCTTTTATCAAAATAGAAAAGAAAAAAATGGATATAAACATCTTCAAACAAATTTATTAAGAGTTGGTTCGACATTTTTAGACGCCATTTTCTCAAAATGAAGTCCTTGTGGCTTGGCACAGAATTGCTTATCAGCGTCTGTATAACATTCAATAAAATATTTTGTATCAATATTGTCCTCATAAATATATAAAAACCATACATAGATAAAATAGTTAACAATATTAATATATTACATACTTAGATAATAGAGATAGTTTATTAAACATAACCTCAAACCGGGGAAGTTCTAAGTTAAATAATTAAGACCGCAAAGATACACTTTGCGAAGTTATTTCATAATACACAACATGTTCTCTGAAATTTTAGTCATAATAACTTAATGGTACCTTAAAATCGATTGAAACTGCACCTTATTAGATAGGAATAAAGTCTGTTTTGTATTGAAATAATATGGAGTTTTACGACGTCTTTAACGTCGAGCGATGTAGCAGAGACTACGCGAGTAATTGTGAAACTTTTGAACCTATCGTCCATTGGAGCTTGTAATACGTTATTGTCAAAGTTGTTATGGGTAATGGAAATTGAAAAATTTCAAAAATGTTTAAAGCGGTTTTGTTATTTTCAATAAAATGTGTTAGCAGAAGAATTATATGATAGTTTGGCTAACAACATTTTATACTTGATATAATAATGTAGCTAATTTTTTTTATTTATATCCATACTAAAAAATAAAATTGAAGTTTCTGTTTGTAAATTCAAATTTACATCTTTGAAATATATGAAAGCTTACACGGTACTTACAATGAAAACAAAATTTTTGTTTGTTGTCTGTCCGTGTGTCTGTATGTTTGTTCTGGCTAAGCTCTGAAACGACTGGCCCAATTTTGACGGGACTTTCACTCACAAATAACTAATGTTATAAAAAGTAACTTAGGCTAATTTTAATTAAAAATAATTTGATAAATAAAAAGAGGGTTCAGCGAAAACAAAATTAAAACCAATGAAGTAGTGAGAGATAATTATAATTTTTCCTTAAATTAACGCGGTTGAAACCGCAAGACACCACTAGTTTACCATATAATTATAACTTCCGTAAGTGAAAAAAATAATCGAAAAACATATTAGTAGGATATTGGCTACTCTTTGTCGGAAATAAATACCTATCCGTCATTTCTCAAAGAAATAGGCCATTTAAAATTATTAATACAACGATTTTTTAATTTTCGGGATTAAAAAAAAATGATTTGAATTTAGCTATGAAAAACTAATGGTTTATTTTAATTAGTCGTCTATTGAAAAAAAAATCGTTTGAAGTAAACATACAGTTTAATAGAAATATTTAAAACACGAGAAAAAAAATAATTTATTTAAAACTATTCTATTCTATTTTGTGAAATGTTAAATAGCGTCATCTAAATATTATATTGAAAATTACTTGAAAGACACACAAAGTTTCAAATAACACTAATGTTCGTCTTAACGTGTTCTTAGAAATTTTCGCGAGATGGCGTACGAGTAGCATTATCCCTATTACGTAGTTAGTAACGATTTTACTAGATGGCGCTTTTAAATTAAAATAAATTGAAATTATGGTGTAATAACCATAATATTATTACTTTTGTGATTTAAAAGTATATTTATTGCAATTAATATAATATAAGATAATAATAATAAATATACTTTTAAATCACAAAACTATATCAATAAACACTTCGGCGTATATATTATACATATCCTGGTAACTAATTTGTATGTTAAATTAGAACTTATTAAGCAGCGTGTTACTTATTGACTAGTCGCTATCATAGATCGATACATTCACTTTAGATCAATTACGTTTTTTTATTGATAGACACGTAATTTATTTTAATAATGGAATAGAAACGCGAGAACAAAAAGATCATAAATTACTGTAATAATAAACTGTTATTTATTTGTTAATAACTTTAATATTTATTAACACTATTTAGGCTATTCTTAAATTTAATACAAAACAGATTATATACCATTAAATTACCATTAAGTAAAAGGCGAGAATTAAATTTACAAGTTTTGCTTTAACCCTTAATAGCCTGATTTACGAAAGTGTTTGATTTTTAAATACTAATGTTTGCTTAAAGGTTTAGTTGAAAGAAAAATAGTTAAATAATCACAATATTAATTTTACATATTTATTTAGAAAAATTACAGGTATCAATTTTGATACTTCAGGCATTAACGCCATAAATAAATTAGATATACCTAGGCTAAAAGTAATAGTAATTTGAACATTTGGTTTGAAAAGATTGGTATCAAAATTGAAACTCTAGGCTATTAAGGGTTAAGACTTTCATAAAGATTTTCATAAGTTTTATTTTATTGTTTTACACCTGAAAGTATTTACTGTCAGTGCCTTATTTTGACATTCACAGCTTTCGTAACTACTTACGACATATCTGTTGCTAGGTTACAGAGTTGTTTTATATCGCCCACGACAGTAAAACTTACAAATATAATTCTAGCCAAAAATCACCACTATTGAGGATTTCTTTTCATGTGACACTAGATGGCGGGTATAGTCAATTAATTTTATTTTTTTCTGGTTCTGAAAACGAATTAAAAAAATGTTCATAAATTTTTTGACTAGTAAACTGAATTTCTCATTTCATGTTTTAGTCGTTTTTATACGAAATTTATTTGTTTTTTTTTTTCAATTTGATTTGTAGCCGTAAGTACATTCTGTTCATTACAGAAACATAAACGCAACACACTCTACGGTCCCTATTGGGGTCTTATGATCCTGTGTCGGGGGTCAGAAACCTTGATGACCATGACAACATCCGTATGGCCATTACAATGGGGTGATCGAACCCACGACCGTTATCGCTTCACTCAGTTGCAGTGACTAATACGCCAATGTGTCAAACAGAAAAACTATTATCAATGACCAAAAGCTATATACTTACATAAGTTTTAAAATTGTTAATACATACAAAATTATTGACTCACGTTAATATTATTTAATAACTAGCTTCGCCCCGCGGTCTCACTCGCGTTAATTTGAGGAAAAATCATATTTTATATTATGTTTACCTACCCTACTTAAATCGGATCTTGTTCACAATTGGTTTCAATTCTGTTTTCGTGGAACCCTTTTTTATTTATTAATTAAAATAAATATTTACAAAAAAAAAGTAGAATAGTTCCTTCTTACAATATAGCTAATATTGTGAGTGAAAGTCCTTTCAAAATCGGTCCAGCCATTTCAGAGATTGTAACTAATAGACAGGCAAATTAAAAAAAAAATGTGTTTTTGATATAAGTACTGTATATACTTTTAAACGTATTTAATTAAGAGCTGTTAATTTGAAATTACAAAAAGACACTTCATTTATTATTTGTATAGAGAGAAGAAAGTAAGACAATCATTAATTTTCATGCAAATCATCTATGAACAAGTGAGCATTAGTTCTTAATGTCTTTTCCGAGACAACAATGGGTGATTTTCTTAACTAATGAATACTAGTAAATGGTAGTTAGCATAACAGGAAGCTTATCCGCATTTTATTCGAAGCCAATAAACATTGTGAGATCAGTATAAAAACATTTGAGTTCGTTCCAAAGTAGTTAAGACTTGGGCTACCTCATTAAAAAACTATTTGGTTTAATTCATGTCAATATTTGTAAAAATTAAATTTTTCTACGTAATGATGTTCCTCGTCTGCGCATACTTTGAAGAATATTCCTTTTATTCACGACAAAAAGGAGTACACAATAAAAATAAACAAATCAAAATAAACGTTCAAATATAACGTAATTAACGACCCCCATTAGGAACACATGATGTGTCGGGGGTCCGGAAACACACAACACAAACACAAACACCCAGATCACGACAATCAATTGTATGACCAATGCAGAAGTCTTAAATCAAAATCAGAATATTTTTATTCAAAATATGAATTTACATTCTTTTCGAACGTCAAGAAAATGAATTTACCACAATCAAGTTTGATATAACAGTCGAATTTTAAATTAATTCATTGGGATGTTATCTAGAATAAAAATTAACAAATCGAAATTTTATCCGTTATATCATAGGTAGAGCTGACTAAAACGAATCACAGAATACGACAATAGTGTTTAATTAAAAAGCAGCGGATTGCGAAACTACCGTAACAATGGATATAATCCTATTGAAATCGTCTAGTTCGTTTAATTTTTAAGCTGGTTTCAAACAGTGGTGGATCCAGTCCCAAAAAAAAGTTTGTGGGCACAGCCACACAATCGAGTGCGAGTCGGAGTATGAATTTGCTTATAAACCAATCAAAACCGAAATATGTATCGATATCTATTAAAAAAAAACAAATTATACAGAGTGTCAACAGGACATGTGTTGGACTAAAACAGCGTTATAGAAATCGATATTTAAAAGTAAAAAAACTGACTTAATTTTTTTATAATTATTTTTCATAATTGATGGCTATACCGTAAGAGCCTACAAGATCCAACGTTCCAATATTAAAAAAGTTTTTTATTAAAAAAAAAATAATTCAGTTTTTTTAAAATTGTGTTTAGGATTGACGTTTGAAAATATCATACAAAAATTATTGCCTAAAATTGGGTATGAATCACTCACGTACGATATATTTTTTATTATTTAACTAAGGTGTGTATGACGTCACAAGTCCATTAGTATTAGAGCATACCCATCGTGCCCACAATGGTGGAACTGCCCTTGGTTTCAACAATTAGAATAAAGATAAGGCACTGACGCTAAATTATTTCAGGTGTAAAGCAATAAGCACTCATATATGTACCTAAATCTTTATAATAGTCTAAGAGAAAAACTTATAAGAGTAATTCTCGCCTAAGAGTAACGTGCCTATAAAGTTACAAGTGTAGGTATAGGTCTTATACTGTCAACGACATAACGGTGAGTGAGTGAGTGAAGTAAATAGAGGGCTTAAAATAATATAGTAGCGTCACTGTCTAGATGGAACTGGACTAATACGAAAATTATAAAATTTAAGTATAATATTTAAAATTATTATGGAAATATTAAAGTAATTATATTCATAATAACAAATTTTAATAATAGCGTTTACGTCTTACAGACGTATTATTTATATTTTAATTTTAATCAGATTTTTTAATTTATTTGCTGCATATCTATTAATTTAATTATCTATATATTAATACGTGAAATTATAAATTTGTACACGTTTTTAAGAAAATTGCGCGGAAGAGTAAGTATGAAATTGCATAGGTACACTTAATTAACCGAAGGAGAGAAAATTACTAATATATTTTTATAATTATTCATAAAAAAAATTAAATAAAAAAAAACATTACACATACTACCATGTATTTGACACGGAAAAGCATATACATATACAGTTTTGTTTATTGTTAAAGTCTGTGGTCAATTCGAGAATAGATTATCTGTGGTCGCTCTTGATATCGGTTAAAAATTTAATGAACAACGTTCGAATTCCGAGCATTAGACGACAACTACTATTTATATTATAAAAAAGCATACATTTTATGCTATTTTATAATTGGACGCTGATAAGCAATACTGTGTCAAGCCACACGGACTTCATTTTGAGAAAATAGCGTCTAAACATGTCAAACCTATATTTAATAAATTTGTTTGAAGACGTACATATATATCCATCGTTTCCTTTCTATTTTAATAAAAGGTACAATAATTTAAAAGCAGATTGATATATTTAATGTGTTATCAAATAATAAATTTTTCAAATATTTGATATTACTGTATAAATTACAATATATGGACGCATTTGACATTCCAAATATTAAATTACAAAAACTTTTGTCGTACTTATTTCTTTCAAATGCCTTGAATTTGATTTGAATAATGTTAAATAGTTGACGCAGTATCAAAATACATCGATATCTCCAAATTTGACTTTTTGTGGGTTGACACATTATTGCTTATCAGCATCGAATTATAATATTTCAATGCACAAAGCGACCATCACGGTAACATGACGTCGAAGTTAAATTCGCTAAGATTATGTTATTTAACCGCTCGCCGGCGCAAACTAGTTTACAATAAGGCGTGTAATAGATAAGTATCGTTTAATTAGATATCGAAAGTCTTGAAAGCATTTCCACATAAATCGACACGAAAATTTTAGTGTGAAAAGGGCAATAATACAAATTCCTTGTCACGATATTTTTTATTCACAGGTGACGGGTCACCTGACGTCAAGTCAATGCCGCCCATTGACATTTACAGTACCTATTGAAAGAATGACTGAAAAATACTATTCAAACAATCTTAATATTTAATTATTTACTGGAAGTAACAATATTGTAGTCGTATACCATATTCTCAATGCTATTTTATAATAATGGATGCCCGTACCACGAATTGTCATCTATTTTAAAAGTGTCATCAGCCGGCTCGCGCGTTTATATTACATCCAGTACTCGTTTACTAATCGCGCCTCCTTACACTATGAAGAGTTCCTCCCTCCTCCCTTTTCTAGGCTTCCTGATCACTTTACATCAAGTTTTGTGCTCGATTACTAGCTATTTATATTCATATACTAGCGGTGGTTAATTTGAGGAATAAGGATATTTATATAATGAGTACCTACCTACTAAAATTGTTGTAATATTTAAATTTCGCGCCTTTTTATGACACATAAGTTTCTGTCTTATCTGTTTTTTTTTTCTCTCTGGGAACATTTTTACTAGCCGGTGTATTGTATTTTACGTTAATAAAATATTAGTTATTTTCGCATACAAAACTACTCGTTTTCATTAAATGTTAACAAAAATAAATATATTTTTTTAAATAAAAGTAGCCTACGTTCGTCCTTATAATATTAGCTATCTGTGAATAACAGTTCCGTCAAAATCGGTTTAGCTGTTTTAAAGATTAGACGGAACAAACAGACAGACAGATAAAATTTGAAAAATTTATGTTTTTAATATAATTACCGTATACGTTACAAATAGACACTTCAATTTTATATATTTGTATAGACAAATTAAAGAAAAAGTGAAAAAAAACTATGCCTCATAATTTTTTGAAGATCTATCGTGATGCAATCACACAAACGCTTGTCGCCGATGTTAAAAGTAGTCTGCTGGCACTAAACAGTTTAACAAACACCATTTATAAACCAATACCATTAATAATTCGACGCAAACGCATAAATAATCTTGTTCACAATTTACTAAAGATGATAAGATTGATAAATAATAACTGACTTTCACTCTTGTAAAACGGTTCTTAGTTTCTTTGGTGGTGTTAATTGAGAAGTAATTTAGCTGCACTGAGGTGTCTAAATATATATAAAATCTTAATATATATAACTCAGGTGATTGCCTGACTGACATGGTCACAAATATTCCTACAAAAAGACGTACCAGCGTACATTTATCTTTTGTGTTAGCTATTATCATCAAAACTAATCCCGCGCAGACGAAGTCGCGAGCACCAGTTAATGATGTAATTTTATCTTTATTTTTTAACCGACTACCAAAATATAACCGATTTCAAACAGAACTAACGTTGTACCCAGGGCCAGAAATACAGTAAAAAATGTCGATCTTTTACCTAAATCATTACCTATGTAAATTTAGTGGTACAAAAAGCACTTTACAAATAAAGAGAAAGTATAATTATTTTTATTGATTAAGATGACATATTATATTTATCGTATACATTAGTATATACAGTGTACACCAATAACCCTTTTGCCTCTGGTGATAATATCCTCAGCAAGATGGTTGCCTGGTCTGCCAGGTCTGATCGCTGTTTAGTGACAAGGCTGCCAATTGTACTTATACTTGTTATAGTATTTTATTGTATGTATGTGTCTTCGGTGTATAATAAACTACACTTTCTTTGTATAATATTTAGTAGAGAATACTAAAATTTAACTGAAAACATTTAATGAAATCTCTCACACACCAAATTTTGCGGGTATGGAAATTTTGCCGTCCTGGTTACTGGCCCTTAGTTATAGCAAATTCAGTTGTACATATCTATAAATGGCAAAATGATCGCAGCAATTGCTTTATTAATTGAAGTGTTTCTTTGTTTATTGTAGATCGGTTTATGTGAAGATCTATACCATCCAAAACCCTGCGATGGCCTTCCTCAGCACGGAATAGGAGAGGTCGCGGGATCGCTTGCGCATGCGCTCCGTTCATTCCGTATCCCGTGCGTTGCTATACTCGTGGCTGGTAGAGCTCGTCTCAGGAGGAAAAAGTATAGTCTTGCCTTCCCCGCAAGGGCTTCTAGACAGAACTTATATTGATACGGTACTGCTGACTACAGATTGTCTTATAATGCAGTCAGGTTTTAGATTTTTTAAATGAATAACTTGTTCGTATACAAGAACAGAAAATGCCTTTTCTCAGAAGTATAGCGATAAGATAAAGATTTGTTTATTGTACAAATGTACATATATTTACAGCCGAGATGGCTTAGTGGTTAGAACCCGTCGATCACAACCGATAATCGCGGATCAAACCCCGGCTAGCAACACTGATTTCTCAAGTGCTAAATTAGTGTTTAAATTCATCTCGGCGGTGTAGGAAAACATCGTGTGGAAACATGCATGTGCCGGGAGAAATTCTGACACATGTATATCCGCCAACCCGCAGTGGAGCAGCGCGGTGGACAAAGCTCTAAACCTTCTCCTTAATAGGATTGGAGGCCTTTGCCCGGCAGTGGGTTTATTTACAGGCTGTTACTTTACTTTTATATATACATAAGCCGGTGGACCTCTATCGGGATCAGCGGCCCACGGGTTAAGAAGCACTGACACAGAGTAAAAGTAAGCACATAGGAATTACGCCCATTTAGCTCGGAATCCAGACACGTCTATGACTCTACCGGCTCGCTCACAGCACAGTAATTATTTATAACTCTGTGGTTAGGGGCAATAAGAAGGGTATTAGATAGACAGCGAAATGAACGTATCAGGCACAATTAAGACTTTCTAGTCTAAGATTGTGTGAAGTGGTAGGAACAGATATTACGGAGTCTGATCGATTAAATATCTAAAGATAGCCAGCAAAATGATGTATTTAATATTGCAAACTGAACTATATAACATATTCTAATATTATAAAGAGCTAAAATTTGGTTGTTTGTATGTAGGGGGTAATCTCGGAAACTAGTGATCCGATTTGAAAAATTCTATTTGCGTTAGATAGCCCGTTTATTTAAGAAGGTTATAGACTACATAGCATCTCGCTACGACTACCCGGAGCGAAGCAGTGACCATTAACGTGAGTTGAATCGCGAGTGGCAGCTAGTTTAATATAAAGCTGAATAATGTGTTTGGTTGAACGCGCTAATCTGAGAAATTACTGGTTCGAATTGAAAAATAACTTCTGTGCTGAAAAGACTATTTATCGAGCAAGGCTATAGGCTGTAAAATATTGCAAGAATGGGAAAAATTATTCCTTTTGAGACTTTACATCGAGTGTGCTGTGTAAATGGTTTTAGTATCTATTGTTTGTTTGCTTGAACGCGCTAATCTCAGGAACTACTGGTCTGATTTGAAAATATCTTTCAGTGTTAGATAGCTCATTTATCTAGGAAGGCTATAGGCTCTATACTATCTCGCTAAGATATTTTCCTATTGAGAGAGTTTACGTTGCGTGCGCTGCGTAAACGGTTCAAGTTTCGCAAAAATCATGTATGACAGAATTGTTTCCCTTTAAAAGTTCTAAAAAAAAGTCCGCGACAGCATATGTCTAACTTTTAAGGTTAGCTCACTATAACCTGTTTTATGCTAGCCAAATTTGTTCTAAAATAATGCATTATTCGTCCAAAGTAACTATTCCACGCGGACGAAGTCGCGAGCGAAAGCTAGTATATTGTAAAGCTGAAGAACGTGTTTGGTTGAATGCGCTAATCTCAGGAACTACTGGTTCGAATTGAAAAATAACTTCTGTGTTAAAAAGACTATTTATCGAGCAAGGCTATAGGTTAAAAGATCACGCCACGATTAATAGAAGAGGGGCATTAACGTAAAATATTGCAACAATGGGAATAATTATTTCTTTTGAGACTTTACATTGCGTGTGCTGTGTAAACGGTTTTAGTGTAGAATATATTTTGATATTTTGACGAAACTTTACATAAATATGGTATATACCTTAGAATAACCCATAGGCTACGTTATAACATAAATGTAATGCGCTAATCTCACTATTTATTACCGAAGGTCACAAGGCTGTAATACATCACGGTAAGACTCATAGGAGCGCAACAGTACTCCAACAGTGAAACCACAAGAAGTAGCGAGCGTATTGATATATAGAATGTATATAAAGAAATATACAGTATTTTACGTAATACAAGAAGTGTACATTATATAATAATCGAATAGATTGTACAAAAACTGATATAACTCAAATTACAACCTTTCAAATATTTTTTTTTAAAGTGGAACGACTTCAAATCAAAGTACGTAATTCTTTTATTGGCAAGACATACTCAATCCACGATGTAATTTTAAAACTACTACTGAACCGATTTTGATGAAAATTCTACGGAACCAATCTGAATATATAATCTTTTAAACGCGAAAAGAAGTAACCATATCGGTTAAGCCGTTCTCGAGTAATCAATGAGCAAACATAACAAAAAATCCTCATCGAATTAAGAACCTTTTCCGTTTTTGGAAGTCAGTTAAAAATGTATTAGAATATACATTGTTATACTTTTGGCGTATTTCTTAAAACGTATTGAAAGGCAAAACAATTTCTTTAAAGAACCAATATTTACATCAATAGAATCTAAATAAGCCTTTGTATAATGTTACAGACTTGTTGAGTTGGTATTTTGACTTTCTATTTTAGTTAGCTGAAATAACTAAACCACTTTCGACGAATAAGGGGGCTATACACGTTACGATTGCGTGGAATGCTTTATTGCGATTTGTTTTCACACGTGTGTCGCGTGACCTTGAGCGAATTTTTCTGTACTTATTTAGTTTAGATGACTTGAAATTTTATTTAATAATGTTAAATATATCAATATCTCCAAATTTTTGTGGGTTGACACATTATTGCTTATCAGTATCCAAATATCCTCAAATTCTGCTGTTTTAATAGTCTATATACATATATGTAAATGCTGTTGTCTAAGACAGTTGACCGTTCCTTGAATGGTACCTCAAAATGTCGCCGAAACTCGGCAAATAATATAACAGGCATAAAATAAGTTCTATATAGAAAAATTGAAATTTTAATGTAATAAAAAATCCATAAGTTATTTTTACGGTTGAATAAATTTAAGGTACGCTATTCGATTCAATATAAATTTGATTCAAATATAGGTACTTTTGAATTGATAAGCGTCATCACTGGTTCAAAACAGTATCGCAAAAAATCGGTAAAGGAACTTAATTCTTATTATTTTAACTTCAATTATCGATGTAATGAAATGTAGTCTATGTAGAAAAGTATTAATTCTGATCTTGCCTGAACTTACACAATAATATTATCGGAATTTGGAAATTCGTAGATTTAGACACGTTGCACGAGTATAAATATCTTTTACATTTACCGTAGAAAGTAGGAATTTTGTATTTAGGATCCCTTTTAACGTCTTTTTGTGCACAACAAAACTTTTATACGCGTACAAATTCAGTATATATAAAAACAAAGGTATAAAATAAAAAAAAAACTAATAAATTCCTTCATATAAAGTGTAGATAAAATTTATATAGCCGATATCATCCGGGTCCTTCTTGCGAATCTATTGAGACCTCACTTAGTGTTATCGGTACAATAGTTTAGGTGCTACAGTGAGATATACACATACTTTCCTAGATAGTTCATCTATACTAATATTATAAAGCTGAAGAGTTTGTTTGAACGCACAAATCTCAGGAACTACTGGTTCGAATTGAAAATATTATTTCTGTGTTAGATTTATTTATTGAGGAAGGCTATAGGCTACATTACATCACGCTACAACTCATAGGAGTGAAGCAGTAACCATAAACGCGAGTGAAACCACAAGGGACTGCTAGTATACTATTTTCTTCCTGATTCACACAGCTAACAACTTTATCGTTTGAGTTCAGGATGGTAATAAAGTACTAAATTCTACATTATTTATATTTCATGCTTATATAAAGAGGTAAAATTTCTTTGTAAGGTTGTAGATAGAAGGTAATCTCTGACACTTAAAATCTGATTTGAAAACTTATTTTTTCGTTGGATAGCCTGTTTATTCGGGATAGTTCTAGGCTTTTGATAACTCACAGAACCAAAGAAGTAATTATAATGTATTGTTTCATTACAGTCCAGAAACAACCTTCATTAAACATTTGACCATTCTAATTGATAAAGTTTTTTAATGAAAAAAAAAACAAGTTCCTAATTGCAATCTTGCTGGCTAAAAGTGGGCAATCTAAGTTGGACAGCGTTTGCCTAGGTCAAGATTATTTGCTCTTTTTTACGTGCAAATACTGCAGTGTCTGAAAAATGAAAGTTGAGTTTTTTTGACATAGATTTGAAATTCTAATTTATTTCCGTTATATAAAATTGTATGTTTTATCATTTTTGCTTGTGTACTTTCAATTAATTTAAACAACACATTCTTTTTAAATTAGTCATTTACTTAATTATTTTATAAATTTTTAGTGTATTACAAAAAAAACTTTTGGAAATTATTTTTAAATATTTTAAGTTTGTATTTTTGTAAATTTGTATGTAGGAAGTAATCTCTGAAACTACTGATCGTAATCTTACAATGTTTAGAGTTATTTATCTTCTTAGGGAGTATTATTTGGAGCTTAATCTGCTTTGCTCCATTAGCTGTATTATTACTTGCCGATTCACGAATATATGCGTCGTAGAATCTTCAGGAAACATAAGGAGATTTTTTTTATCTTCATAGAGTTGGGAATGTTTGCAGTATACTAGGCTATATATATATATATATATATAAAATTGAAAACTAGCTACTGGCAATCTTGTTATGTAGCATGAGTGTCAATTTATTCTCAACATAAAAAAAATTGAAAGCCTATTTTAAACCACCGTATATGTTCGTAGTAAATAAAGTTTTGAATCAATTAAAAATTTATTAGGCTTTAATGCAAATTCACATAAAGAAACAATTACTATTTTAAACTATTAATGTAGGTAAAATTTCTTTAAAAAATTACCTACAGCTGGACAGACAACCTCTTCCTTTTTCGAGTCGGTTAAAAAAGTCAATTAAAAAACCCTCTTATCGTAATATTTATTTCTTGCTGCCATATAGTACACACTACATACGTACATTAATAATACATAATCCATACATATACACTCCGGGATAAGAATTACCACACATACACATACGCCCAAAAACATTATCCTCCTTTTAAATTTATTGGGTAAAAATAGCAAATGCAGTGTCATCAGACATAGCGTTCCAATTAGTGAGCTTCCATTTCGAGCACGTGTCATCTATGAAATGAGCCAAAAATTCTTAACGTAATTGCTATCCGTAGCAAAGAAATGTTTCGGAAGTAATTCTATAGAGTTGCTAATACGCCCCAAGATTTACTCGACCCGTATTCTCTTCTGAAGACTCGCGGAACATTATGTATTCTACCAAATTGACGATTGTACTTCTAAGTATAAGGATATAGTATGACATCGACGCTAAGGAAATATAAATATATATATTTTAAAGAAAAGTCGATTAAAATTAAAAATATTAATTGAAGAAGTTGATATGTTGTAAAATTATAATTTCGTGAAAATAGATAAAGTTTTGCTTACAAAACGGATTAAATGGCTTTATTCTAAAATAATGTACTTCTTAAATGGATGCTGATAAGCAATAATGTGTCAACCCACAAAAAGTAAAATTCGGAGATATTGATGTATTTTGATAGTGTGTCATTTATTTAACAACGTTAAATATAATTTTACGTTATATAAACTACATAAGTACCGAAAAAGTGTCTTAAATTAATGTCTCGAATTTCAAGTGCGTTCCATATTTTGCAATTTATAGAATAATCTGAAATATTTGAAAAACTTTTTTATTAGATAATATATTAAATATATCAATCTGCTTTTAATACATTACACCTTTTATCAATATAGAAAAGAAAAGATGGATATATACGTCTTCAAACAAATTGATTAAGAATAGGTTTGACATCTTTAGACGCCATTTTCTCAAAATAAAGTCCGTGTGGCTTGACACAGTATTGCATATCAGCGTCCAAATAGCCTTAAATACGTTTGTTTTAAGGTTTAAAATTCTTTGTATACACATAACACTTATGTCCATGTTTGGAACAGTTAGATAAATCCGAAATGCACGTCATATCATCTTCTACGACTCTTGTCTTCAATTTAATTAAATATTTATCTGTATTTTTAATTCAGCTTTAGGGCACTATCATAATGTGAAAGGTTATATACAGTGCTTATTTTTTATTTTAATATTTTATTTAGTTGTTAAATGAAAACCTGGATCCAATACCGGCCAACCACAAACTTAAACCTTGGATCCGCCAGTGCGTTCAATCTCTATACCCTCGTCTTATTGCCTACACCGGTAACAAGAGAGTTGGCGCATTTCTTGCTGCTATTCTTTGTAAATACGTATTTAGTTTCTGAGCTAATATTTTATGTAAATATAACATTGTGACATGACACAAAATTTACCCTGTTATAATATATTTTGATTTTTTTAATTTATGCTACTTTATTTTGATACTATTTAAATATTTTGTTCTTAAATTTTAGTTATTTTGACTATATCTATTTAAATTGGCTCTTCGTTAGTTACCTAAATGAATGTATATGATATTTTCTTTAATAGTCGAATTAAACAACGGATTTTAAAATTAATAGAAAAGACATTTGCATCTTTATTTATGTTTCATTATTACTTAAGCAAATTAATTAAATTACACATTAGTGTGTCCATTTAATCCTTACTAATATTATAAATGCGAAACTAACTCTGTCTGCGTGTTACGCAATCACGCCTAAACAACTGAACCGATGTAAATAAAATTTTATTCAGGTATAGTTTAGAGCCTGAGGAAGGACATAGGCTATATATACTTCTAATAGGACATAGTTAAACCAGATGGTGTATTTATGTAAGAATAATAAAAAATAAGCTATAAATATAACCTAAACTATATGTATATAAAATTGTGGTAAATCATACCTAGCATTATATACTAAATATCTTCATTTCTTTGGTATATAGTTATTTTTTCCATTTATTAGAATTAATACTGTATTTATTTTCATGTCGATCAAACTGTAATTAAGAATACACTTACTAGTAATATGAATTATATTTATTTTTTAAGCTTTTGAGTGTCAGTCTCGTTGTTGTGTTATTTCTTAATAAATAAATATGTTACTACCGAACAAGATAGTTCTGTTTTGTTTTGTTTAAAGAGTGGTTATAACGTAAACATATTGTTCCAACTTGGCTTTCAATATTGGCATTCACAGTGTATGCATACTGCCAACATTAGTAACGTCCTGTGGGCCAAATTAACCAGTGCGCCATCATCGCTTAAGTTCTCACCACATAAGTCAAAATTATTATCTATACAGGAGACTGAAAAAACTGCATAATTTGACATAGACACTTATAAATCATCATTAATAAATATAATTCTATGTGTTCGAAATAAAGTACAAAAATTTAATATGGTATTATATACATATATATTGGGCTGAGATGTCTTATTGGTTAGAAAGCGTCGATCTCCACCGATTATCGCAGTTTTAAGCCGTAGCTAGTACCGCTAAGTTTTTTTAGTTCTAATATGTTTAAATTCATTTCGCTTCTTCACACTCCCGCTGTACGAGACTCAGCAAAAGAGCCTCTTGCTTAGTTATGCGAAACGCACTAGGCAATTATGAATCTCGCGTTACTCTTAAATAATGCATGTTATAAGTATGTATTTTGATTATGTGTACCGTCCTTTTTATAGTCGAAGGATGATTTGTAAAGCGAGAATTACACTTGTAAGTTTTACTTTCGTCACTCATGAAAAAGAACTCTGTAACCTGGTCACAGAAAGTATACGAAAGCTTCCGAAAGCTTCGAGTGGCAAATAAGGCACTGACAGTCTATTCCTTCAGGTGTAAAGGGCAAACAACTTATATGTAAATCTTTATGAATGTCTGAATGAAAAATATAAAAGTGTAATTCTCGCGTAATGTTAACAATTTTTGTAAGGGTCATTTAATTTCGTAATATTATTTGTGTAATAATATACAGGTACTTAATTAACATAAAATTACTGGAGAGTTATAAAATATTCAAATAATAATGTAAGGGATCCGCGAACATTAATTCGAAGATGTTCAAAATTTCGAAGTTCGTATTGTTTCCTAAATTAGTTTCAGACGGGGATGGCCGCTGTCTGCATAATTTTCATATAATAAGTCTTGTGCTCAATGATTACTGTTTTACTTACTTCCTCTTTGAATATACTGTGAAGAAAGACGATGGTCTTTTAAGATGGGTGAATTTGCATGTGAACGAAATTAGAGCCGCCATTTTGATTTTTAATGAGAGATGAGATGGTTAAAATATGTTCGAATATATTGCACGCCTAAGTATATAATTGACTGAATTCAAACTTTTCCGCTGTTTTAATTTAACAGAACAATTTTTTTTTTAATCTTTTGCGTCAGAGGCTACACGTTTGTGGAATGCGCTTACATTGCACATCAAAGGTGCGACTTCTTTACCTATGTATATTTAAAAGTAAAGTGAATAATTATTATCTTATTTTTCATTAAAATAACTAAAATAAAATATGAAGACGACGACTATAGTATTATAAATTATTTGTGTTTGTGTTACGTAGGTATGGATGTTTATAGGCATGTATGTATTTGGTATGTAATAGTTTGTGTATTTGTTTTATTATTTGTATCTATGTATATGGTCTTCTTTACAAGTATTTTAATTATGAAGTCGGTTCGCCTTTTTTTAAAAAAGTCTTGTAGTCAAGCATTTTTTTACTTACTAGTAATATACGTATATAAACCTTTTCTGCGCTATTAGCAATTTCCTTTATACCAGAATGTACCAAAGAATATCTTTCAATGTTGAAACTGGTCATTCAAGCCCTTTTCTATTCTAAAATCACACTTACTTTATCAGTATATTAAAGAGTTAAAAAGATTAATTTAACGTCATTCTTCCTCTTGCTACCATTAGACGAGAATTACATTTGTGAGTTTTACTCTCGGAATTAATATAAAACAACTCTGTAACCTGGTAACCTAGATCACCGTACAAAAGCTGTCAAAAAAATAAAGGCACTGACAATTCTTTCATGTGTAAAGTAATGACAAACGACTTATGTAAAGCTTTATGAAAGTCTGAGAGCGAAGTTGTAAGTGAAATTATCGCCTTATAAATGAGGATGAATGTATTTGTTGATGTTTTTTTGTTACTCTCTTACGTAGATCGAGAAACAAAATGGCAGCGGGACAGTGTTACAACTGGACAACGATTATATGGACGTTGTTAAGCAATACTGTGTCAAGCCACAGGGAATTCATTTTGAGAAAATGGCGTCTAAACATGACAAATTTACTCTTAATTAATATGTTTGAAGAATTATATATCCATCTTTTCTTTTATTTTTTGATAAACGGTATAATGAATTAAAATCAGATTGATATGTTTAACATATTATCTAATAAATAGTTTGTCAAATATTTGAGATTATTGTACACATTGTAAAATATGGAACGCACTTGAAATTCGAACACTTGACATATTATTGCTTATCAGCATCCATATATACCTCGTTTCACGTAAGTGTGTTGGTCTGAACTGAGGAGAATGATAATTCGCGCATGGTACAGCCGAGAAAACAAGACTTAAAACATTATTGAATAATTAGTTCACTCAGCCGTTAAAAGACATTTATAATCTACTATATCTTTATTGATTTATTCACTTGCATGGTTATTAAAAACATCCCGGAATTCACTTAAGTGGTTATTAAAAACAAAATGAAAATTACAAATCTTCCAACAACTACACTTGTTAAGTATTAATGTTTACAATTATTTGAGAATGACACCCGATATAAATTGAACATAAAACTGATATTTATAAGTGATAATTAATGATATAAACACTTTAATTAGTCATATATAATTTGATAAAAAGCATTTAATAATTAAAATTAAGAAATATCTGAACGGTTATCCTGGTGCCTAACTTAGTTTTAAAAGAGCTTAATGCGGATTTAGAATGACACACTTACGTGAATCGAGCTATACTTTAAGCCATTTTTAATATAAGTCATGTAGGCCTTCTGCGATTTTCCACGAATGCTTTAATTTAGGGGTCTTCATCGAATAAATATGATATCATTTTCCTAAACGTCGGCAACGCACCCGCAACTTCCCAAATGACCATGTGCGAACGTAACTGTTGAAATTGTCAGTTTTTAAGATTTTTTTTTTAATTTATACAAAAGACATTTCATATAAAAAAGGTAAGATCAAAAACTCTATTCAAAGTTCAGATACCACGTGAACGAAAACGAGATCATTGCTCTCTTGAATTACAATAATTATGATTTCCACAATTTTCAAACAATATTTATGTTTATCGACTAAACGAAATTGATTTAAATTATAAACAACGTAGGACGGTAAACTCACAATAAATATTTAGACTAACTAATTGGGGTTGAAACGAAAAGATCAACAAGCAATGTTAATTTATTCATATTAGACCAAGTTGGAATGCCTTTGCCGTGAGTCTTGCTAATTATCACCTGACTTAAAGTTTAATACAAGAAAATGTATAGTAGTAAAGTAAAATAATAGCCTGTATATGTCCCACTGTTGGGCAAAGGCCTCCTCTCCTATTGAAAAGAAGGTTTAGAGCTTAATCCACCACGCTGCTCCAATGCGAGTTGGCGGGTACACATGTGTCGGAATTTCTCCCGGCACATGCAGGTTTCCTCACGAAGAATTTAAACACAAATTAGCATTTGTAAAATCAGCGGTGCTAGCCGGTGTTTGAACCCGCGATCGCGAAATATCGACGTGTTCTAACCACTAGGCCATCTCGGCTCAATATGTATAAAACAATCGTTTTGAATATTTTCACTTGCCTAACTTTGACGTGGTCTATTTAAATAAATCGCGACACAAAAGAATCTCCGCGATCTCGAAACAGCTGGAACGATTTTGGTAGAACATGTCTAAGAACAATCACTAAAAATCACTTTACAATAAAGAAAAAACCGAATCTAAATCGGTTCACTCGTTTACGGTGCTACAGAAAGACACACAGACAGACACATATAGCAGTCAAATTCATAACAACCCTCTTTCTCGTTGGGGATTAAAAAGAAGAACGTTCTCAATTCGTTGTGTATTCGAAAACGGATTGAACGATTAATTCTTGAAAGGATCGGATTAACTTCCTGATATTATATATTTAATAAATTTGTAATTTATAAGAGTTTGTAGGTACCTAAAGACAAATTTACCACCAGGAGTCCCACATACCCGCCTGAATTATCGGGCGGGATACATAAACGCATTCCCCAGCGAGAAAAATGGTACCTAATGACAAAAAAGAAAAACTATCAAATTTCTCTCTTTCAATCGTCAATGACAGACGCGTTGGCGCAATGGTGACTGGAACTGACTAAAGCGCTAACGGTCGCGGGTTCGATCCCCGCTCACGGCAAACGTGTGTATTAGCCATACAGATGTTTGTCGTGGTCTGGGTGTTTGTGTTAGTGTTGTGAGTGTTTCCGGACCCCCGACACAAGGTCATGAGATCTTAATGGGGGCCGTTGAGTGTGATGCGTTATTTATTTATTTATTATTTATTTCTCTTCAGTAGAATCTACATTCCGGACCGGTAGTAGCTTCCCATTAATTAATAATATGTATTTTTGTGACAATTCAAAAGTGAGAGCCTACTTGAATAAAGTATATTTTGATTTAATATGGTTTAGTAGAGACGTCGTGTGATTGGTTCTTTTTAAGCACAATGTATGCGCTATTATTCGAAAAGTTTATCCTGAAAAAATAATAATAGCTTTTTAATCAACGATAATGTTTATAATTTTTATATGTCTAACTGATTGTTTGTTCTGGCTAATCCTCGAAACGGCTTGACCGATTTTCACGGAACTTTCACTGGCAATTGATGTTATAATAAGTAACATTCGATTTATAAATGTATTTTGAGTATCGCGCTATAAAATTAATACCAGTTGCAGACGAATTTGCGGATTGCGGCTATTATATAGTTTATGAAAATCTTAAACTAAAATATTTAAATACATAAATAAACTAATATTTTAGTCTCTTAGTGTTGTCTGTCTGTCACGACACCGCCACTATTAAGAAATGCTGCATCTCTTATTTTAATTATAAGTTCTAATTATCTCTGCTTTATTTAGGAGTATGATGAAACGAGCCACAAAAACGTTCTTAAAAACACTTCTATGATTTTTTCTTTTGGGATTCGGTGTTTCTAACTTATCTTATTATGGTACGTTCAGACTATATAGTAAAATCTATGCTAAAATAATAAAGAGAAAGTGAATTCTATATGTGCGAAGTAAACTACGGAACCACTAAACCTATTTTGAAAATTATGTGACTATTTGAAACGTGCATTATTCTTAATGGTCATAAGGTATATTTTATGTATATGTCCCACACAACTAGTTAATAAGCCGTTCAATTAACAGCCTAGCCTCAACCAGCGGCCTAAACAATATGCAGCCATACCGCTTATTACAGTATTTAATAAACTGGCTGGTTGTTGCTTAGGCCATTTGTACAATAGGGTACTGACATTACAAATAGTTTTTTTTATTTTTATATAAAATTTTTTATTTAGTTAATTTATATACACATAAAATATAGACAAGAATAAATACGTGTTGTAGAATAATTGTATACTTGTTCAATACGTATGTAGATAATTCGACACTGATAAGCAATACTATGTCAAGTCACACATTTTGAGAAAATGGCCTCTAAAGTTGTCAAACCTATTCTTACTAAATCTGTTTGAAGAAGTATTTATCCATTATTTCTTTTCATTTAAATAAAAGGTATCATAAATTAAAAACAGATTTCTGTAATTAAAGGTTTGATCTAATAATATATGTTTCAAATATATGAGATTATTATATACATTGCAAAATATAGAAGGCACTTGAAATCGAAACATTAATTGAAGAAACTTTTTTCCGCACTTATTTAGTTTAGATGACTTAAAGTTTTTTTAATAATGTTAAATAGGTGACGCAGTATCAAAATACATCAATATCTCCGTTTTTGCCTTTTTGTGGGTTGACATATTATTGCTTATCAGACTCAAAGGAGCGAAGCAGTAATCATAAATGCGAGTGAACCCGTGAGGGGCAGTTAATGTAATATAAAACAAAGTTATTGAAAATGAGTCATTAGGGTCGATGATATCTTATTAAAAAAGTACATTTTTATTGTACGATACAATGTTATTATAAACAATTGTTGAACCAAGTAGACGTGTGGTGGTGTTGTTCGAATGGGACTTTAAAATATTTTTTGTTTTTCACTTTACTTTTATTAAATTCATTTTCTGAAGACTTATTTTAAAGAATTTTCAATTCGTTGCGTTTTAAAATGTTTGGTACCACATAACACCGTCATTTCTTAACAGATTTTGAAATTGTTTTTCATTTTTATTTGGAGAAGTATTTTTTACAATTTTTATTAAAATATGTTCTGTAGTTTAGTTTTTAAATCGATTAAATAACTTCTATATGTCCCCCAAGTCTCTTTTTTTAATGTCTTAATTATTTAAGGTTTTATTTTACACTTTTAAGTTACGAATATAGTAAGGGAATATAAGGGAATGTAAATATTTAACACAAATTACAGAATATTGCTTTTCTCGATACTGAGTTGTTAATTCTGGAGGGGTTCTTCTAGTGTTTTCCTATCAGTTCCACTTCACCATATGCATGTGACGAGCATAAATTGCTTAGCAATCATATTGAACTTATCGAATCGCAACGTGAAATGTTGTTGAGTAGTTCCGGTGGCCATCTGTGGTTTTCATTATCAGTTCCACTTCATCAAATGCTGCTTACCGAGAGTAAATGCACAAGTTACTATAGAAAATACCTAAATCGGTATAGGTGTATTAATATTTCCCATAACAGTTCTCTCGATTTCACCAAGATCCTTACCTGATAACAATGGGAAAAGCTATTAAGTATACCCTTTCAATAAAGAGAAAATAAATTCGAAATTGGTCCTAAATCGGCGGAGAAATTGGTAATCGAACATAAAAAAATATATGCAATTGAACATAGAACCTCTTAATATTTTGAAAGCGATTTATAAACGAAAATTCCTTGCGTAATGAAGTATCACCTTATTAAACTATTTGATAGGAATTTCGAACGTTTATTTATTAAAAATATATAATATGTTTCTATATTTAAACTTTCGAATGAAATTAATTAGCACGTGAATTTTAAATTACATCTTAGAATGTCTTTATAGTTTTAATGTTTAACAATTAAGAACAAGAATAAAAAATATTAATTTTAACGACTTATGGTATCAAAAATATTGCGATAAAAATTAGCGATTGAGAGCACATGATTTCCACTGTATCAGACATTAATTCCAGTCTAAATCCGCACCGGAAATACACCTTGCGAGATTTTTGCTCTAAATCACATTACGTCGACCGCTTACTTAAAAAAAAAAAAAAAAAAAAACTATAATAATATACGTACTTTTAAAAAGTTTTGAAGTGAATTATAATAAGACATAAGATAGTCCACGTCATTATTTTCTAAATATTTTAAATCAATCAAAATCAAAATATACTTTATTCAAGTAGGCTCTCACGAGCACTTTTGAATCGTCAATACATAAAAAAATACATCAATAATGTAGCTACCATAATATACCGCCATGTATCTCTGTTGACACCTCTTTGCTAGTCACATCAGTCCCATAAATATGTATTAATACTATAAAGAGGTAAACATTGTTTATAAGTTTGTATATAGGGGGTAATCTCTGAAACTAATGATCCGAATTGATAATTTATTTTTGTGTTCCATAGTCCGTTTATTGAGGAAGGTTATAGGCTATATTACACGAGGGCTGTATTATATTAACACGAGCGAAGCTGCGAAAAAAGTTCGATTCTGCACTAATATTGAATAGGCTATATTACATCACGCTACGACTCACAGAAGAGAAACAGTAACTATTAAAGCGAGTGACATCGCGAGGGACGGCTAATATATACTAATATTATAAAGAAATAAAATTTGTTTGTATGTAGGGGGTAATCTCTGAAACTACTAATCAAATTTGAAAATTTTTCTTTGGGATGTATACCCCATTTATTGAGGAAGGTCATAGGCTATATTACATCACGCTACCACTAACAGGAGCGTAGTGGTAACCATAAACGCAATTGAAACCGCAAGGGACAGATCATATTACATAAACATACTAGACACATAAAAATAAATCACATAAAATAATTATAAAGTTTTAGTTAAAAACGGGCGAGAAAAAAAGAAGCAAAATATGTAAGCGTTGTAGCCACTCTCGGAGATAAGCCTTTCCCGAGTTCCTAAGAACCGACAATCACTTCCGAGTTGTATAAAAACTTGGAACATCAACAGTTGGGTATCACATCGTATACTACCGCCGGGCGTTGACTAGGCTTATCGACATGAAGACTTTTGTAAGTTATTTCTCATAATAAATAATAAATTATATTTTTTCATAGTGTGTTGTGATGTATGGTGGATGTATATGGAGCTGTTTTTGAGGTTTATGCAATTAATGTTAATTGTTCTTGTTCTTAATTCGAAATTAAAACAGTGTTTTTTGTTTTTTAATTCTTGTTATTATTTTTGTATGAATGTTTGCGTGTGAGGTTACAATTATCTAAGACTGGATATGTAGACTGTTTCAAGAATATTATAAATGTGTTAAATCATTTTGAATTGGCAAAGTTTTAATAATAATAAATTATAATTATTATTTAGTTTTTAAATTTTTTTGTTAAGTCTCGTTCGTATGTGTGCATTATCTATCGAAGTTAATTAACAAAAGTGATCCTTAAAGTGTTTTCGTTATTTATATTTCGAAAATCGAATACCGACAACGTCGACTTATAAACGTGAAAAATTAAAAGTTTTTAAATATGTATTTTTAACTTAATATTTTAAATCGTCATAATCGTTTCCAAACTACCCAGTCGGATATCGGATCGTCATCTCATACCATGTTCAAAAAAATGTTTTTTTTTTTTTAAACTAAAACCTTAAAACTCGGTCAATTATAACAATATTTTGATGTTGTTTCAAAGGTTAAACAGATTGTACCAACAGAGTTTTCATCAAAATCTATTTAGTAATTAGGTTTTCAATACAATATAAATGTTATTCGAGTTCACGAAATTACGTATTGCTTTTTAAATCGGTTCCTTTTATAAAGTATCAGTTATGTAAACCGACAGACAGATTTTAACGTAACAAATCAGTTAGTGGGTGAACAATATCATTGTTATTTCACGCAAATCGGTCCATTGTTATATTAAGGAAGAAGACTGACACCGTTTGTCCGATCGAATCTCCTAACTTCCATTAAGAACATTAACACTAACATTATGTAAAGTGCATAAAAACGGATTATGTAATTGACGGTGCCGAAGATATATGAAATTTAAATTAATATTCGACAATAAATAATGTATTGAAATATTTTATCAAATACTAGCTGACCTATACTAGCTGACCTATACTAGCTATAAGTAATAGCGTGATGTAATATAGCCTAGCATATAGTATGGCCTATTCCAAAAAACGGCTTAACCAATGCAAAAATAATTCGCGGCTTTGCTCGTGTTAATTTAAATTTTGTTTAGCCTATGATCATCTAGAATAATATACTTTTTTAAAGTTATCATAATTTTTTAATAGGTTCAGTACTTCCGAAGTTAATTTTGCAATACACAAAATTCGCTTTTTCTTATACCATAGTGGTATAGATTTATCAATAAATTAGTTTTTAGATTTGGCGATATGCTGCATGCGTAGTTTATGACCAAAGAATATTGTAAATTCGTATGAGCTTGAGAGCTTGTATTAATTCATCTCAAAAGATTTTTTAAATTAATATTATATTGAACTTTTGTTATTAAAATCAACGGATCGATAAATATAAATAGGTATCAAATCCCCACATTGTCTTCGAAATAATATTTCCAGCAAACGTTACAGAGTTAGGGTAGAGACAGTAAAAAAATGTTAAGTTAAACAATGATGACGTCACAATTTTAATCGGTAAGGTCGTACATAACAACGTTTATATAATTATTTTAATCGTCCTACTACCTTTTTAATGAACTACATTATTTCGTAATTTAACTTACTAGTTGGTAGAGTCTCCTATCTTTATACAAATTGTATCAAAATTGTATTGCTTTTTTATGTTATTAAAACTGAGCATTAATCGTTATGAATATTAATAGGTATAAATAGTGTATGATACAACATTAGCCTTCATACTGACCAAACTATTGGCCGATATAAATTTTACAGTCTTTTGGGTCTGTAATAAAATGGTGATTTAAAGTTAGCCATATTAAAATACCAATTCAGTAATTGGCAGCGATCAATGATCATTATAATACATAAGTATATATTTCTTAGGTGAGCACTGCATTTGTAAGTTCTACTCACTGATTTAAATCCGATTTACATATTTTTTTAATTACCGCTTTGATACCTGAAAGTACTTACTGTTAGCGATTTAATAATTTATTTTTATCAAGTTATAGAGTTATTTTATATCCGTTACTTAATTTCTTCCTCGCGTTTTACTCGCGTTTATGGTTACTGCTTCGCTACTGTGAGTCGTAGCGAGATGTAATATGGCCTATTATTTACCTCGATAGTCTGGCTATCATATGCGAATGTAATTTTTCAAATCGGACCAGTAGCTTCAAAGATTACGTTCTACATATAAACTGAGAAACAAATTTTACCATTTTATAATATTAGTATAGATATTATTTTATTTTACAAAATTATAGTGCTATCTGTACCAAGATTTATGAAACGTCTTACAGTTTCTCCCGCGTTAGAACAAAATGCGTATAACATTTTTTATGTTCTGTGTGTTTTTACTTGGAAAAAATACATAATACGAAAAGCGAGTATGAATCGCGATATTCTACAATTTGTGTGGTAGGCCTATTCATATAATAAAAGCGTAATAGGCCCGTATTGTAAGAGATTTATTACTTCTTATAGTAACGGTATACCCTTATATTTGATTAATATTTTCAATACGGTCCTGTCGAATTCGATTTAGGTATTACATCATTTTTCTTACTAACTTTAACGAAAGCAGTATTGGTGGTTGTTTTTTTAAAGATTTTGAGGAACATTTTAATTGTGACCATTCCAAAATTAATTTTGTCTTGAAAAGTTACTTTTACAAAAAGAAAACGAAGTAAAGGAAATTAAGTAACCGATGTGCATGTTTCGAAAATGTGACTTCCTAAGTTCCTTCAAGTGTTTAAAAAGAGTATTTATTTTTTTCTAAAAAAGAATACAATTATCATTTATTGATATAAAATAGCGCACCGTAATGCAATACTCTCTTTATGTACTTATCCGTTACATTTACCGGTAAAGCCGATAGAACCAAGATGAATGAAGCGTGAAACCTTAAAAGCAAATATCGTTAAAAGCATCTTAAATTTTGAATTAAAAATATAAATTAAATCTTACATCTTCGTATTTATATATTTTTTAAGATTTTCTTTACAATCGAAGTTTTATGCAAGCGAAAACGCGGCTAAAAGCCTAGTCACCTTTTTAACGAATTTAATCACATCATATTTATTTAATTATTCACGAACACGAGAAAATGATATTAAATTTTCACGTCAAAACTTGAGAGTACTTTTATAATAAAAGTGTATATTTTGCGAGATAAATTTTAAACATTTCAACTGAAATTCATCGTCTCATTTACGTATGCAAACTTTAGCAGGAACGTTTTGAGATACGTTTATGCACGTACATACATACGTGTATATGGTATTGATAACGTTTTGATTTATTTTAAAAGAACTAAATTTCGTTCGCGACGGTGAATGTAGGTTGCGTTCAAGAAATTCAATAGATCTATTGTAATGGTCTTTCTTACTGAAAAATAAAACCAAAAACAAACAATAAACCAACTTTCATAGACCTCTCCTATATAAATGTGCTATTGAATATGATTTAAACGAGATACATTGTATTTAGTATTTATAACAAAAATAAACATATGAAAAATATATGAATAGTTGACGAAGATGACACTTAATTTATACAGAAAGTAAGTTCTTGGAAATTGGTTAAAATATAATTTCCGTTTCTTGACGTATAAGGGTTATTTTTAAAGACTTGAGCCCAGACTCCTGTCAATATGAGATAAAATATTATTATATAGTTTCTTAGTCGAATAAGAAAGCTTTTAGAAAATATACAAAAATATATATACTAATATTATAAAACTTAAGAGTTTGTTGGTTTGTACGGGCTAATCTCAGGAACTACTGGTTCGAATAAAAAAAAAAACATTTTTTTGTTAGATAGTTTATTTATTGAGGAAGGCTATAGTTTAGATTACATCGCACTACGACTGATAGGAGCGAAGCAGTAACCATCAACGCGAGTGAACCGCAAGGAACACCTAGTTGAAAATAATTTTGTCCTCAACGAAATTTTACAGTAGTGTAGATGAATAGTATTTTCCAAACAAAATTTAATATCGATGTTACATTTATTTCGTATCTTTTCCTCACCGTAAATAAGTGGTAACACGAAAATAGTGAGGGGAAAAATCTCCAGTTTCAAAGTCGATTGAACGATTACCATTGCCCGGTTAGGAGCTCAGCCATGTGAAAATCGACTCAGGATCCAATTTATTCCTATTTCAAAAGCGATAAGGATGGGATAATATCGATATATCAATATTTATTATTATGTAAGGTTACTTAATTTTTTTGATAAGGTTTAATATGTGAAATTACTAGATTGATTTTATAAATTATTTTACTAATAAAATAGAATATTCACTATATAGATGAATAGGTAATTTCTAGCGTCTGTGAGTATATATATACATATGTGTTTAGTTAAAATGTTATTTTATCCACTTGATTATTATTTTTTAAAATATCAATTATCAAATTATCTTCATATCAAATATTATCAAAGGTTAACGAATCATTAGGGTTTGCTTATAACTTAAAATGCTAAATGGTTAGATTACTTTCGAATTTACAATATTAGTGTAGATTATATTTTATAGAAAGGAATCATTACATTGAAGTATGAAGCCATTAGATATAAGAGTGAAAACAGTGTAAAAAAACAATGTCGATTAAGTCTAGGAGAAAGGCAGATGTAGACTGTACACGAGTACATAAAAGTATGTAACAGTATAATTAGACAACTGTATCTTTAGTATATTCACTCGACTGTGGATTACGTTTTGAAATCTATACTAATACTAGCAGTTCCTTGCGGCTTTGTCTCCATATATTTTGGAATTTGATAGAAGCGATTCAGAAAACGTCGTTAAGCGTGTGTTACTACGGAGATATTTTTTTGCCATTTATTTTCCAACATTTATCGATAATCATCGTGGTACATCACTACGGATTAAAGCAAGGCGGTTTATTTACGGATTTATATGACATGTCCTTGCTTTAACCAATAAACTAACGAAATGTATTTACGAGTACCGCGTTTAAGATTTATTTTATATACCGTTAACTGTCTGATATATTAGATGTGGTGAAAGTAAATTGCAAAAATGTCAAGATTAAATTAGAGCTAAATTTATATTGAAGCTGGAATAACTGGAACATAAATAAAGAAATATATTACTAAATTTAAATAAATAAAAATTAAATTTTGTATGTTGGTGATCTATGCGTTCAACCATTGATCGGATTGTAATGAAACTTTGGTAGAATGTTGTGGGGACGTTCACGAGCGTTATTGGACCAAAAAGTTATATAATTTAGATGTGATTGCAACGCATGCCGGGTACAGTTAATCAATACTTCTATTCTAATGTTATAAAGAGGTAAAATTTGTTTTCAAGTTTGTATTTAGGGAATAGTCTATGAAACTACTGATTTGAAAAAAAACTTTTCCTTTAGATAGTTCTTTTATCGAGGAAGCTAGCAGGAAGTATTGTTTTATAAAGATTAACATTCGTTTGGTTTTTCGTATCTTATGCACTCCTAATAGCATTCATCCGTTGCGAATACTATGTTTGAACTTGCGAGAAGGTTATGTGTTTAGTTCCGTAAACTTCCAGTAGGTGGTACGAGGCCAGATAGAACAAGGCAAGTTTACAAAACAACCCTACTACGTACATAAGTTACGCCATATTTATAGAGCGTAATCATGTGCGCCATAATTATGAAACTATTGATTATTATATATACATATATACGCTACGATGGAACATAACATAACATAAATAGACTTCCAAGATCATTACCCTTTCTTTGGGATTTGCCGATGTCGGGTAAAAATTAGTTTTGGATGATCGTACATCATAACAAAATAGCATACTATCGAGAACGTAGTCCCAAGCAAAAGCTACTAGTCTTTATATCCGGAACTCCATTACCAATCAATATGACGTCATTCTGATGATTGTCAATAACCCTTCTGACGTCAGAATGTGTGCAATAAAGCGAGAGTTACACTCGTAAGTTTTGCTTTCAGACTTCCATAAAAATTTACATAAGTAGTTTGTCATTGCTTTACACTTGAATGAACTTACTGTCGGTGCCTTATTTTTTACAGTAACAGCTTTCGTAAGGCTACTTAGTTAGCTGTTAGCAGTTACTGAGTTACTATATATCAATTACGAGTGTATAACTTACAAATGTAATTCTCGCTTAACGGATCTAGTCACGATTGTTTTACTTTTTATTTTTGCACGGCCATTCGAAATAATTGGAGATCTTTATTAAAAAGGAGGTTGTTATTTGGTAGTGTTTATTTTTTATATACCTACCTAGAAATTTATAATTTTTTTTTAACGATTTTAAGTTTTGTTTTTGTTTGAAAGGAAGTATTTTTAGATTAGTCACATACAATTTTTATCGAAATCAGTTAAAATAAAATAATTTGATTGAGTATGAAAATGAAATAGCTTATTTTGCTTTTAAACTTTATTTATTTTTTTATCTTAGTTATTACATTTCAAGTGAAATATATTAAACAAGAAGAAAAATTGTTATAACATCTTTCTGTATTTTCTAAAATAGAAGAAACAACGAAAATAAGTAGTGTTCATATCATGGTTTAGCTAAATTTTTTGCGCGTCTACAAAACGGTGTTACGTAAACGGTTCTTTAGCTTATTTTATATTAATGTTATTCGTCAGCGATTGGTAAAAAATTGCACATAAAAAACTATACTTAAGAAGACCAACACTATGATGGACCGGAAGTAGATGAATAATGTTATTAACCCATTTAGTATATTTTTAATATCTCCATTGTACTACGAAAATAAATTAAAAATCTCTTTGTTCGAGTGTTTTTTGTTGAAGTTATTTTTAATAGATAATATTAGTTTACAGTGATTGAAATATGAGAATTATATTTAACAAGATGTCCCTTTCCACATATACTGTGTTGCTCCTGTGGGTGATGTTTTATAGCCTACTAGAATTACATTTTTAAATATTTCTAATTAATATAAAACAACTCTGTAGCCTGGTAACAGCTATCTCGGTAGCCTTACGATACTTACGGCTGTCAAAAACGGCAAAAAGACACTGACTGTAAATTCTCTCAGGTGTAAAGGAACACAAACAACTTAATATATCTGTAAATCTTTCTGATAGTCTGAGAGCCTTTTTATATGAAGATATAACATGTACTTGTCTGTGTGTTACGCAATCACGCCTAAACTACAGAACCAAATTAAATGAGGTATACAGATAGTCTAGAACTTGTGAATTGACATATGCATAATTTTGATTACAAAATAGGGCTGTAAGGAGTTAAAATATACTAATTAAAAAGGGATAAATAATCCTGCGCAGACGAAGTCACACTCACTATCTATACATATAATAAAAAGTCGAAATCCAATCTCCTTTCTATAAACATTTAGACTATCCTCCGGCCATTATGAAATAAATTAGTATTTTGATCGAAGTGATAGCATATATTATACCCATTAGTGCGTATTATATAACGCTAACTTTCTCGGCCATTGTGGACTAGATCTTAGTCTGAGCTAACCTACGGAACTCGTTTATCCGGTAGAAAGGCCAGTAAAAGGGACATTCGTGTCTAAAGCGGAATGTACAATGTGAATTTTTGATGTACATTCAAAAGTTAACACAGAGTGACGTCATGCTCTATTATTTAATAAGCATGTAATTTGAGAATGGATCGATTTAGTTATTTTTTGCTGTAAAATGTTCGTAATAGTCGGGTTTGCGGTCTCCTTTCTGTTTTTTTTTGGATTAATGAACGAATTTCTTGGAATTTTATAAGATAAGGTCTGTCAGTTCTGTCTAATGTGTCAAGGTCAAAGGGTTCTTTTTTTTAAGTAACTTAGTTGTCTTATTTTCATAATAATTGTGTTTTTATTTAGATTCAAAGTGGTCTAACATTATATGTACATTTCTCGTTCTACCATCCATGACCATGGCCATAGGGTTAAACATGTTTGGTATGGTGCTGCGAAGTAAATGTCATATGCGTGGGAATGGTCACTAGGTCGTCTAGGCTTTTTTTACAGAAAAAAAGCTAAAAAAACAGCAGGCGGAACACCTGATGTTAATTTATCACTCCGTTCATAGACAGCGCCGGAGCTAACATAAATGCATTGCCAGCTTAAAAAGTAATCTATACTAATATTATAAAGCTGAAGAGTTTGTTTGTTTGAACGCGCTAATCTCAGGAACTACTGGTTCGAATTGAAAATTTATTTTTGTGGTAAATAGTTTATTTATTGAAGGCTATATTACATCACGCTTCGACTCATAGGAGCGAAGCAGTAACCAAAAACGCGAGTAAAGCCGCAAGGGACAGCTAGTAAGGAATTTAAGGGAAAATAATTGGGGAGGGAATTAGCCTTTCGTCACTCTCTCATCGCACGTAGCACGATATATTAGATATATTTTATTAGAGACAAAGATTAAAGATATAGATTTGAATAGAGAGTAAAGTTTAAAAAGAAGACTGAAAGAGAAGAAGAATTAACGAGCCGTTCTTTTATTAGAAAGTACAATCCCGGTCGAGCCAGCCCGTATGCGAGAGGTAGACAATGGGTTATAGTTCTAAGGGGTTACGTTAATTCAGTTGAATTTTCCTTGTCTATTGTATACACATTAGCACACGAAAATTAAAGACTCACAAGATATCACATTGATAACGAAGATTAATATTCAAAGTAATAAGTGTAAATTCGCCTTATTTCTCTACATAATCATCTAACTTTGTGAAACAGTGAACGCATCCTTTCATTTTACTTTCGATTATGACGAATCCATTATGAAATGAAATATCTATTGAACCTTTTTGATTTGAGGGCGAAAGTTATAAGCATGGCACAAGTAACTTCCAAGTAGATGACGCGCGTGTATTACCGGCCCATAAATAAGATTTAGACGGTCATAACAAAAGCTAATACTTATGAAATAAAAGTAAAAGCAAAGTAACAGCATATAAATATCCCACTGCTGGGCAAAGGCCTCCTCTTAACAAAGTTTAGAGCTTAATCCACTATGCTGCTCCACTACGGGTACATACATGTGTCAGAATTTCTCCGAGCACATGCAGGTTTCCTCATGATGTTTTGCTTCACCGCCGTGCTCGAGGTGAATTTGAACACAAATTTAGAACTTAAAACCTCAGCCGTCGTTCAAACCCGTAATCATCGATTGAAATGTTCTAAGCACTAGGCCATCTTGGTTTTAATGAAATAAAATATGTATATCCAATTCTCAATAGTCATTATATCTCATTGAGGTTTTTATTTGTGAAGTAATATTACTTTTTTACTAAAATGACTTATACGTAACAAATAATCAACTTGAGTTTATAGGGTTGTCACTCAGACCTCTCTTCGAGGTAACAGCTTTAAGTACAGAGACTGTAGTGTAGCTAACACTCGCGGTCGTGTTAATGGTTAATGATTCGGTCGTGTGTAGCGTGATGTAATATAGCCTATAACCATCTTGAATATACAAGCTATCTAACATAAAATAAATTTTTCATCTTCATTTTATTTCATAGACAAAATTATAAAAGATTAATTATCGAGTTTCTTGCCGGTTCTTCTCGGTAGAATCTACATTCTGAACCGATGGTAGATAAAACTACATAAATTTAAATATTTTATTGTTTCTTTTTTGATGATTTAAAGTACTGGTACCATTCGTACACGATTTATTTACTATTTGTGATACATTATACGTACTGGTACTATATATAATAGTTCGAAATTCAATGGTGGTTTGATTTAAATTTACAAAAAAATCACCTCTATTTAAAAATATAAAATGTCACAAATTTTGGTTTTTAAATGCTGACAACCCTAGCTTACCAATATTATTACGAAGAGTTACTCGTGTTATATAAGATTACATTGTAACAATAAGTTCAATGGCATAACAGAATCAGTGGACCGTGATCTTATTCATTCGGCTTTAGGGTTCAATTGGTAATTGTGTTAAACCAAATCATTATTTTAATGTATACATAGATACAGATGACTTAGAGAGTTGCATATGTACACTAATATATAAAGGGGTAAAATTTATTTGTAAGTTTGTATGTAGGGGGTAATCTCTTAAACTACTGATCGAATTTGGAAAATTCTTTTTGGGTTTGATAAGTCGTTTATTAAAAAAGATTATAGGCTATATTAAGTCACGCTACGACTCATAAGCGCAGTAACCATAATTGGACAACGAATGTAATGTCTTAGTATTTTTCACTTCTTTACTTTAAATATTTCTAATGAAAATATTTTTTACGAATATAGTTATAAATGTCACATTTTTTCAACACCATATATAACATTTAACACGTCAAAAAATACTTTATATTATTTCCAAACATTTTAAGAAGTATCATATTTAAACAATTATCACGTAATATAGTCGTAGTTTTATTTATCATGGTTTTTATTTAAATAATCGAAGACTTTCATACAATAAAAAAGGTCAAAATAATCGAATGATTACGTATAGACTCGTTCAGTTTTTGTGTCAATCATTCAAATAAGAAACTAGACAAATAGCTGAAAAATGTGACTATTCGGAGCGTGACAGTATTTTATTTTTTATTTTACTTTATTAAACTATGAAAATAATTTATTTAAAGTTTCTGCTGGAATTAAATAGAAGCTTTATTTTGAATAATTGTATAGTAGTTTTAATTGTACGGTACCATGTGGTTTAATTTTTTCATAATTAATAATAAGAACATATTATTATATATGTAATCCAAAAAAAATATCGGAATTTGTCGAATAGTTTGAACTCACTAAAGATTTTTTCGTTAAATAAAACATTATTTTTAGTTTTTAGTTGTATAAAAAATAAAAGAAGGAATTGGGTTTTCTCTTATTTTTTATCTTCATAATCTTTAAATTATTTAACATTTTTATATATTTAAATATCACAAGAATCAATTTATACATATAAGAAATAATAATAATTTTTGTCCAGCATATTTAGAAATATTCTATTAAAACAATCTATACATAAAAAAGTACCTAATCATTCTGACGAAAATAAATCTCGTAACTCTATTCAATTCTGTTATACACATTTCAATGAATAAAGCTCGTGATCTCGAAGTAAGAGGTTAAAATAAAACGATGAATTTTGTTTTTTGTAAAAACCCAGAACATACCTTAATAGCTATATAATTTAGATGAAGTCTTAAAATCAGTAATGGATGACTTAGTGTTTTATCTGAAATTGGCAACAATTTTTCAAGTGAATGTAATGTTATTTTTATTACTAAATACCTGTCACCCATAACTTTGTAATATCGAGGTCTAGATGTTTAACGGGTAAATTATCAAACATTATACTAAAGAATTTATGAACGAATTTAATATTAATACGGGTACAACAGCAAAAAACGTTTTACACTTGGAAATTCGGACGTTTTTTTAGTCATTGATGTCGTAAAATGTTGATAGAATAGTCTTTCTTATCGTAGATTATGAACCAAAGAGTTATAAGAAACAAAATTTTAATTACTAATTTAGCTAACTCGTTTTACGCATATTTTGAATTCGGTTGCTTCAATATATATATTTTGAAAGATATTATTGGAGCTTATTGCAAAAAAAACGGTTCGACATGTCAGAATATATGATTTGATAGCGATAGTTTTTACCAAGCCTCAGGTTATGTGCTGTGGTCAATTTATTATTAAATGTACCTTGACATTATAAGTGGACTCCTACAAAAAATTAACTATCCGCTTGACGTCTTCACACTTTTATGTGATGGGCGCTCATAAAACGTTTTATTGGTATAATTTGAACGCCGATATAACCATGTGGTTAGAATATTTGAGACCCAACTAAAGCTTCAATTCAAATTCGAAAAATTTAACTTCGGTGTGAATAATTTGGATGAAATAATTATTTTCTAAGGTGTAGGCAAAAATACTATAAAAACACGTATTATTTGGAAATATATCTAAGCTATGTTGATTAAGCTACCAGCGTAAAAAAAAGGTTGGATTCCAAACGTCTGTTTTTCTCTTGATCGTGATATTAATCGGAAACTGAACTATTCATTAGCGGTTCAACTTGTTACAATTTACAAAAGAAAAAAAAAATAAAGCTTTATTGAAATTTAAATTGCTATTCACTTAATGCAAATCTAAGAAAAGTTAAAAAATGATTTAAAATCACTCTAAAGTTATTCGTCATCGCCATAGCTTCATACGTTAAAAGTTTGATTGCCGTCCTTAAAATTCATACTTTTGAAGCACGTTCGCGAACTAAATACTCGCTTCTCGAACTAATTTGCCGCGAATGAAACTTTCGTGTTGAGGATTTTTGAAAATTCGAGCACCAGAACCGATGATTTACCGATCCGCTTGGCTAGTGATGCGTTCAATAATTGCCAATTAAATAAATTTAACGAGATTGCATCAGCGTTTTCCGATCCCGGCCTATTTCTCTTCTCAACAATGCTTGACAGTAAATGGCGTTTATGTTTGACTTTATAAATACCAGCGTATTTTTTGGGATTTCTCATAAAATATGTCTCTATAGACGCAGTTGATGAACACAGTCAAAAACCAACGATTTATGGTATATTTTATTTATGATATCAAACATTTTTGTGAACAAAATTTATTGCTCGATGGTAGCCAAAAAAAATTCGTATATTATCTTAAATAATTTTTGAATAGAAAAGCTTTATATCTAGATCGAATAGATTTTAATGATATTTTATCTTTTACAGGTATGTTTGCTGGCGTTGGCAGTTGCCACTTGCAAGGCTGGATTTGACTCCGGATATGATCAAGGAAACAACGGATTAGCAGATAATGGTGGAGGTTACCACTTTTCTGCACCTTCAGGCGGAGGTGGGGGTCATGATTTTGGTGGTGCTCAGGGTGGTCATGACTTCTCTGGCGGTCAAGGTGGTCATGGATACAATGGAGGCCAAGATTTTTCTGGTGGTCAAGGCAATGATCATACCTTCGCCCTCATTCAAAATCAAGATTTAGGACATGGTCAACAGAACTTTGACCTCGGCGGCCACGGTGGAGGACAAAACTTCGGCGGAGACTCATATCTCCAGGCCGCTCATGATTTGGGACAGAACTTCGATGGCGGTGATGGTGGTCACGGTAATTTTCAAGGAGATGTATCTGGTCACGGAGGCAACTACGGTGGACATAGTTTTGGAGGACACGGCGGAGCCGGTGGCGGTCATGGCGATGGCGGCCAGCAAGGATTCATCCTGCACGACGGTGGTCACGAATTTGGCGACCAACACAACTTTGGCCATGAAGCTATCCCAGTAGGAGAACACGTTGACGAGGAACACCCTGTAGAAGTACCTCAATACAAACACGTGACTGTCCCAATTCACAAGCCAGTTCATGTTAACGTGCCTAAACCTATTCTTATTGGCATTCCCCATCCTTATCCCGTCAAGGTTCCCGTCCACAAGCCAGTAGCTGTTCCTGTCGAAACCGAAATCTCTATTCCAATTGAGAAAGTTGTACCCTACCCCGTCGTCAAACACGTGCCTTACCCAGTCGAGAAGCATGTTCCTATTAAGGTAGAAAAAACCGTAACCGTTCATGTGCCTCAGCCTTACCCCGTCAAAATCCCAGTGTACAAAACCATTCACCATCACAAAGATCATCACTGATTATGTTGTTTGTTTGTTTGATGTGTGTGTGTTCCGTGCCTTGTAAATATTGTTAACTAATTTTAAGTCATTTTCAACTGTCTTCATGTTGTAGTTGATTTATTTATTATTAAGATTGTTGATGTTTTTTTTATATTGTTAATTATACATAGTTACCATTGGAAATGTGTTGTTTGATTTTGTATTTTTTCACAGAAGTGATTAATTTGTTTTCCATTACTATGAAAGGACAACTTAAACTTTGAGTAAATTTCAAATATACAATATTATGTCAAATACGCGATAAGGCAATAATCAAATTAACATATATAAGACATCGAATGAAAAATGTTTCTGATACATTTTAATATTTACTGTTAAACTGAAATTCCTTTGAAGAAATACCCCAAAGAAATAAACTCGATAAGCTTAAAAAACGCTCAATATTGAAAAGATAGAATGCAGATCTCTTTGATTTAAATTAACAAATCCATTAATACAAATAATTTGAAATGTAAAGTAATTAAGAACAATTGCCTTTATTATCAAGGAATATAAATTAATGTATTCATTATGTAGGGACCTGAATTATAATAAATGATTGTTATCTCGCAGACGGGAAGCTTAAAGGAGATTAGCGAGGAGGTAAATATCTCCTGAGAGCCCTCGTGAGCCTCTGATCCATGTTTACGGTTTTCGGATTTACCTTGAGTGACTTTTTGGCTTAATACATTCAATTTGTGTAGGTGTGATATTAATTTGGGAATTCTTGTGCCATTTTTTTTTTCAGAGACTCACGACACAGAGTCATGTTGTAGAGATTATAGGAAATTTGCCATTCTTATTTTTCTGCTAGTAATTTGCTTTCATCTTCTTAAGATGGTGATTAATGCTTAGTGACTGATCCCTTTCCTGTCTTACTGGTGATTGTGGCGATGAAATAATATAGTTATGCTTTTTTGATGTTATCTCAGCATTATCTTTGTTATTCACTACCATAACCATGACCATAAGGTTTGCACTTGTAAGTTTTTATTACGGACTTACAAAAGATTTTACATAAATTATTTTTTATTGGCATTACGCTTCGAACCGGTCTATTTGAAAATATACCGAGATTATGATGGTTTTACATTGCTTCTACATCAGATTTTTTGTAAATGCATCTTGACATAGATTATTAAATTATTTTCATTCGCAGCTAACGTAAGATTACCTAGGTAACCGTAACCAAGTCACAGAGTTTACTTTAATTTTTCATAAATTGCTTACATAATTAGATTACGGGAGGAAAAATTACAAGTGTAATTCTCGCCTAATCTAAATTGTTCGAATCTCTTTTGACCACTTTGTTCTGCGTATTACAATTTTGAGATGAATTTTATTTTCAAAACGATACCGTATAATATTAAAGCAATAATTCTCGTCATCTCGGACAAAAAAACACACACGAAGATTAACTTCCTCTTAGAGCCAGATGTCTTATTGTACGCGTGAGTTACGGCGACGTTCTCATAAGTAACTACTGTTTTATGTAACAAATTGCCTTAGGGTGAGTTCATACGGATCATATTTTAGTGCACCAAGCTGAAATTGTTCTTATATATCAAATTGAGTATGGAATGTATTTTGAAAATAGTTTAAAAATTATATTATATGTTATTATAAAAGTAAATTTGGAAATAAAAAAATATAAGTAATTATTAAAATAAATCTACAGTAGCATAATTTTTATAAAAGTAAGAAAATTGATTTAAAATTTAATGGTTTAGCTGATAGTTGCCATTGAAACGTGCTTTCCGTATTATGATTGCATTAATTGCAAAGATTTGATTATCCGCTGAAGGAATTCGCTTTTCCCTCTTAAATGTTTTTATCGAAATTAAATCGAGTTTATGTGTCGCTTATGTATAAAATTTAATCATTAAAATCGATCTTTTGCCAGAATGATGTACAATTAAACAGACTAAAGACTATAAATCAAAAACAAAACTCTAAGTTAGTTTATATAAATCACAAAACTAAGTTTTCTTGCATATTATCAAAAGCACTCTTAACTGAGCTATATCTAACGTCTCCACCAATTAGGTTTCTAAGACATTTCGAGATAAATAAAGTTTAGCGCAGTCCGTGGTGTTAACTTTTTTGCTCAGTAGCGAGTGGAATGCATTTAGAATATCTCTTTAGCTTTCTCTAAAAGGTATTTTATAGAAAAATACTATATTTGTTATGAGAGAAGATAAAGATTTTTTTGTCAATAAGGAGTTTTCTTTTATACGAGCGAATATTATAGGTTACAAGGATTCTGATAAGCAATAATGTGTCAACCCACAAAAAGTCGAACTTTGAGATATTGATGTGTTTTGATAATGCGTCATGTATTTAACAATATTCAAAACATTCTAAAGTCGTCTACACTAAAAAGGTACGAAAAAAACTGTCTTAATTTATATGTTTCGAATATTGAAGTGTGCTTAGTATTTCGTAATATATAATCTAATATATAAAGCAAAAATAGATTCTTTCTTTATATAAAAATAGCCAGTCATGTACCTTTACAGCACCAGAAGGGCCATAAATGCGTTGCCACCTTAAAAAGATTTAGGAATGAAAAGAAAAAGAAAGTCATGTAAAGTATGGGGAAGGGGCTAGCTCTCTCACTCACCGTACGAGACGAGCTTTATACAGCAGGTACTAGCAGTTCCTCGCGGCGTTGCCCGCGTACACCTTTATACCCCCTAGCACAATAATAGCGGATGATTTTTGTATTCAGGGATATAGATATTTATTTATTCACCCTAAGATATATTTATGCTAAGCTTAAGAATAATCGTCCAAAAAAAATAAATTTTATCCACACAAACTTCACCACCCGCTTGCAGTTCAATAGAAGATGATATTCGTCTTATGGTTAACATTTCATTACTATCATCCAGAAGTATGTGTATTAAATTTTAAGTAAATATGACCACGGAATAAGATTTTCCATACAAATGTTTATACCCCTTTTAACCCTCTTAGGGGTGGAAAATCGAAAAACCCTTTCTTAATAGATGCTTACACCCTAAAAGGCACCTACAGCCAAAATTTCAAGTTTGTAACCGCAGCGGCTTAGGCTCTGCGTTGATGTATCAGTCAGGACAAGTAATTTTATATATATAGATTTCACGCCGATCTTCTGTGAGAGTAAGGTACTGCCCCGGTCCAGCTAGTCCGTATACGAGCTGTAGTCACTGGGCAATAGCTAAGCTCCGCCTCAGTTTAGTTCAGACCTGATAAGGTTTAAAATCATAAACGTTATGTTCGTTCTGAACGTGGCCTTTTCCAGTCTAAGTCTTGACTCAGAAAGTCATCGGGCATTCCTAATCCCCTTGCATAACGTGATGTATATACTTATAGAGATCGCTTATAGTTACAATGGTTTGAAGTAATAGTCTAATCAGGGATTAAATAAATTTAAATTGAGATTTAAAAAAAAAACGACAATCTTTTCTTTGATATTATTTTAACGAGCCCCTACAGTACAGTGATTACAGTAGTACAGTTAATTGCTGAGAAGTAGTAAACCATTTCAATTATTAGGTTTCAGAGATAAAAAATCGCATCAAAATTGGTCTGTTTTTTTAAGTTGAAGTGGACGTAGTTAAGCAGAAAGGACTCAATCCACACTTTTGCCAAAATTGAGTTAAGTATGCCATCGTACTCCCGAGGGTCGAATCTATCATATAATGAAAACCCTAGCTTTAAAATGTACATGCAAACTAGTTTTTTCACAACTCCGACTCAACCCACAAGTATGAAGAGCATACAAAATGTATTTGCTGAATTAACTCAGTCCGCTTGAATTGTTTTTAAGTAATGACATTGCTATGAATGTGTTCCTTACGTCGATAAAATAGAATAAACTCAAACAATTTGAATCCTTTCTAGGAATTAGTTTCGATTAGAAATATCCTTTTACCAAATAACTGAAACGACTCAAACAGTTTGGGTCGTTTCCGTGATACAGGTTTACTGACATAAAATATATCTTTTTGTTTATCAGAAACGACTCAAAACACTTGAGATATTACAGAAAAAGAGCTTTTGATGAACAGCGCATTTAATATCAAATAATTTAGAAATAACTCAAGTAGAATGAGTCGTTAGTAAGATTAGATGTAAGACTGATAGTCATATACATTTGATTGAATTGAAACGACTTAAAACATTTGCGTATAAAGTTTATGTAATAATAAATCAATTCCTATTTTATTTAGAAAGACTCAAACTACCTATTTCCCTTTTGTGAATCAGGCAAGGTAGTGTAATGAGTTTGGGAACTATGGTTTGAAATAAAATTATTTAGTTATGCGTTGTTTTGATGTCTTAAAAATAAGAGTAAACACAACTTTTCAGAGATTTTTATAGTGGCAACATTTTGTTGGTAAATTATTCTCAAAAACTGGCAACTCTACCATTTTATTTCACCTTAGGCTGGTGGACGCGTGTTTTGTTTTATTTCATTTTACCATCTAGAAACAAAAGAAGTGAATTAAAATGCGACGAATAGATCGAATTTTGTTTAGTGCCTTGGGACATAAGATCAACGAAAATACTGAGTTTTTAGATGGTAAGTACCAAACATTCACAAGGTTCATTTCTAACCTCAAAATTTTGTTATTGCATATATTAATACTTAAGTAATGGCCATAAAGAAGAAACTGTAACGATTTCTTAGGATTATTTTATTATAATCATAACAATCCAATATAACATTTTTTTTATAATAAACAGAGAGTGCCTTGGAAGAGATTTCTGCAGCGAATACTGCGCTGGAATCTGTAAACGATGACGTAGTTCCAACAGGTATTTTATACATAGCTAACTAATATTTATAAGGATTTGTACCCTATCTAATGGGCCCTATTATTGTTTGCAGAAATAACTTTGTTTTTCATAGATTTACTATGAAGTACAAATTAAATTTTACTATACATACTGAATTGTTTAATAACTAAAGTAAGATGTTGATTTTATTAATTTTTCCAGCTGTAACTGACGTGACGATCAATCAACATGCTGAGTAAATTTTTTAGTTACCTACCTATCTGGATATTTCCGTCTTTTTTTTTTTTTTTTTTTTTTTTTTTTTTTTTTTTTTTTTTTTTTTTTTTTTTTTTTTTTTTTTTTTTTTTCTGAATGAGTATTGCTGTTGGCCCTACTGGCCTTGACAGCGTCACCGGGGGGGGGGGCCGAGTACTGAGACTCAGCCTTGAAATTGGGAGCCCCCGTTGGGGCTCAGAATGGACGCCCGTGTCTAAGGGTGTCTCCTAGTGAGATCGCACCTCGGCTTAGAACGTCGTCGGAGTGGAGGATGGCGCTGTGCGGAGCGCGGATGACGAGGGTGACGGTCTCACGACGCGCCTAAGCGCGCCCGAGCCGTCGCAAACCGGGGACCTCGTCTCCGCCGGCGGAGACGGTGTGTGTGTGTGTTCGTGTTTGTTGTTAGGAATGGCGCGTTCGCCTGGGTGATGGGGTCGTCGGGATCTGCTAGGACGTGCATGGGACGTCTTAGTCTTTTCGGTAGGTTACCTCTCCTACCGGAATAATCACAAGCCTCTCTGATGAGGGGGTTCGGATGGCGGGTAGCTGTCTCGAAGAAGGTAGTGGACAGCGTTTTTAGATGTTTGGCGATCGAATCGAGTCCGAAGTCCTTGTGTAAATCTATATTACGTACGTACCACGGTGAAGCCGTGGCTGTTCGTAAGAATTTATTTTGGATGATTTGAAACCTTTTCAAGAAGGTGGGTCTGCAATGAGCGAAGACAGGGCTCGCGTAGGACATAATGGGACGTACGTAAGTTTTGTATAATGTCGTCTTATTCCTAAGCGACATTTTACTCCGCCCACATATCATCACATATAATCTGCCCAGCACGAACGCTGCCCTATTGCGGGCTTTGTCTATGTGGGACTTGAACGTGAGGCGTTCGTCGAGTGTGACACCGAGGTATTTAACCTCTTTTTGCCACGGGATCGGTTTGTCGTACATGGAGATGGCTCTGGGTTTGACGTGTCGGATACGGAGTTTTCTGGGCCTGCGGCAAAAGTGCACTGCGGCACTCTTTTCGGGATTGACCTCAATACGCCATTTCCTAAACCAGGCGCCTAGTGCGTCGGCTGCGGATTGGAGGCGTTTTGAGATAATTTTCCCTGAAGTCGACGATGTGTAAATTGCGGTGTCGTCAGCGAAGAGGGCTGTTTTTATGATTTTACCGTCTGTCAGTCGTGGTATGTCGTTCGTGAAGAGCGAGTATAGGAGGGGCGATAGTGCGGATCCTTGAGGGACGCCGGCTCTAATGGGACGGGGGATATTTCCGTCAATATTATTTACAATCTACCTGCGTAAGAATTGTTAGTGATGTACTTGTATTGTCTGTTGCACTTTTAGTGAGCTTAACACCTTTTTGTTGTGGTTTGCGGTATTCATGATAACACATTATTTTATAATTTTTCAATGATTAAAAAAAATGAGAATTAATATAGCATGATCCAGCTGTAAGGCTACAGGGTATAATGTTTGTGGTATTTTGCTGTACTAACCGCTATAATTTTGCCTTTTTTTGGTTTGTTATGTTTGATTCCTTTTAACTAATGTCTAATAAATTGCACTCACTAAGCTTTACACGTATGCCTTAGCCTACGAGCACCCAAAATCCTATTTACTAATTCAATATTTCTACTATGACAACTCTCAATTTGTAGATATACCTGAGACATCTTCTGGACTTGAAACAGATGCGTCCAAGGACATCAATTGCAAAGGTATCTGGAAAAATTTACTATGATATTAATTAAAGGCCTAATGAATGGCAAAGTTGAGTGATGAAAAATATCACTAATATTTTTATATTTTCAGATAATAGAATTCCTTTGCGCTCTTCAGCGACTCTGGCTGTAACTAAAGTGGATGATATTGTGAATTCAGGTGGGTTTACCACAATTCACTTGTTGTGCATATATGCATATACACACTTATACACACACATGGAAATGAACTTACTTTTTATTCGTCACTATCCACTTCCTTTTTCCAACCAGATGTTGAATCTCCAGCTGCCCCTTTGTACTCTCCATTGACTCCACTTGTGACTTTACGCAAAACCATAGCGGAAACATGTAAGTAAAAAAAGACAAATTCCTATTTGATTTTCTTCTTAACTCCACCATGTAAGAAAATGAGCAAGCTAAGGTGACTGCTATGATTCTAATACGCTATTCTACTGATTTCATCAGGTCTTGACTCACCAGCTGCTCCTGCATATTCTCCACTAACTCCTCTTGCTACACGGAAAGAAGCTGAAAAAAATAACTCACCAATACCACCAATGTCACCGAGTACATTAGAGTTATTCGAAACCCTCAGTCAAGATTTCTCTACAATTGATCATGCGTATATGGAACTTAAAGAAGATGAAGACTATGACAATGATACAGAATCTGATTATGTACCTGACAGTGGAGAAGAATCTGATTCTTCATACTCATCTGTAAAACAAAAAGGAAGGAAGAGCGTTGAAATTCCCGAGAGTGAGTGTTCGGAAAATGAAACTGTAACAGAAGGTTTGATTCAAACTCATGTTGCTATGGTGCACGATAATCACAGTAAAACTGACAGAACCACACAAATGCGACATGATGATGAAAACCAATTAATTGTTACTAATGCCGTTTACGATGATATAACTGTTCGTGAAATAATTTCAATTTGTCAAAGCTCTGATACTGAAGTTCAACCCGAAACTGTCGCCCATCCTATTACTGAAAATAATGACGCATTGCAAACTAAGGGCCGTTCCAAATGTGGACGCAAAAGAAAACATCCAGAATATTGTATCTCTGAAAAGAAGGGTAGGAAATACATGAACTTACCATATCATGTCAAAGACAAACTCTTAAAATCAAAAGTATTCTATGATTATACGTGCACTTGCAAGCAATGTTGCCATTTACTTGTTCCTACAGAAACACGAAAACAAGAGTTTGATAGGTTTGTAACATTGGGGTCATATGAAGCTCAACTGTTATTTATTTTGAATAATGTCAAAGAATCCGAAAAAGCTCGATCATATATTTCAACCAAGAACAAAACCGGCAAAAAGAAACCTCGACAGTATCGAAGAAACTATTATATTGGCGGGAACGTCGTCTGTAAGCAAATGTTTTTGAAAAATTTTCAAATATCGTCTAAAAGAGTTGACATATGTTTGACCAAAAAGCGAACAGATGAAACTTTCAACGACAAGAGGGGTTTAAAACAAGGTGGTTGGAATAGGACTCCTGAAGAAGACATTGATTTTGTCAGAAATATCATTAATTCCCTCCCAAAATACGAATCTCATTACAGAAGAGAACGAAACAATGGCACGCAATATTTAAAACAAGGTACGACTTTACAAAAAATTTACGACATCTCTCTTACAGAATTCAAAAAAGTGTACGGCAGCGAGAAGAAATTCGTCTCTTTTGCTACCCTGAAACATGTATTTTATACGAATTTCAATCTCCGTTGTAAACCATTAAAAAAAGATACATGCAAGAAATGTGATTTATTAGCCCTAGAGATCAAGAAGTGTTGTGTACCAGAAGAAAAAGAACAGTTAATTCTTCAAAGAGATTTACATCAAATGAGAGCGGAAGAATTACGTAAGCAAATGTCTCAAGACATGGCTCGGGCTAAAACAGATTCTTAATTTTGATTGTCTTACATACGATCTAGAAAAAACGCTGCCATTACCCCGAATACCGACTAACATAGTGTTTTATAAACGTCAGCTTTGGGTATACAACGCTGGGATTCACGTTGGCTCTAACGACCAAGGACGATGTAACATCTGGGTTGAAGGTGAAGCCGGACGAGGAGCCCAAGAAGTTGGCTCGTGCCTCATTAATTTCATAAAAAACGATATGAGACATGGCATCCAAAATTTAGTCCTTTGGAGCGATTGCTGTGGAGGACAAAATAGAAATATTAAAATAACCCTGTTGCTGAAAACTGTACTCAATAGCCACCCAAATCTTAAAACGATAACTTTCAAATATTTAGAGTCCGGCCATTCTTTTTTGCCTAATGACACTGACTTCAGCAAAATTGAATGTGAGCTCAAGCATCATGAGCGCATTTACACACCAGAAGAATACATGAATATCATGAAAATCTGTAAAAAGAAACATCCCCTTCAGGTCATCAGAATGAATAAACAACAATTTTTAAGCACAAAACACATTGAAAAAAAAATAGTTAACCGCAAAACATGTACAAATAAAAATAAAGTAAACTGGTTGAAAACCAAACAAATTTTATTAAAAAAAGAAGATCCATATTTAATTATTTATTTATTTATTTATTTAATGCTTTATTGTACAATACAATCGTATGAACAAAAGGCGGACTTAATGCTACTGCATTCTCTCCCAGCCAACCTTATGATGTACAAGAAAGTAGATGTAGGTGTACAATAGTACAATATAATATGATATAATACAATATAATATGATATAATATAATATAATATAATATAATATAATATAATATAATATAATATAATATAATATAATATAATATAATATAATATAATATAATATAATATAATATAATATAATATAATATAATAATAATACAATACAATATAATATAATATAATACCAAAATCAGCCATTATTGCTTCGCTGTAAATAGAGCTTTTTTAAAGCAATTTTAAAAATGTTTTTAGATGGAGCTTTTCTAATTTCTTCTGGTAAGTTATTCCACAAGCGAATGGCAGTTACAACAAATGACTTAGACATAAAGCCTGAATGGTGTAGAGGGAATGTTAACAGTAGGTTTTCAGTGGAGCGAAGTGTCCTAACATGAGCATCGGCCCTTAATACAAATTTTGATACTAAATAATCAGGGTAATTTGGGTTATTTAGTATCGAGTACAATGTGCACAGGATTCTCAATGACCTACGATCGCGTATCGAGAGCCAATTTAGTTTTGAGCGATAAGCGGATACATGATCATACTTGCGCAAATTAAATATAAACCGAATGGCAGAGTTATGGAGTCGCTCAAGTTTATTTACTAAATCCTCATTTGCGTCCAGATAACATATGTCACCATAATCGAGTATTGGTAGCAGTAATGTATTAGCGATTTGGACTTTTGTTTTTGTTGGTAACATATGCTTTAAACGCATCATGTTATGTAGGGTGTAGTAGAACTTTCGCGACACCTCTCCCACTTGGTCAGACCAACTCAGGTAATTATCTAACGTTAGCCCAAGATCTTTAACAGAGTTGGAAAATGGAATTGGGTGATTATTGTAGTAAAGACTATAAATAGACGAGTCAATTTTTAAATGTTGCTTACGACTACCAATGATTATAGCCTGACACTTTGCTGGATTCACTGAGATACCATAGCTAGCAGACCACAGAGATATCTGTGATAGGTCTGTATTAAGTTCAGCAATAGCATCAGCCAAACAATCAGTAGTAGCGTGTCGATAAAGCTGCAAGTCATCTGCGTAAAGATGGTAGTTAGACGAAATAAAGGAGGTAACAGAGTTGATAAAAAGAGAGAAAAGCAGAGGAGAAAGTATACCGCCCTGAGGTACGCCTGCATTCAAGCAGCACCAATCCGAATAATTCTGACCGATGCGAATTGCCTGCCGGCGCCCTCGAAGATATGAGGAGAACCATTGCATAGCGGAGTCTGAAATATTTGCCCGAGCCAGAAAAGCAAGAAGCAAGTCATGGTCCACGGCATTAAAGGCATTACTAAAATCAATGAGGACAAGAACTGTGACGCGTTTATTTTCCATCGCTTCTCTTATATCCTCAGTCACTTTTAGCAATGCCGTAGTAGTACTGTGTCCAGCTCTAAAGCCCGATTGTAACGGATTCAATAAGTTGTTAGATGATAGAAATTGTGATAACTGCTGGTAAACAATAGACTCCAGTACTTTGGATAAGAAAGGTAATATGGAAATTGGACGATAGTGGTTGGGCAGAGAGGGATTTGGTATTTTAGGAAGTGGGAGAACAAATGCCTTACGCCACACGTCCGGAAAGGTGTTTGTCGACAATGAAAAATTAACAATATGGGTAATGATATAAAGGAGAGAGTCTAATAAATGGGATATCATGACACAACTTATGTCATCGCAACCTGTGGCCTTAGAGGAGAACGACAGTATGCATTTTTTAATTTCAGCTCCGCTTACAGAAGAGAAATTAAAAGAGGAAGGGTTCATTGGCAAACTATTTATCTCAGATAATGTTAGTGATTTTGTTTGAGCATCAAGTACAGCCGTAGACGCAAAAAACGTGTTTAATGTGTTTAAATTAATTGTACAGTTGGTTTCGGTATGAGAAGGTTTGCCAATACCAATAGTTTTTAAAAAAATATATGTACTAGATGAAGAAGGAGAATTAGTTAGTTGATCAAGGATATATTGGCGTTTTAGATTTCTACACATCTTGTTGCATTGATTCCTTGCAGCCTTATAAATCGCCCAATTCAGCTCCGTACGATCTTTTTTAAATTTGCGAAAAGCACGATCACGTTTTACCTTGGCTCTTCGAAGATCATCATTAAACCACGGACACCCTCTGTGTTTAAGTTTAACATTTAGCATGACGATCAAATAGATTTAATATCTCCTTACGTAAGAACTCGACCTTTTCATCCACTGTCTCCATACTAAGTAAATCAGTCCAGTCAATAATTGAGGCGTCATACCGAAGCTTATTCAAATCCATTCTAGAGTAGTTTCTGAGCATTAAGGTCTTTTGTTTAGACTTCGGTACTTTGATCCTGTAGGAAGTAAAAATTAAGTCATGGAGAGAGAATGCTGGAGCAGAGCACTGTCCATATTTAGCAATCAAGTTTACTTCAGACACCATTATTAAGTCCAATAAGGTGTCAGAAGTATTAGTGTGATGAGTAGGCTCTAATGGTAGACAATTAATATTTAGTGAATGAAAAATAGTCCTTAATTTGTTAGAGCGATAGTTACTTTTCAACATACAGGTATTTAAGTCACCCATGAAGATGACATGTGTGTAGTTAGAGATAATGTTTTCTAATTTTAACTCTAATTGATTAAAGTAATCGATATTAGGCGGACAGTAAATCACACCTACAACCATTTTGATACCAAAATTAAGTTCAATGAATAGGTATTCAGCGGAGGAACTGTATGTGGAAGGAGATTGATCAACGATCTTAAAAGGTATACTACTTTTTAAGTAAATAGCCACTCCACCCCCACCCTTACCGATGCGATCGTTTCTAATAAGTATAAAGCCGGGAATTGAAAAATAAGAAGACTCTAATGAAGGTTTTAACCACGTTTCAGAAATTAGAAGAGCGTGTAAATTTTTTAAATTAAATGTACTGTATATATCCGAAAAGTGACTCGGTACACTTTGTGCATTTATATGACAGATGTTGAAGTTACAAGGGTAAGGTGTTAATTCATTCATTAAATGTTCACCTAAAGTTAAATCACCATTGTCTATGGAACAGAAAGAAATATCACTCATGGCTGAATGGAACGAATCATCGCTTGAGTTCATAATTACATAAATATGTCTAATAAAATACTATATACAAATTATAAATATGTAAACGTAATATTATATATAATAAAATAAATATAAAATATAAAAATATAAAAATGAAGAAGTTAACTTAAAGAATGCACTTATTTGCACACCCTACTGGCTACAGATAACATAATATTTAACATAACAATCAATCAAAATACAAGACAACAACACACAAACTAATAAGGACGTCATTTACATATCAAAGAAAGGATAAAATAAAAAGCTAGTAAGATTAGTCCCATGGTTTAGACAAGAATAAAATTGACCTAAATAATTAACAGTAAGATAAACACCACAATTTTCACATTATTTTGTTAAATATTCTAAAAAATAACAAAACTAATATTTTTTAGCATATGATTACTTATTATATTGAAATGTAAATACATATGTATTTTTAATATGTGCACATATTTAAAATATTTAACAAAGTAGATATTTAAATAAATAGAATTAATTTAAATTTAAAAAGGCCAAAATACTGTCATCTATGTCAATATAACTAAAAGCTGTCACAACAAAAATGACAGCTGACAAGTCAGTGTCGGCAACATCTTGTAATGTAAACAAGTATTTCGTTATAAATCAAAGGTTATAAAAATATAACGCGGGTGAATTGAAAATAACAAAGGAACTATAAAATAATAAGTAAATCACATACCGTATTATATAAACAGATTCAAAAAATAGTATATAATATGAAAATACGACTCACTGCAACTTTTAATTACGCCATCGAAATTGAAGGAGCAAAAATGTTTAATTAACTTAAATTAACAAGAATATATACCATGGGAGAATCACAACACATAATATTAGAGTTTTTTAAAATTCTTTCTTGTAACTGGACGAGCACTAGTACCAGCTGCGGGTTTTGGACTAGTTGTTTTGGGCTTCTCAACACTGGTCACTTTTTCTGCGGGCGATACTGAAGGAGTCGAGCATGGATACTGTAATATAAGATCCTCAAGACCGTCTGGACTAATAACTTTTTTACGGTCACCATTAGGTAACTTAATATATATGTTACCATTTAACGTCCAGGTATTTCTGACTCCAAAGTGCTTTCGAGCCTTCACAAATAATGATTGGCGCGTTTTGGTCAGAAATTCACTTAAAACCACTGCTGATGACTTGAGTTTCTTTTTGTTGCTCCAGATTAAATGCTTCATACTTATATCATTGAAGCGGACTAATATTGGGCGAGGACGGTTATTATTATGGACTCCAAGACGATGGCAGTGCTGAATTGCCGATGCCTGTATGTTAGGCAGACCCATCAAAACATGAACAGTGCTGAGCACGGTGGATATTAAATTCTCACCTTGAGCTTCATCAATCCCTCCAAACAAGAGAACATTTCTACGTGACTGGCAGTCAACTTCATCTATCTGTGCGGCCAGATTGGTCGTCAGGGATTTTAAAAGGTTTAAAACGTTCCAGACAGAAGATTTGAACTCCTTGAACTCAGCTGCAAGCTTATCAACACTTGTTTTACTGGATTCACTGGTGTTAGTTTTAAGTTGTTTTTCAAACTCTGTCATGCGTTGACTTAGTGAGTCTCCAATATTTCTGTGCATTTCCAAAATATCATCCAGCTTAGTCATAGTGGTCCTTGTATAAGTTTAATAATTGTGAAATAGAAAAATTATTTATCTTGTGTGAGCAATAAGTGAAAAGTGCCAGCAGGTAAGTGCAGATGTATAGCCAAAATTCACATGTAGGCCATAGATTCTTATCAGAATTATAAGAATACACTTGATTTTACATTAAGTAAATACTTTGAAGTGCAAAAACTGGTTTTATTTACTAAATATTTAAATAAAATATACAGACACAGTTTGAGAAAGTGTGCACTTTTTGACACCTACCGCCCAAAAAAAAAAATTACGATGACGTTAGAGAGTGGAGAAATTCAAAACCTGGATGTGTCGAAAAAAAGCAAAGGGGTTTCTATTCAATTTTCAGAAGAAGATTTTGACGTTCTTTGGCCCCAGGGCAAAGCCATTCCTCAAGCAAAGCTCGAAGATCTCAGATCTATGTATTCTTTAATACCCGAAGACTGTCACGCATTTTATGATAGCCTTAAAGGAAACAGCTGTATCAATGAGTATGTTGATGGATACGGCCCATCTCTTGATTTCGACCTGGAGGAAGACAGTTAATTGTTCAACTTACTTTACTTTTGTTGTTTTTTCTATTTTTTTTTATGTTATGATGACATTTTTACGTAATTAGGTTAGCTTTATGATTAAGCTCAATTTGATATACAACTCTTTTATTATAACACTTGTTTTATTTTTTAATTTAATTATTTTCTAGTCAATGGGTAGTTTTGAGTCCATTCTGAGAAATAAAAAAAAAGATAACAGTCTTTCAAACATAAGTTTATTTGTAAGGACTCAATCCACATTTTACTAATTATTTCAAAATCTATAGCAAAATTTAAGAATAAGTTGATGGTCAATAATATAATATAAAATACCTTCTTAGTAACCACGGGCAAATATTTTAAAATATCTTTCATTTTGTTAGAGAAATTACAGCTAAAACTTTAAACGCAATTATCTCAAAAGTAACTTTTTGTGGAATGAGTCCTTTCTGTTTAACTACGTCCAAGTGTTCTATACTTTGCAATATCTAATAATGTAATATATTTGAAAAACTTATTGTTATACCAATTAGCTTTAAATGCATCATACCTTTTATCAAAATAGAACAGAAAAGATCGATATATACTCCTTCAAACAAATTTATTAAGAGTTGACATCTTTAAAAACCATTTTTTCAAAACGAATTATCTGTGGCTTGACACAGTATTGCTTATCAGCATTCATATAGGACAGACGAATGGATGGATGACCTAAACTTATTCGGTAATAGAGTTCCGTTGACCCTTCACGTACGGAACGCTAAAAACAAAACCAGCAAAAGACGTATACTTCAGTTTCTTGAAGTTTTTCCGCCAGTTTTCATAAAGGCGTCATGTGTTCCGTATACCCGCAAAGATACATTCAAATTTCAAATAAAGTATGCATAAGATGGTATGCTTTATGCTTTCCTTACCCGCCTTTCCCGATTTAAGGGCAACTACAAACTTCGCGACTTTTTTTTAAAGTTATTTTTACTTAAGATTAATGAAATTGTGTCGATTGACGGTGGTTATTTCAACCGCTTGCTGCATACTATCCATTTTGTAGTATTACGTTTGTTAAGTTTTTTTTTTAATATTAGTATACCTATAATGTGTCAGTTTTAGCAAGTATTGCTATTGTAGAGCAATTTTTAGATTTCGTTCAGTTAAAATGCCAATATCTCTTATCACAAAGAGTTTGGTTGGAGGTACATTTACCTGTACGTAACAATTTCTTTTAAAACCATAATAAGCGTATCGGTTTGTATTTATATATTTTAAATTTTCGCGATTTATACTATTCAAATTTAATATAACGGGTCTTATCGCGATAAGTAATGGTAGTAATACCTTTTTATTGCCCGACGGTTCTACGTTGCATTCGAGTGGTCACGAGCTGGTGAGGATACTGATAAAAAGGTATGACTACCATTAGTTATCGCAATAAGACCCGTTATATTAAATATGAATACTAATAAGCGTATAATAAAATTAGCCTTGCTGAAATAACGTGTTGATAGCATTAAATTAAAAAAAGCATCTATGTCCGTACTTATTATAAGAAGTACAAATAAGTTTCCGCCGTTTATCGACAAATGACCCTACGATAATTTGATTTACTTCTATAATTTGACGAAATTTGTAGCTGAAGCATACCATTTGCTTGTAGAAGCTTATGGTGAAGCTGCTTTAAGGGAGAGGGGTTGACGTGAGTGGTTTCAGAAGTTTAAATATCGTAAGTTTGAAGTTGAAGACAAAGAACATAGTAAAGAAAGGCTGAAAGCATACGGATACATGGAATTGAAAGCATTGTTATAGGAAGATTCACGCCTAACGCAGGACGAACTTGCATTCACATTACCATGTAACCCAACAAGTAATTTCATATCATTTTAAATCGTAGGGTATGATTCAAAAACAAGAACATTGGGTTCCGTCTGAACTGAAACTGATAATCATTAAGCGATGATTTTGCACGTGTGAAATGCTGCTTGCTAGGCATAAAAGAAAAGCTTTCTTGCATCGTTTAGTCATTGGTGATGAAAAATAGATCCACTACGATAACCTAAATAAGAGAAAATCATGGGGAGCACCTAGCCCGGTTGGCAAAACCGATATTTATAGAAAAAAAAAACTCATGATATGTATTTAGTGGGATCAGCTTGGTTTCGTTTATTACGAGTTCTTCAAACCAAGCTAAATCATTACTGGAGCCCTTTATTGAACACAAATATAGAGATTGAGATGAGCATTCGAAAAAAAACCCGACTATTTTTACTCCAGACACTATCAACTTATTCTTCTACTCGATGAAGCTCGTCCGCATGTTGCGGCGCCGGTCAAAACTTACCTGGAGACTCTGAAGTGGAAAGTTCTAACCCACTCGCTGTATTCGTCAGATATTGTCCCTTCCGATTACCACTTGGCCCGGTCGATGGCACATGATCTATCTGAGCAGCGCTGTACATTTTATGATGATACCGAAAAATTGGGTCTATTCGTGGGTAGCTTTAAAAGATGTAGTGTTCTTACGATATGGTATCCAAATGCTGCCAGAATGGGGGGATAAAGTAGTAGCTAGTGACGGACAATATTCTGAATTAAACATAATTTACCATTCTTTCACAATACATTCTTAAGTTTTTATAAAAAACTAAAGATCGGTAAATATTTTTAAAACTAAATAATATTTGTTTAGAATAGATAAGTTGCGTACGATTTGTAGCAATGTTTGTAGCCATCCTTAGTGGTAACAAGTTTCTTCGGATTAAAACATCTTTTTATTCCGCATTGAGTTTTCTTCATATCGAATTCTTACTCAAATTTTTATTTTTATTTTTATACTGTTATCGTAGTTTGAATTCAAGTTTCAGAAATGTTACCCTTTTTCTATACTATAATGTAACAAAGAGGAAATATTTGTATATTTATACAGTATTACATAAATAAACTACTACTAATAACGTCCTTTGAGAGGATCGGCTACTTTTATTAATGAAAAAATGCACGACCCTGTGCAAATTTAATATTATAATACGGGACTGCGATAGAATTAATTACACGCGGTCGAAGTCGCGGACGTAACGCTGAAATATAACCTTTTGATAAAAAAATTAAAAGTATGTTAATTTTTTTATTAATAACACAAACAAACAAAATTATATTAACATCGCAAATATTTTAATAAGGACTGAAATTGATATACCTATATAAAAGTTGCTTAGTTTCACGCATTTTAATGAGTTTAATAGCTAGATGGCCGCATTGGCTGTTATTTAAAATGGTATGCAAGTTTTAACAAAAAACGCAATTGCACGCATAGACGCAGTTAGTCAGTTCAATTATACATAATTATAGCTCCTGCAATAAAAAAATAGCAATAATAATAACTGAGAATATTGCTTCAAAATTAACATTTTATTGCACCAAATCCTATTAATATTATTAACGTGAAAGTTTGTTAGGATCGTGGATGTTTATGAATTGGGATAAATTTGGATATTATTTGAATTCAATGTTTGCTACGATTTTATCTCTTATTTTGGGGCATATATTATACTCAGACGAAGTTACAGGTTGGTTCTCTATAAATTGATAAATATAAACTACGTTAGAAAGGAATTATTCTTATATTAAAAAAATACTAACCGTACAATAAAATATTATTAGTTTTTTACTCATACTACTTTTTGTATCGGCATCTTGTTTTAATATAATACGTATTATGACTTATAAGCTTATGACCGTCTAGAATAATGCACCAGTCAAATTAATGGTACTATAATGACTAAAATAAGTTGATTGGTTTCAGAGTTTACTTTGCACACACAAAATTTACTCTCACTTTATTATATTAGTGTACTTACTATATGAAGTCTAAAATTAGTGTCTAAATATTATATAAGAAAATATTGTAAAAAACCTTTGATCCGAATTTATGGAATAACTCAGTAACCTATCAGAAATGATGACGTCCCCCAAGAGACCTTTCCTAAATGTGTATGAAAGAAATGTGTTACAATGGTCCCTCAATACAAATATTTCGAGAAGTTGCGTCCAGGCCTGTGACATCGCGTCCGACGTTATATTCGAAAATTTGAATAAAAACCACATTTGTACCAAACCTTGTGATAGTGTTGTAAAGGATATCGATAAAAATATATATCGATAGCTTTTAAGTATTAAATGTTATTTTTTGGTATTACTTACTAAAGTCGATTTTTCTTTACTAGTCTTATTTAGTAACCATACCCGGAACGAAAATCACGAATTTTTTAACATTATTTTTCATTATAAAAAAAAAAAAACTTAGTACAATCATTCGATCACTCATTCTCATCGCTAGCTCTTGTGTATGGTTAGCAGTACGTAAATTTGTCAGCTAAAAAGACAAGTAAACAAAAATAGCCAATACTGTACTGTAACAGCCCGTTAATGTGAGACTGTTAGGTGAAGGCCTCCTCACCTATCAAGGAAAGGGTTAGCAGGTTGAGGTTGCTCAACTGTGGATATACATGTGTCATATAGCCGTCAATACATGTGTCAGTATTTCCCGACATGTATAAGTTTCCTCCAATCAATTTTATTTCAAGAGCACGAGAAGAATTAAAATAAAAATTTATCACTTAAAACTTCCGCAGTGCTAACCAGGGCTCCAAACGGTAATCATCAGTTGAGGTCTATGTACATGTTCTGAACAAAAAGAAATCTCGGCTCTTTACTAGTGTATATAAAAATAATACACTCATTTAATGAATAGACACTCAATTATTGAATAGACACAACAAAATCATGATTAATTTATACTAATAATGAAGAGTTTTGTTTGTAAGCTTATAAGTTTATATGTAGAGGGTAATGTCTGAAACTACAGAACAGGTTAAAAAAATATTTTTGCGTTAGATAGCCTGTTTATTGAGGAGAATTTAGGATGAATATATACCATACTACTAAATTGTGGGTGAAACCCCAAAAGGCAGCTAGTAAATGATATATAGCTTAGATGAAATCTTCTGACTTGAACTGAAACGTATAAGTTGATCAGTGTGCAAATTCCTTAATTAAAGAATGTTTAAATAATGATACAATCGTAGTCTAAAATATGTATTTAACACAATATCTATTAATTAAAATACAATTAATATTTTAATGAAATTTTTTATATTATATTATAATTCAATAAAAACTAACAGTAAAATTAAATAAAGTTGAAACTGTATTAGTATAAATTTATAACTGACGGAATTAGCCCCTGAAATCGCTTTGAAAGCACTAATAATAATCGATTGGCTAAACCAATAATGAAAAATCGCAAAATTATTAGGTAAAATATGAGTATCGATAAATAATGCTTCACGATAAAGCACATCACTAGCTGCAGCTGTCGTTAACTGTACGCATCATATCGTTCTGAATATTTGATTCTTTATTATGGTGTTAAAATTGTAACCCAGATTTATGTTTAAAACTAGCTGCCCTTCGCGGCTTCACTCGAATTGCTTTTCTCATATGAGTCGTAGCGTGATGTAATATAGCATATAGCCTTCGTCAATAAATAAGCTATCTAACACAAAAATAATTTTTCAATTCGAACCAGTAGTTACTGAGCTTAGCGCGTTCGAACAAACAAACTCTTCAGCATTATAATATTAGTATAGAAATATAAATTTTTGAAAACCGTAGTTTATAAACCGTACCAAAATTTAATAGTCATTTAAATTGTACTAATAACGAGTAGAATGTTTTGTTTGTTACACCACTGCGGCGAAGCGCAAAAGCAGGGTTATGTGTTTGATCTATATGTATGTATATTCGCACGTAACTACGCGATAGTTAAACCGATTTTTGATGAATGATACGTCATTAATTGCGCTATTCCTTAAATTTTCGGATTTTGCCTACCACGCTCAGTTTAAAAACTCACCCGGTACAGATGCTCTTTTTTGCATTCGTTCCAAAATCCTTGACACAAGAGCGACTCACACTTTAGGTACTTTTTTGTTGTTTTCTTTCGAGGTCACGTCATTGTCACCAGGTTTATTTTTAAATATAACCTTTATTAAGACGGAACAGAAGTAAATGTATGTTTGATATTTTATATTACCTTACAATGCAAATACTGCAGTATATTTATAAACTTATTTAAAAATGTAAACCATGTTTCCAAACGTACCTTTACCTTGTCCGTATGAATGCGTTTTTCGGATCATTTGCACTAATTCGAAACGCCAGTACGCCTGTGCCTTATGGGCAATTTTCTTAGGATCGAAAAATTGAGTGTCGAATTCGAGTGAATGAAGATGCGGAAAAAAAATCTAGGTTAAGACGCCTATTTTAGATAGATTTATTCAACATTGAAGATAGATGAAAATTCTGATTCCATTTGGCGTTGAAAGCTTTTCGGTCGAACGTGGATTTTGAATTTCGATGTTGATGTCTGTTATGTATATCTGTGTTGCAAAATAGTTTGAAAGTGACTGTCGATACAAAGTTAAAGAATAAAGGATTCTGATTGAGGTAAGCATCTAACCGTTACTAATCTGTGTATATTAGCGAAGTACTACTCACTGATTAATCACGAAATCTCAGAAAGTATAACACGTACAAACTTAAAATTTGGCAAATTTCTTATATTTCCATATAGTGATAAACATTAGCTGAAGACGGATGTTATAGAATACTATGCTCTAGTTGTAAACGATTTTATAATATACAATCTAAATTTATTAAATTAAAGCTTCAAAATGTTTTGTGGTGTTTTCTAGCAAGGAAATTTTATGGTTACTTTAATTTATGAATCTTAATTTATTTGGATATGATAGTACTTATTTTTAGGTTTTTGATTAGATATAATTAAATAAATATGATATTTAAAGTTTGTATAAATTTTACCTTAAAGGTGATAAATTAATCCGTAAATTCATAAACTATAAACGGACGAAACTGCAATCTGTTTCTAATTTCTAATAGGTTTTCTTTTTTTTCGACAGTTATTATTTAGATAAATTAATTCAGTGTCTAGAAGAACACTAATGTCTTGTGGTATCTTGACGCGTCAGAAGCACATAGATTTTTAACCAACGCAAAAAAGGAGGTTCTCAAATTCGTAGAGTATGTTTTTTAAATATTTACTACTTCCTAACTCTCTTGAATTTCATCTCAATTTGGATAGGAACTTTTAGTTATGGGCTGGGTATTTGCACATCATTTCATAATTGTAGTAAATAATTATAATGCTTTAATAACTTATTTTTATTAATTTACAATAATTTTATTTTAAAGCATTACTACAATTTTCACTCTTATTTTTAATGTCAACGAAATTGGCGCGCAATTATTTTTTCCTTTTTCTTTTATATGACATTGAGCAAGATAATAATGCATTCTGCCCAAAAATGCTAAATAGAAATAATATGTCACTAAACGTTGTGAACACAATTTCTTAATTGATTTTGAAAAGAGTGTATTTTAGATTAGTCCTTTAAAACTTATTTATCGAAATCGTTTCAGCAGTTTGGTTTTTAAATTAAACGCGTTTTGTCCTGGTTGTTAAATTTTAGAGATGGCATCCCTAGTTGGAGATATATGATCATGTAATGGAGAATTACAGTTCGCAACACGTAATGATACAATTTGTAACCTGCGCGCATGAAACGATATGACCGCTCCGTCCGTCATTGTAGTAACAAATGATTCGACTGAGGCGAATTATTAAAATCGAATTTGGATTGTTTCATTAAAGACGAACAATCGTCAAATTCAAATTCAAAACATTCTTCATTCAAGTAGGCTTGCAAAGCGCTTTTGAATCGTCAAGTATGAAGCTACCACCAGTCCGAAAAGTAGATTTTACCGCGAAGAACCGGCAAGAAATACGATAGGTACTCTTTTAAAATAAATTTATACAAAGTCCTCAATTACAGCTTATTATGATATTTTCATCAGTCAGTTTAAGTCAGTTATTGAAACAGTATTTTAAAGTAATGGCCAAAATAAATCTTTCATTGGACGCTGATAATCAATATTATGTCAAGCCAAACGGACTTTAATTTGAGAAAATGGCGTGTAAACATGTCAAAATTTAAAAAAAGTATTATGAATTAAAATCACATTCGTATAGTATAAAACTTTTATTTAATAATAGGTTAAATATATGAGATTATTGCGTTTTGCAAATTATGGAACACACTTAAATGTGCGAAAATTTTTTTCATACTTATTGAGTTTATATGACTTGAAAAATATTTGAAGACTGTTAAAAACAACGCATTATCAAAAAACATCGATATATCCAAATTTGACATTTTGTATTTTAAAGTCATATAAATTACATAAGCGCGGAAAAAAGTTCCTTTATTTAATGTTGAAGTCTGTTCCACATTTTAAAATATACAATTACCTCATATATTTTAAAAACTTATTATTATATGAAACTTTTATTATTTCAATCTGCTTTTCATTCACTATACCTTTTATCAAAATAGAAAAGATAATATGGATAAATACGTATTCAAACAAATTCATTAAGTATCGGTTAGAAAACTTTAGACGCCATTTTTTCTAAGTGAAGTTAGTGTGGCTTGACGTAGTATTGCTTATCAGCATTCATATAACAATTTAAGTAATATATATTATTATCTAATAAATGCTAGCTGCCCGTTGCGTTAGTTAGTGTTTCGCTCCTGTAAGTCATAGCGTGATGTAATATAGCCTATAACATTCCACAATAAACAGGCTATCCATCTTAAAAATATTTTTTCAAATCGGATCAGAACTTTCAGAGATTCCCTCCAAAATATAAACTTACAAAGAAATTTTAACTCTTTATAACATTAGTATTACCATTATTTATTAATCATAAGTTTAGCCGTTGAACTTTAATGCTAATACCTCGTCAACCATTAGCAATGATTAGATGGATTGCTAGTCAACCAATCAACCGACTAATGGTAGGTCGAATGAATCATTGAATTACATTAATTTTAGCATTATTAATTGACGTCACTTTGGCTGTGAGGTCGCCAGACGTTTAGTGTTAGTCGGATATAGTCGGATCTTCGCTGTTGATTCCGTGCAACTATTTAAAGTCCATTTAGTATGACTTTTGCTGTGAATTTTATTTAAAGTAGGGAAGAGAATTTTCCAGAATAAAGTTTATAGGGAGGAAAAAGTTAAGTTTCAACTCCACGGCGAAATATGGAACGGCTCAAACCTGTTCTTTTAAGCGAGTCCTCCAAAATGTTCGCTTTTATATGTTGGAGTTTCCGACTTTTACATTTTTAGTCTTCCAAACCATTGTTTTATAAACTAAATTAGAACTTATCATTTCATCAATGTTGAGTTTTCGACCACAGTTATTTACAAGTATTTTGTATTTTATTGATACGACTTATATTCTGAATAATTTAATAAAAAAAAAAAACATTAAAAGCCCTTTTGTCTAAAAGCCACAGTTCGTACTTCAAAGTCGGTTAAATTGTTTAGTTCACAACACTACAAATCGCGAATTTAAGCAGTTCGCATCCGCCATGTTGATTTTTGCTGACGTCACACAGATATAAACACTCCCGAAAAGAATACGATTCTTATGATAGCTTACATTACAAAATTGTTTCATTAGGCTACACATACATGTGTTTTACCTATCAGAAAAAATATAAGAATTTATATATACCGAAAAATAGTGATTAATGTATAAATAGCTTTTAGTTAATGCATTAATTTTATATTCACAAAGTAACACCACAGATCTGCGAACGATAAATCTATAGTGTGTACTCAACACAACCACATTTAAATTATGAAAGAGAATTAATATATAACGCTTCGATCACCACCACAAGTGCTCAGGGGTCAATGTACTGATTGTCTGGTTATTACAGGATTTATGTATTTTAAAACATCATATGTTGATACAATTTCATACTGCCAAAATTAATTTTAAAATTTATCGTAAAAGTAAAAGTTAAACTGATTAAAGAAATAAACTAATATAAAAGGCAAATAGAAGAAGTAAGAATTCACAGTACAGATTAAAAAAAAAATGAAAATACAGTTATATTATCCAGATTTAACGTATTTATTCAAGGGAATACTAACTTTGTCGTCATTTTACACGGACATTAATTGGACGCTAATAAGCATTAATGTGTCAAGCCACAAAAAGTTAAATTCGGAGATGATGTAATCTGATAATGTCACGTCACCTATTAAATGTTATTCAAAAATTTTCAAGTGATTTAAACTAAATTTGGAAAAAGTTTCTTAATTTAATGTTTCGAATTTTGAAGTGTGTTATATTTTGCAATATGCAATAATCTCATATATACCTATATTAATCCGTTTTTATTAATTATATCTTTTATCAAAATGTTAATTAAAAATGTATATATACTTTTTCAAACAAACCATTATCTCAAAATTAAGTTCGTGTGGTTTCATAGCATTTCTTATCAGCGTCCAGTTATTCTTAAACTTTAAAATGTAAATATTTATTTAACGAAAATTTAAATGTGAATTGTAAATATAATGCATATGTATAATTTTCAGTACTCGTTTGTCAAGTGCCGTGAATGTGTCATATACTCCATTCCGAGAAATAATAGCCTTATTATGAGCTGAAATTTCCATGGGAACAGTAATTACACGAGAAACACGATCTTCAATACTTATTCTATTTCATAACTTTTCACAAAGGAAATTTACGTAATAGGGATAAAAAAAATCCACTATTTATAACAATTTTTTTTGGGCAGTCGAGTTTTTAATTTTTTATATTACTTAAGTTTTGTTTCAAGAAATATCGTTGTCCGGAAAGTTAATTTTAAACCAATCTTTAGTGATTCAAGCTAGTTAGTCTGACTCATAAACAATGAGTTAATTGATTTTCATTTTATTTATCAATAGCCCAATCGAGAATCAAAGATCAAAGAGGATTACTTAATATGTCCTCTAACGACAACTATTAATTTATGATCGTGGTTAATTTGATGACATAGATAATTTGGACGCTGATAAGCAATACTGTGTCAAGCCACATAGACTTCATTTTGAGAAAATGGCGCCTAAAAATGTCAAACCTATCCTCAACACATATGTTTAAAGAAGTTTATATCCATTTTTTCTTTTATTGTTTGATAAAAAGTACAATGAATTAAAATCAGACTGATATATTTAATATATTATCTAATAAAAAGGTTTTCAAATGTTTGAGATTATTGTATAAATTGCAAAATATGTAACGCACTTGAAATTCGAACCAATTAATTAAGATATTTTTCCGTACTAATTTAGTTGGTGTGACTTGAATTTCCTTTTAATAATGTTAAATAGGTGATGCTGTATAAAAATACACCAATATTTTCGAATTGGACTTTTTGTGGGTTGACACATTATTGTTTATCAGCATCCATTTAGACTAGACATTCAGTGTTTCAATTGTGTTTATTTCAAAGTCAAAATATGAAAATTTGGAAACGAAATCTGATATGATTGCGAATGCATCTAAATTCTTTGCTTTTATTTGTGTATAAAATTATTTTATATATTTTATTCACGTAAGACACTTATGAATAATTTATCAATAATATAAACAACTCTGAAACACACATACACACTCATGATGTGAATGTCCGCATTCGGTCACTTTAATACTAAGTGTGGGATATAAGAATCTTAATATCAAACTGTTTATTATATACAAATCTGCAATGTAATCCATGCAAATGTTAACTCAGTCACATTATATATACTTCTCGTATTACCATTCAAAGACAAATAGATTCTGCAGACAGTTATAGCCAGGTTTTGAATAATCCTTAACTCGGATATACTGAGTTCGTTACAATGAATATTCATATGGGCTTAAGTTGGTTCCAACATTTGATCAAATCATAAGTAACTGAGGATATTGGTTTGGTGATGGTCTTAGGATGTACGCGTACGTAAATGGTGATGAATGGAAAATTCTCGCGTGGTTTGTTTTTGGAAACACGAAGTAACTTTTTACAGCAGTCCTTCTCTACAACCTAGCACTTTTTTTCGACTCTACCAAAGTGTGTTTATTATTCTAGTCCGAGTTAGGACAGGTTAATGATGTAACCATTTATATTATATAAATTTACTCACTAATATTCAGGGTAAAAATCATGCTCGGCCAGTCTTAATTAGCAACATTTTAGTCATCAATAATAATAATAATTGTTGAAAAGAAATACATTGCACATTTTATTTGATCCTATCATTGCGATTATGAATTTTATTTCTAAGTCCTAGAAGGTATATATGGGTCAAGTTAAACTGGTTCATCTAGTAAAAATCGAAATTGCAAACGTTTCATATTTTTAGTAAAGAGGGTAAGGGAGAAAAATTAACGAAATTAGTACAATGATAATACGGCAACAGTTTATATTTTTTGTAAAGTACTAACGTGACCTCATAACTAGACAGAATAAATTCTGATATGGTCAAAACGAATTAAATCTTAATATTCAGATTTTTACTCTGATAGAAAAGTGTGATTTTCAATCAAAAAGGAAGAGTTTCTGAATTAATTGCTTTTTTAAATATTTACTACCTCATAATTCCGCCATTTTTTAACAGATTTTAATTTTTTTTAAGTTCGGCAAAAAAATTTTCAGATTTTAAATTGATAAATGGTACACAGTTTTACAATATCATCGTTTTCCATTAAATTGTAAATATGTTGTAAATGTGTTAATAAATAAATAAATATAGTCCTTATAGATTTCATCGAAATCGGTACATTGATTTAGTTTAAAAAGCAAAATAACTTGTGTTGTGCAATAAACGAAATTTCGTTGCTTTTGATATAGGTACTTTTTTAAAGTCTTCATTATCTAAAACTATACACTAGAAAAGCATAAAATATCAGAGTACAGCTTTTTATTTCTAAAACATCATCCAAGTTGGCCAATACTATTGGATCCAGTTCGCCCAAATGTTATTCCATAAAATCAAATTATGTTACAATATACGGACGCAATATCTTCAGAGGAAACGAGTCATGTTAATATCCCCATTATTTCACTTTAAAGAACTGCTAACATTCTTGTTTATACCACGAAATACGGTAAAGGTTTTGTGGATTTGCAATTTCCATGTAAAATACAACATTTACGATCTATTCTATACTGTAATATACAGTGTTTGATATCTGAAGATACGCAATTTTGAACATTGTTATTGTTCCATATAAAGTAGCTCCCTCTCGCGGTTTCAGTCTCATTTATGGCTATTGCATCACTCCTATAAGTCGTAGCACAACGTAATATAGCCTATATCCTTTCTCAATAAACAGGCTATCCTGTTACTAATTACGACGCGATTAATTACGATGCGACGTCACGTTATAGCGTCTTATGATGTTATAAAAAAAATGTAAATTATTAAAAACATGATGAAAATCAAAGAGAGAGTTGCATAATTTTCCGGATCGTTTTTTTTTTATTTGCTATCCGTCTGATTCTAATATTTCTTTAATTGATTTTTTTATAATTTACATAAATTGTTTATCTAGCATTGCTTTAAAGTGAGAATTATATTTGTAACTAGGTTACACAGCTACGTCGTAAAAGCAACAGATATGTTGTACGTAATTACGAAAGCTGTTAATATGAAAAATAAGACACTGCCAGTAAATTCTTTCAGGTGTAAAGCAATAAATAATTGCTTATGTAAATCATTATGAAAGTCTAAGAGCAAAACTTACAAATGTAATTCTCGCCGTACACCTGAAAGAAATGACTGCCTATGACTTATTGACCCTTACAGCTTATGAGAGGTTACAGAGTTGCTTTATATTAGTTAGAGTAAGACTTACAAATGTAGACCACTTGAAAATGAATGAAAAATAATGAAACTGATATTTTTCATCTTCTTAAAAAATATTTTATATCATTGCAATACTTAATCGAAACTACATAAATTACAATTTCATTCCACTTTGAAGCAAATCAATCGATAGTCTCTATAAAAATTGACAATATTTTGCGATGCGTTTATACATCGCATGTCGTTTTCGCTATGCGATTTTGAATCTAATTTTAAAGTACTAGAAGTTATACGGGGGTCAAGTTAAACTGGTTCGCTAGACTAAATCGAAATTGCGACCGTTTCATATTTTTAGTAAAGCGGGTTAGGGAGAAAAGTTGATGAGTATAGCTTTAGCTTTAATCTGTGGAGTTCGAATGTGTTGAGATTTTTATTATATTTTTTCATTTTTTTTGTTACGTCTATCTGGACATGTTGGAAATTTTCATCACACGCGAATCGGTATACAAGGTTTAAAAACGATGTAACACTATATTTTTAAATAGTTTTACAAAAAAACCAATAGGTGCTATAAAAATATATTAAACGAAAAAGTATATATGAAAAAGGCTTTAATAGCGAAAGCATATTATTCAGTATAAGATGATATTAATGATAAAAAAAGGCATGGATTTAGTATAAGCTGGATTCACACATGTTTAATATATTTGTAACTCTTAAATGTATGTATTGTTAAAAAATTTAAAAGAGTTTCTTCCTGGTTGTTCTCGGTATAATCAACATTCCGAACCGATGGTAGATTCATCAGTTTAATTTTTTTATGTTTCTGTATTGACGATTTAAAATTGCTTGTAAAAGCCTACTTGAATAAAGTATATTTTGATTAATTGAATACAAAAAAATTGTAAACTTTGACGCACATATTTGTTGTTATAACGGCTATATAGACGCTGATAAGCAATACTGTGTCAAGACACACGGACTTCATTTTAAGAAAATGGCGTCTAAAGATATCAAAAGTATTCTTAAAAATATGTTTGTAGAAGTATATATTCATCTTTTCTTTTATTATTTGATAAAAGGTATAATGAATTAAAATCAGACTGATATATTTAATATAGTTTCTAATAAAATGTTTATCAAATATTTGAGATTATTGTATAAATTGCAAAATGGACGCTGTTATCAGCTTGACACAGTATTGCTTATGCAATACTGTGTCAAGCCACACGGACTTCATTTTGAGAAAATGGCGTCTAAAGATGTCAAACCTTTTCTTTTTAAATTAGTTTCAAGAAGTATATCTTTTCTTTTCTATTTTGGTAAAAGGAATAATTAAATATAAGCAGATTGGTGTCATAAAAGGATTTATCTAATAATAACTTTTTCAAATATATAAGATTATTGTATAAATTGCAAAATATGGAATGCACTTGAAATTCGAAACATTAAATTAAGGAACTTTTTTGGTGCTTTTTTTTGTTTAGATGGCTTGAATTTTTTTGTATAATGTTAAATACATCAGTATTATCAGAATACACAAATATCTCCAAATTTGACTATTTGTGGGTTGACACATTATTGCTTATCAGCATCCAAATATGAAATGCACTTGAAATTCCAATTAATTAAGAAACTTTCCTCTGTACTTATTTAGTTTATATGACTTCAATTTTTTTAAATAATATTAAATAGGTGATGCAGTATCCAAACACATCAATATCTCCGAATTTGACTTTTTGTGGATTGACACATTATTGCTTATTAGCATCCATATATAAACACACTATGACACACACCCGCTGACAGACATACACACGGATGAAAAGAGAACGTTTACTTATAAAGTCCCGTTGCCACCCTTTACATACAGAAGCCTAAAATTATATTCTAAAGTCAATTCGCGTTAAAAGTTTAATCCCATATTTGATTAGATAGATCATGATAATTTTAGATACCGACTTAATTCCTTAGCGACATATACATAAGTAATCCGGGAGTCGATAGTTATTTTAACGTGATTCATAAATAAGTATTATTGATGGTTTTTGATTGGTTGAATTTAGTTCATACTACGGTTTCACTGATTTTTATTAAGCCCGTTTTAAAAAGAGAGCTGTCATCAATTCGACATGTGTATATGTGTCTGGCTGTGATATTGTATCTCCCTAACTAATGGACCGATTTAATGCTTTTGTTTGAAAGCAATGTAATGAATAGATTTTAGCCATATTTTATGAATAATTGTTCATACGTTTGAAAATTATCAGTTCTTTTATGGTAGTTTGGATATGAGCAACTTAATATATATTAATGATATCAAAATAACACAGTTACGCAATCCTCCTTTGGTGCTGCAGCATTATCGTTGATGTTAAAGTCATCAGAATAGAAACAGGCTCACCAACTTACATCAGAAATCTTGAAAATATCTCTATGAATATTTTGTCGGGGTTTCTTTTAAATTTACAATTTTTTATTATGTAAAACATATTTCTTTTTACATAAATGAAAATAAAACTTAATTTATCTTATTATGGTCGTTATTATCTTTTAAACTAAATAGTTTTTTAATATATTTAGGCTTGAGGCTGTCATGCCATGAAGTCAAAAAACAATATGTTGAGTTTCGTTTTTCTTATATTGGTGTGAAATTTAACACATTAATAATTTGTGTAACGACAGTCAATTGTGTCAAATGAGCATATAATTATTATATCGCAAAACACTTGATATTTGAGAATGGAATTGACAAAGGTTTATTCACATATTTATTTCATCCGAAAGACATTGATATTATAAGAATTGTTTTGTATTAATAGACCTAAATTATATGTGTTTACAATAAGACAAATGATTTATTATGTCTTTTGTCTGTAGTTACATTAGCCCACTCACGTCAATAAATAATAATGAAAATAAATTTATATTTATAGATTTATTATATTTATTTTTCATGAAATAGTTTATTGATTTGAAATGGAAAATGAGAAAATATGGTAGTTTTTGTATAGAAATTTATAGAAAATCGGCAAAGTCAAATCCAAATATCTTTATAATTAACTAGCAGCCCCTCGCTGCTTTGGTCCTACGAGTTGTAGCGTGACGTAATATAGCCTACAACCTTCCTCAATTAACAGACTATCCAATTAAAAATAATTTATCAAATCAGATCAGTAGTTTCAGAGATACTCCCTACATATAAACAAATTTTACTTCTTTATAATATCAGTATAAATTCTTGAAATATTTTTACTTTAGGAATTATTTTTGTTTCGCTTATTAATTCTTTTAATAAAACAATAATAGGTACAATAAATTGAAAAAAAAAAAGATATTTTTGGTTGTATTAAGCTTTCTGCTTTTTAGTCTGTAAACGGCTAAGGGTTACTGTTTTATATATTCAAATTAATATATTTCTAATAATAGACTATGCATAAATCACATCCGTCTCTCAGTCTATTTCAATATCCCGAGAGCCTAGCCGGTATTAGTTCACAAATGGTGCGGTTAATCCCCGGCATTGGGACAGAGACGCACTAATTACTGGCTTAGGGTTGATATGCTCTGAATTTGGGTTTACCGATACATACTACTACAATATTATAAATGTGAAAGTTTCTGTCTGTATGTTTGTAACATTTTAATTCCTAAACCGCTGATACATGAACGCAAAATGGATTCCTAAATCGCTTTTCGTCGCGATAAATAAATCCAAATATTTTTATTCAAAATTTTAACGTCATTATTTTAACGCAAATAAATTTACCCAAAATTTGACGAAGGTGAAAATAAGAATGAGATTTTATATCGAGCATCGATCATTTCTTCAAAAGAAATATGCTTATCCGAACAATAATTCGACGCAGACCAAGTCTACAAACCAAACTACGTAAAGCTGTTTAGAACTAGTAGGCCATATAACATCACGCTATGAAGCTGTAAATATAAATTTAACAAGCACAATAATGAGTAAATCTACGAGGTAGTGCTTTTATTATCATTATTTATTTGGCCAGTTTTAATTATTATTTTATTTTATTAATTTAAACACAAATGGTCTCATACAAAAATCGTGGGACATAATTGTATAGTAATTTCTTAGGTAAATAAATAATGACGCAAGAACATTTTTTTTAATCATGTAAATATAGAATGTTCTCGTAGCTTCGACCGTTCTACATATCGCGTGCGTCTTATTATTCCGTAACACGGTTAGGACAAATTGTATACGTGCTAAGATTAAAGTTTTATTATAATATAACAGTGTTAGGCGAGTGTTACGCTATGCAGGATTAACATAAATTATTTATTACAAGCTGCTCTATACAGGTTTATGCTTACTGCTTCGCTCCCATCAGTCATAGCGTAATGTAATATAGCCTATAACTTTCTAAATTAATGCACTATTCAATGCAAAAATATTTTTTAAATCCGATCAGTGCTTTCATTTCACCCCATACATACAAATTTTACCTTTTTATAATATTAGTATAAATGCTTTTACAGCTTACAGACTTACAGCTTACTTATAATTATCAAGATTGATATATTCAGATTACACAGCTGTTTAAATTAGTAAATAATTTGTAAGTAGTTATGGTAATAGGTAAGTAATCCATTTTTTTTTCATTTTTCATTTTTTAATAATAACGGATCACACTCAACGGCCCCCATTAAGATCTCATGACCTTGTGTCGCGGGTCCGGAAACACTCACAACACTAAGACAAAAACCCAGACCACGACAAACATCTGTATGGCTAATACACACGTTTGCCGTGAGCGGGGATCGAACCCGCGACCGTTAGCGCTTTAGTCAGTTGCAGTGACCATTGCGCCAACGCCTCTGTCAAAAATCCTTAAGTTATGTGAGAAATATAATGATTTGTAACGTGATGTAGTTAACAATTACATTGCCGTGCGGTGCAGGTGGCTATTCTATACTAATATTATAAAGAGGAAAGATTTGTTTGTTTGTAATGAATAGGCTCCGAAACTATTGGACCGATTTCAAATTCTTTCACCTTTGGAAAGCTATATTATCCCCGAGTAACATAGGCTTATTATATTTAAAAAAAAATTAGGGATCCTTAATAAAACTCTAAAAATGTAAAAAAAATGACCTGAAAAATTCCTTACGTCGCGTGCGCTACGAAAACTATTGATGATAGAACAAAATCATTTACTACGACTTTGCAGAACTCATCATTATCTACAAAAAGTGTCGCGACAGTATATGTCTAAAAATGTCACAAAAATAGTTATGTCACAGTAAGCGGTTTTTTGTTCTAAAAATTTAATTTATATGCCGCCGCTTGAAAAGGCTCTTTATTTGTACCTTGGTATTAATCCTTATCAAAATAAATAAATTACTTTATATTCAGGACGGCGTCAATACCTTTTTATAACTTTTTCAATTATTCAATCCCGACATTTCATTCGGAAGATATCAGGAGTTTAAAAATGCAAGTATTAGAAAAAAGTCGCGTAATTGCCGCTCACCGCGCTCAGCTAGCTAGCATGCGATGTAGGCTCCATGTAAGCGTCACTGAGGTACGGGGGGGAGTCAATGTAATAAAATAAAGTGCCGCGAGTACATTAATAAAAACTATCAATAAAAAAAATCATTAAAAAACAATTTAAACTTCCTTTATAATTTTACTTTTTTTTTGAAATCCGACGCAAAAAAGAAGGGTGTATGTGTGTGTGTATGTGTATGTACCCGTGCGAAGCCGGGGCGGGCCGCTAGTAATATATAAACGCACTCAAGAAATATCTTATTTCACTTCACTTTAGATAACAAAGCCGGTAAGCTGGTTCCATAGTTCGGTCATTATGCTAGCCGCAAAACGGCTAAAATGCCGCGTTGCATACGGTCTATACATGTGCTTAACAAGTAAGTTGAGCGTATAACGCCTTCTAAATGTTTGCTTAGAAACCTGGTACTGCGCGATATGGTAGCGAATAATAATACTTGGAGTTTTTTTTAATAGCTTTTAGGGTTATACAGAAATAGGAACCCTATTAATGAATCTGTTCTGTTTGTCCGTAGATCTTACCGTTGAAGGCCGTTGGCGAGAATCACACTGTATCTATATAAGATATTAAATTTTAACTGTCTTTCTATTATCGTTTATAAGGCAAGAATTACACTTGTAAGTTTTCCTCGTAACTGGTATAAGTCGGATCTGTAGCCTAATAACAATTAACAAAAAGTTTTTAAATAATTAACATTTAATTCTTTACGGTATCAAAGCAGTGTAAAAACAATTTATGTTAATCTCAAAATATGTAAAATACAAGTACCTTTACATATATAGACAATATAGCATTATTATTGTGCTACGACACACGTGGCCACAACATTTAAAGTCAAGGTTACCAAGTTAATTATTACCATTTCACAGAGTTATTTTATATCAATTATGAAAGCAGAACTTACGAATGTCATTGTCGTCTAATATTGTTATAGATAAAATCATAAAATTTAGTTTTAACGTCGTTGGATTTTATGTTGATCCTTATGTAGTTGTTAGCTTAAAACATATTATTCCTCCTGTGTGCCGAAGGCCTGATCTCCTTTTATTTTTAACATCCAACTCCAGAAATGAGGTTCTCAACTCATCGCGGACTTTTTTAAATATTGTTGTTCACCGATTATGGGAAATCGGCTTAATCGATTTGGTTAAATCTTTTTTTGTTCTAAAGGTTAGGCCTATAGAATTCTCATCAAAACCGATTCAGTATTTTGGTTTTTACATCGAAATAAATGGAACAACTTTATCATTCAATTACGAATTCTGCTTTTAAAGTCAGTACCCCCTTCTTAATTCTTGGTTATATTGTTTTTTATATACAGTTGAGTCAAAAAATTAGGAATAAAATTGGGTAAATAGTGACATATCGTGCTATATTTTAGATGGACGGATAGCTTGTAATGCCATTATTACATTATTTGATGCAAACGTTGAAAATTAGGAGGAAAATTTGCGAATGTAAATTGTCATGTAGAACTTTCATATGCTGCTGAAATTTCAGTCGAATTTTGCGCCACATGAAACTTTAAATGACTAATTCTATAAAGTCTTTATAGGCTTGAATTATTCATTCATAACGATATGGAAATTGATAATAATTATCAATTTAATAATAAAAAAATACATATAATTTTTAATACAAATAATTTAAATTATTTTATATTTTAACTATACTAAAATGTATCTTCTAAAGTTTACTTTAACCTGCCCAGGAGTATGAAGAATAATTGTACTAAGTTTCGTTAAAATCCGTCGAGTAGTTTTTATTTCTATAAGGAACATACAGACAGACAGACAGACAGACAGACAAAAATTTTACTGATTGCATTTTTGCCATCAGTATCGATCACTAATCACCCCCTGATAGTTATTTTGAAAATATATTTCATCTACAGAATTGACCTCTCTCCAGATTTATTATAAGTATAGATTAAAACCCGTCTATCCGTCTACCCGTGACCACGAACGCTGTAAAGTGCTCGAAACGTCGGGATGAGAAAACTAGTTAATATACGCGATTTAAATCCGTTTAAAATAGTTTTATTTCAATAATAAAATGCAGTTTAAAATTATTTTGTAGCTAATCACTAACGCCAAGTATATGCACGGGTCAATGGCCTGTTCATACTATTCTACACATGGTTATCATATTTATTTTCATATCTGTCTCATACGTCAACAGCCGTATATATTTAGGCGAGAATCACACTTGTAAGTTTTGCTTACAGACTTTCATAATGCTTATAGACATTGTTTAGCATTGTTTTAACACCTAAAGGAATTTTCTGTGTGTACTTTAGTGAGTTTTGCTCACGGAATTTTTTCTTCACTCAACTGTTAAGTTGAAAGTATTTGCTATAAAAGATTTATTTATTGAAACTTACATTTTACCAATGTATTAATTACCAGGTTGTCTTATACTAGTCACAAATGTAAAACTTAAGTGTAATACCCGCCTAAGGAAAAGCTGAATATTTTAATTTTACTCCGTTTACATTTTACGATTTCACTTTTGGTGTCAAATACAGACACAAAGAAGCTAAATAAAACTTACGCGCCGAATTTGCGCTGCGGTTGAATGTAAATCATAAACTTTGACACTGTTAAAGCTGACCAATATATCTTGCTGCTGAATCCACTCTTATTAGCCAAAAAATAAGGTTGAAAATCATCTAAAACCGGTGTAAAACGTATCACTGTTCATATGCTACTTTACCAACACGTATTTTACTCGCAATACAGCCTTTGTCCATTCAATTATAAGGTTTAAAATTTCATAAATATCCTTATTCTGGTAATAGTCTCGGTGCCTGCAATTGTGCGGATTAACAACTGGTGTACATGCAAAATTATATCGGTCTGAGATAAAATGGACTCGCATGTGCATTTGATCCTGAATACTGATGCGGACTTAATTGCGTTTGTATATTCCTGCTTTAAATGGATACATTACCAAAATATATTGCGAAATAAATTTTTATTTGAATTTTTTACATAACATAATATGTAAATGTATTTTTTTCGTGCTCCAGTTGGAATGGTGCTTGCTCCGTTTGTAAAATGGCTTTACTATTAATTTTATAATTTTGTCACTATCTTTTGAGATATGTGATGTAAATTTTGCTAATATTTTTATTTTTTTGCTTTTTGCTCTAAAAAGAAAAAAAAGTCTTTGAACTAACTCAAAATAATCATTCGTTACTATACTATATAATTATTATATTATATAACGTACAAGCTTGTCGCGAGTTTTTTCAATGTTTTCCTTCGTCTATAATACACTAATTTTTACTCAAAATTATCTATCGAAAATACTAATTTCTTATCGAAAGAAAGGCATACAACGACGAACATTGCGATGATAATATCACACGCTCACTATAAAAATGGGTCATAATAATAAATCCACAAAATTATGTGAAACTAGATTAGACGTATAGTAGTTTAGCTAAATTGTTTCAAAGACATTTTAAAATCGTTCACCGCCATCTACTGGAAGGCAATTAAACTATGCTTGTTACCTTCTCGCAAACAATAAGTTGACAGTTTCATCGCAATCGGATGAACAGAATGGCGACGCGTAAGACACAAACGAAATAACATATTTTTACTGGTTTCATAAATAATAAATTGCTTAAAGTTATTCGTGATGAGTACCAGATTATTATTCGGCTAGTCTTCACCGCTGGTAAAATTTACGTCAAGAAGTTAAACTTTTTTACGTAAATTATTTTTAACTTCTTCGTTGAGTAGTATTCACCTTTTTGAAATTTATGGTTATTTTGATATTTTAAGGATATACAGGTAGCGTTATTTATTTAGTTTAGTTTTTTACTTTCCACCAAATATTTAGGAAGAGGAAAAATTTATTTTTAGCGCTCTACTGGCATATCAAAGTCTTCCACAAATTTTAATCATACACATAGCTTTGCTCGATTACTCAAGTCTTGATGATCGAAACTATCTTTACACTATTGCCACATCGATATTGTATGTTTGGAGCACATGAGTTGGATGGTTCCAAAGTAGATACATTTTCGTAACATTGGTAGAAACGACGTTTGTCTTTTATATTTATAGATAAATAGATTTAGTTATATTTAATTCCAGTAAGGATTTTATTCTGATTTCGTGGTATGGGCGTTAATTTTGTACATTATAAACGTAGAACGAATGGTACGCCGTCGGTTTCTGCGGTTTCAGAGCGTGTTGGGAAGAATTAACCGCACTTCAAGTCTTAATTAAGTTTTCGTGCGCTGTTACTGCAATGTGAAATGATTTTATACGCGAATCTTTTGATTTTAGGCGCTATTAATATATATTGAATATTGTTACTAAGAATATAATATTATTCAGAGCAAAATATATTTTCGTCGTGCTGTCAACAACAAATACTTGGACGTTGGGAAAAAACTGGTAAAAAAATCATATAGGTCATGTGGAGACACTTTTATAGTTTCATTTTAATTTTACTTTGAACTATAGTTTTTTTCTTTTACGGCTCGTTGAAGTGTCGTCTTTGATTAGGCCTCTGATTGATAGGTGAGAATTACATTTGTAAGTTTTGCTTTTGTAACTTTTATAAGAAAAACTCTGTAACCTGGTAACATTTACCTAGGTACCTTATGAAAGCGGTAAGTGTGCAAAATAATGCACTGATATGAAATTCGGTATCATATTAAAACAATGATAACATTTCATATTAATATTATAAAAATCTGTGCGCAAAACTTACTAGTGTATTTCTCGCCTTAGACTTACGGTTTTCAATAATTCCTTTGATATGTAATTGGACATATCTTTAATTAAAAAAATAATATACGTTTATGGATAACCGACTGCACTGTATTCACAAACACAGATTAATGCTATCAAAACATAACTTATAAAAAAAAAAAACCAAGTCTCGCAAACTTAATTCTTTTACCATAAAAAATTGTGAGATCCATGTTATATTTTCTAGTCGTTGAAAGGTTCTGACCAGCTTATATTAGACTTATCGACTTTAAATTTACTATACCGTGAATGATATCAAAATAATATAGTTGCGTAACTATTACCTACATCTTTAAAATATATAATATAAGTATTAGACTTAAAGTATGTAAAAGTGCGATTAAAAATACACATCACGCCATCTATCGTCATAATAAAGCCATTCACTTAATACCGTGACGGTATTCATCAAACTAATTAAATGCAAAATTGTTTAAAACAACTTATTATTATTATTTTTACAATGATATTATATAGATCAATGATATTATATGGATGCTGATAAGCAATAATGTGTCAACTCACAAAAAGTGAAATTCGGAGATATTGATGTATTTTGATACTGCATGATTATTGAATAATATATACAGTCATATAAACTAAGTAAGCACGGAAAAAGTTTCTTAATTAATTGTTTCGAGTTTCAAGGTCGTTCCATATTTTGTACTTTATACTATAATCTAATAAATTATCTAATAAAAACTTTATTAAATATATGATATTTAATAAACTTTTTATTAGATAATATATTAAACATATCAGCCTGCTTTTAATTAATTACACCTTTTATCGAAAAATAAAAGAAAATATGGATAAAAACTTATTCAAACAAACTTATTAAGAATAGTTTAGACATCTTTAGACGCCATTTTCTCAAAATGAAGTTCGTGTGGCTTGATACAGTATTGCTTATCTAATGAAAAATTCTAATTGGATATGTTATATGGATGTGATAATGGCACCCAGCATACACACCCAGCATCGGTCAATTTGTCGATTACGGCTGGTGAAAGTATCTTTAGCCCAACAAATCAATTGACTAGCTGCTCTGATTGATGCTGATAATCAATAATGTGTCAACCCATAAAAAGTCAAATTCGGAGATATTGATTTATTTTAATAATGTGTCATCTATATAACATTATTCAAAAAGAAATTCAATTGATGTTAACTGAATAATTACGGAAAAAAGTTTCTTAATTTAATGTTTCGAATTTCAAGTGCGGTCCATATTTTAAAAACTTAATATTAGATAAAAGTTTTTATCATACTAATATGTTTTTAATTCCCTTTGCCTTTCATCAAAACAATATAAAAAAGATGGATATATGTATATTTCTTCAAACAAATTTATTAAGAACAAATTTAACATCTTTAGACGCCATTTTCTCTAATAGAAGTTTGTGTGGCTTGCCACAGTATTGCTAATCAGCGTCCATATATATATAGATATTTAATACCATTGACGCAGATACACCAAGTAAGCAGAAACTATGTAAAAATTGTTACATTTACGCTAGTCTGAAAAGTTTTAACTATTCGGATATTAAATTCCGAATTTAAAACAAAGTCATATAGCTGGTATCCGAATATTAAATTCGTGTCCGAAACATTCCCGTCGTAATCGAGAATACCAAAATTTAAATTGACCAGCATTTGCATAGGAACAGCTGTCACTGTATTTCCATTTCGATTCCACTATCAGCCAACGTTGCTTCGCAGCCAATAAAATTCTACGTTAAATCGAATAACTCCGCCTTGGGCTATGTGCTGCGAGTAATTTGCGAGTTTGACCAACGTTTGTGTTTAGTATTTTCTTTCAAACAGACCCCATTTGATTATTATGACTATCGCTATCATAACATGCCATTCAAATATCAACCGTCTAAATGGAGCATTTACTTTTAAACACTAGATTGCCCAAGGAAGTCATTTTGACTGCTCTTTAATTTCAATAAGAAAAACAATTTCTTATAATTTTATGACTTTTTTAAGATGTATATGCGTTTATCAATAATTATTAGTTACCTCCTCCGCATTTATTTCTGTTATATATGTATAATTGTGTATGTTATACCTATGTCGCCCAAAGCAATATTTTTACTGCTTTTGGGCAATATAGATGTATACCGAGTTTCAGGCTAGTGTTAACGACAGTTAACATAACTCTCCAACTGTTATGTGTGTTTTGATGTTGGTAAACAGACGATGATTTACGGGAACTAACATTTAATGTGTTCACGCATCGGGGACGTGCCCCCAGCGGAGGGGGATCTAGGAACCGGATCTGAATTCTAATGCCGCAGTCACAATCGCGCTAATGTCACAGACTATACAGTCACTTTACAGCCCATAAACCTTATGCCGACGTAATCAATGATTATAGAACAATGAGTACCTAATATAATATCTGATGATCTATGAATTAGCACTCGGTTAGCGTACGCTTAAGCGTGTGCTAACTAATTAGTAATTCACCACCTAAGTCAAATAATGCATTGACCGTTATAACTTACTAAGATATTATTAATTAGAAATAATCTATTTTCAGTTTTTGTTTCTCTTTGTATGACAATAATAAATAAATTCTTTCATGTCTAAAAGCAATGATAAACAATTAACGAAAATCTTAGTAAGTCAGCCAAAATATCATTACACGCCTATAAATAACATAATATTAGCAAAACGTAATGTTTTCGAGAATATTAACTAGACAGAAACAGGAAACTATTGTCAATAAGTGTCACTTAACGTCTGTCAACATGTGCTCAGAATAAATGGACGCTGATGAGCAATACTATGTCAAGCCACACGGACTTCTATTTGAGAATATGGCGTCTAAAAATGTCAAACCTGTTCTTTACAAATTTGTTTAAAGAAGTATATATATATATATATATATACATCTTTTCTTTATTTTTTTGATAAAAGGTAAAGGATATTAAAGACAGATTAGTAACATAAAAACTTTTATCTAATAATAAGATTTTTAAATATATACGATTACTGTATAAATTGCAAAATGTGGACCGCACTTGAAATTCGAAACATTAAATTAAGAAACCATTAAATTGAGAAAATGACGTTTAAATATGTCAAACTTATTCTTAATAAATTTGTTTGCAGAAGTATATATCCATATTTTCTTTTTTATTTTGATAAAATGTTTAATGAATTTAACGCAGATTGGTATAAGTTTTTATTTAATAAAAAGTTTTTCAGATATATGAGGTTATTAAATATCGCAAAAAGTTTAAACATTAAATTAAGATACTTTTTTCCATACGTATTTAGTTCAGATGACTTGAAAAATTCTGAATACATCATGCATCATCAGCGTCCAAATAAGCCTTATATATAACATCCGAAACGTGTGGTGCAGACTCGTGGTCACACTAGTTTGTCGCACTAGTGTGACTACCAAGAATTTTTTTAATGTTAAAAATTGTATGCGGGCATAACATGTTTTAGTGAACTTATATTTATTTTATGCAAAGATATTCATTTTATATGTTTACAATGTCAATGACACAGTTCTATATAGAATTGAATATATGAGCTCTTTGGGTCTACGAGCCCACATCTTGGTACGTTTCTTAGGACGCATTTGTTTGATCTTGAGCAACATGTCATCAGAAACCGAAAAATCATATACCTTTTAATTATTTAATAAGAGGCAATACCTTAGTTTTTCCCGAATATACTTTCCATATCCCGGTATCAATAAAAATCACAATACATCTAAATGAACTAAAACTATCGAAACAAGCAAAATAACAAATAAGACTACGTACATCAACATAAACTACGCCCTTCAATATAAATCTATTTTAAGTTCTCTCGTTTCTGTTTCTAAGTTTGAAGGACACAGTTCGGTTTAAACTTTGATTTGCATGTTTGTAGCTTAGGTAATGTTTCTTACATTACCAAGAAACAGTACCAACTAACGCAATGCGTAAGTGCAAAGTGGTGCGTTAAAACTATGTAATAAAATATGTAACTAAGTTATTTAATAAGTTTTATTCGTGTGATAAGTAATTAAAAATAAAATAACATTCTTGTTACATATATGTTATAATGTTATAAAACTACATATATTAAACGATGGGATGAATTTTACAGTATATTGTTTTTTAAAATATTCGTTAATCGCGACGCAAAAAAAATGTTAAAATGTCCTTTCGATTTGGTATTTAAAAATAATTTGATTCCTAAATCGATTACGAGTAAATAAAAAAGGATGAAAAAGATATTTTATACAACTTTTTAAAATGGCGTCAAGTAAAACATTTTAATCCCACCGAACAATCTCCATCGTGGTTTCTCCACTCCACGTGACATTGGCGAAATGACATGTGCCTAATTGGCACAACTAAAAGCCAAAAACAAAGAATTGAATTGAACATTTTAAGCGTTATTTACTGGCATCAATTTCAAAATGTTTTTATTGCTTTTTAGTTTAGTCCTATCTGATTCGTTTTTTAAATCGGTAGATATTTTTTTAAAGTTTTTATTTATTAATTATTCCATTGGCAACTTTAGATTAATAAGTACACAAACGTCTGTGGTTCATTTTGTTCTTACTTGTTTTATGTTTGTGTGAGAGTAAGTATGATGGAAATGTATCAATGGCAATAACGTGTACATAACTTTCGCAAGTGGTTTAGAGAGCTCGAGCAAACTGCCGCCGAATAACTTACTTGTACATACAAATTGTTTCTTGCTTCCCCTAAGTTTGTGTCCATTTTACTTACCGTGTTTGATGAATTAACTACTGATTAGTTAAATACATCATCATCTACCTAGCATTTTTCCCGGTTATATCAGGGTCTGCTTTCTATTCTAGTCCAAATATTGACGAGTTACTGTTTATTTTTACACAGAGCGATTGATAATCTCCCAACTAAGAGTAACGATCATTATCTGAGGCACGGTGGGGAGATCCACAGGGACAAACACTCAGACCCAGGTACACATATTTATACAAATATAAATATCTATACCGAGCGGGGATCGAACCCACAACAGTCGGCGTTAGAGGTTAATTCAGCACCACTACACCAGAGCGGTCGTCAGTGGTTAAATACATATTTAACAGATTTCAGAAAAAGGAATAGTTTCTATGTTCGACTGTATGTATTCTCAATGAATTTGTTTTAAAAAAATTAAAATAACATATAAATAATAAAGATAATCACATGACCAATGTAATGCTTAAATTTTGCGTTCATAAAAACCATTTTAGTTTTAAAAACAAAATACAAGGGGCTTTGCATAAATTACATGTACAGTATAAATAATTAGTTATTTTTTAAAATCAGTTAGTAAATATTGGAGTCCGAACGCTACGAATTTAGAACCGCCATCTTGTTTGAAGTCAATTGATGTCTCTTAAATTAGGAAATTATTAAAACCCATCAACTTGCTTAATAACATCGTTGTTTATATTTCCTGATATAACCGACATTTTTATCGTTCTACAAAGGAAACAGTCTTTAGTATAATGTAAGTTAGAAGAGTAATCTGGTGTTTTGCTATGTATACTGCTTAAGGTGCTTATAAATATTTGTGAAAGACCTTTCTGTATTCGTCGTGTAGTAAATTTATCGTATGATGCACAAAATAAATGTAGACGACCCAATCTTAACCCTGATATTATGATTTTATAAAAACAAATCCTATGACCATTGCACGGTTTTGGTGAATTAATTCTCCCTATTGATAGACTCATTTTTGATAAATAAATTAAAGTGAAAACATTAAAAAACAAGTTTTTATTTAAACGCGCTAAAAAGAAACCAAAAACCTTTTCCTTTAAAAGCTTGACACGAAATTGAAGTACTCGTATTAGTTTAAAAATTTCAATAATTAAAATCAACGAATCATCATAAGTTTCACGTCAAGTTTTTATATCTATAAATTGTGTCATGACGTTATAAGTTGATAGTAAAGCTTTTAAAGGAAAAGTTTATTTCAATATTTTTAGCGCGTTATATAAAAGCTCGTTTTTTTAATATTTTTTTTTTTACTTTTTAGTGATCGCTGCAAATATTTGTGCTTCGTTATCCATTATTACATCATGATAAAGGAGATTGTTTTTTATGAGCCACAACGATGCTTTTACTCTTCGAGAACGCCAAAAACCAAAAAAAAAACCAAAACACCAAAATTTTAAATGGATTGGAGAAATGGAGTTTACGATTATTAAATAATTTTTTAAGTCCTTTTTTTTAACGTATATTATTGAAAAGCATAAAAAACTTAGTCCGCCATTTTTATAATTCAACTATATTGAATTTACTGTGACGTCACTTTATTTTCCAAGATATTTCCAATAAGCCCGATCATTTGATACGCATATTGTAGGAGAGCATTAAAAACTTAGTCCGCCATATTTAGAAGTTCGCCATATTAGATTTAGAGTTATTCCCAACAAGCTCTTTCATTTGATACCCATATTGTAGTAATGCATTAAAAGTAACTAGTTTGTCATCTTGGGTGATCGACCATCTTGAATTTATAGTGACGTCACTTTATTTTTCGATTTGTTCTCAGTATGCTCTTTCATTTGATACACATATTATGGAAATCCATACAAAATAACTAGTCCGCTATCTTTGGTATTCCGCCATGTTGGATTTCGGATGACGTCAGATATATAACCACATATTGTCATCCAAATTGAACGTGTCTACAAAATTTCAGCTCAATAGGTCCAAAATTAGGTTGAAAGAGTCCACCCGAATAAACATACATACATTGCAAGTTAAATAAAAGCTCGTAAAATTAATAAACCTGTTATTCTTCGAAAGTATAAATAATTTCATATCACATGCTTAGTATTAAAGTGAGCGAATTCGAAAATTAAAATTTTTGGTCATGAAACGCATTAAAACGTTTTACACATGGAAGTTCGGCCATGTGTTGTAATTTTAATATCACAAAATGATCATAGAATAATTATTAATTATTATCAAAGTCATAGAATATGAATCACGGATATAAAATAATATTTAATTATCAGTTTATCTAACAGAATGATATGGAACTAAATTTTAATTAGTAACTTAGCTAACTCGTGTAATACAGATTTTGAATTTTATCAGCTTAATACAACAGTATGTAAATTTGTAAACCAACTTCTACCATATAAGTTTTTAGTATTTGTTATCATAGTAGAAATGGAAATACACAGTCTGTGAAACTTTTACTTTCTAACTATTACAATTCATTAAATACAGTCCATTGACAGATGGACGGAAGGACAGTGTAGGTTTAGTAATGACGTTCCGTTAGCTACCTTTGAGTACGGAACCGTAAAAAAAACAAGAGAAAATCGATTTCCGATAATATTAAAAAACTGATAAACATCGATTAAACACACATATTGTCAATAGAAAAAGCCTGTCTAAATATAAAAGTAAATGAAATAAAAAGGTGTTCCCGTAATTTGAGGTTGGGAAGCCCAAAATATGAGGTCGAAATGTGGCGGTAGTATTAAGTTGTCTAACTTTGTTCGTTCGTTGCGGCGCGGAACTTTCATTTTACGGTGTTTCGTGATTAAGTTAATGTTCTGAAACTTTTTATAATTAGGGACGAACTTCTCTGGGTTTACTTATAAACAAATATTGTTGGAATTTTTTTGCTTTATTTAGTGTGCGCGATATGGCTTTAATTTAGTTTCTTTAATTATGTGAAAGAGGCTGACTGGAGGGAATAATTACCATATCGGCTTTGATTACTAAAATTTTGATGGGAATATGGTATCATGAAAACAAAATGAGATATCATGAACATACAAGGTGTAGTAACTATACTAAATTTACCGTCAAATCTGAGGACTTTAAACGCTTTTTTTATTTAATTAGAGAAATATAAAAAAAACATACATTATCATACATATTTAGAATTGTATTTAATAATAATTTAAATAAATAAAGCTGAAGAGTTTGTTTGTTTGTTTGCTTGAACGCGCTAATCTCAGGAACTACTGGTCTGACTTGAAAAATTATTTTAGTGTTAGATAGCCCATTTATCGAGGAAGGCTATAGGCTATATATTATCACGCTAAGACCAAAATGAGCGGAGCACCAATGAAGAATGATTCAAAATCGGGGGATATTTTCCTATTGAGAGAGTTTACGCTGTAAACTCTCTCAATAGGAATGTGCGCAGCGTAAACGGTTAAAGTTTCGCAAAAATCATGTATGACAGAATTGTTTTTAAAAGATCTAAAAAAAGTCCGGGACAGCACATGTCTATCTTTTAAGGTTAGCTCACTATAACCTATTTTATGCTAACCAAATTTGTTCTAAAATAATGCATTATTAGCCCAAAGTAACTATTCCACGCGGACGCAGTCGCAGGCGGAAGCTGGTAGTGAATAAAAGTATTACTTCACCATTTAAAAAATGGAATTTATTGAATAGGCAATTTACGGCTAATTTTTCTGAGTTTGTCTTCTTTTAAAAAAAATTACGTAGGTTTAGTAATATTAATGTATTACTCTTCAATAATACTGTTAGTATCACAATACATACCTAATATGTTGTCAGATATTACCAAATTATGATAACGTTCATCTTGTGCCCTAAAATTGAGATTGAAAAAGAATTTTTTTTGTTTTAGACATTTATTAGATTCTTAAAGCTTTTCATTATGGAGAAATCACGAAACACCAGAAATACATTAATGACAAATATTGTGGCCCTAAGTTGTGAAACTCTTCACATACTATGCTAGCTCATAGCCCTCTCCTATAACTCAAAATTGGCTATGTTTGTGTGATACATTCTTCTAAATTGTTATTTTTATTAAATTATTAACACGCAATCATAATCATAATAAATAACAGTCATATCATTATAAAGATATTAATTGACTTACCAATAATAGACAATATATATAATCTGATATCTAAAATATAATTATGATAACTTAATAATTATCTATATGTCTTATCAATTAAATAACCATCACGACATTACGCAATCCAATTTTTTGAGAGTTATAACGTCATATAACACCAAGGTGTTACACACACTTAATTAGTTTTCTTCTTAATTGCGTTACTAGTTGCATTCTTTTTACAGCACAATAATCTTGATAAGAATCTAAGTACAATCACAATAGTCACAACCAATAAAATTAAAGTAATTAATACTGCTGATAATAATATTAATACAAATTCCAGTTCAAAGTACTGAGCATATGATAAGTTAGCTGATGGAGCACGGAGCTGCTTGGCCCCTCCGTGTCTTATCGTGTATTCTATCCACCACAATGCTCGCTGCAGTGGAGGTTCTGGTTGGTCACGCATGATTTCACGGAGCTTGATAACGTTTCGACGATAACTGAAATTTTAATAATAATATATAATTTAAATTAATTGATAAATATATAGTCAGCGTTCTAGCATAGCATTTCGTAATTTTTTTTGGTCTGCTTATTATTCTAAAGTGTATCTAAGAGCAATTCATTTGTACACGGATCGATTGCCGTTCAAAATCCACAAGCTTATAACATATGTATTGTTACATCATATCATTAGTAATTATCAGTATTTAACATTATTGGTTACTATTAAATATATAAAAGAAATAAATAACTTTTTCTCATTTAATTTATATGGTTAGTTCGTAGATAATAGCAGTTTAATATTTGAAGTTTACCTATTCTATTTATTAGGAAATGCAAATTTTCTCTATTATAATACGATTCTCATTAGTTATCGCATTTATTAAAATAATAATCTTTAATTATCAAACCCATACTACGTGATAATTTTTTTTTTATTTTTAAATACAATTCCATTGAAAAATAAAACAATAATTATGAATCTTTACAAATGTTGTCCTGCTCTAGCTGGACTACCTACCGGGTCCATTGTGTATCTAAGGCATTCAGTAATCCCTATTAACACATACAAAAAAATGATCGAATTGAGTTTAGTCGTTTAGAAGTTCTGTTGCAGAATTATATAATTATGTATACATGTAAAATAACGTAATATTGTATCTCAGGCATCTTTGTCGTTATGGAGGAATTTTGTTATCATTTCATCCAGAAAAAATTTATGTTAAATCTTCAATGCATTGATTTCATTTGTAAGGTAAAAAACTTTTAATAAATATTTACCTTTCATCATTTATAACCGTCTCGACAGCATGTTTGAAATTATCTTCAGTTAATGCATCAAGTTCAAGTCTCATGCCGATTCCGTGTTTGACGAATTTATCTGCGTTGTACCATTGGTCTCCTAACATAGGTATAGCAACAAGAGGCACACCAGCAGTCAGTGCTTCATCCGTGGATTGCAGTCCACCTTGCATCACAAATAGTTTCACTTTGGGATGCCCTGTAAAATTATAATATTTTTGAAAATTACCATTTTCTGGTCATAAAAAGTTTGATTCTCATTATAGGTCAAATAAACGTACTCAACAAATCTGATTGTGGTAACCATTTAGACGTTTTGATATTACTCGATAGTCCCGGCAATTCGTCCTTGTCCCATTTCCATAAAACATCATAAGGTAACTTGGAAAACACCTTTATCATAATTTGAACTTTTTCTGGACAAATCATGTCTGATAATACGTTGGTCCCAAAACTCACGTAGATAACCCCATGTTTCGATGAGTCCAAATATGTTTTGAGATCCTGTTAATTTTTAAAGTTAATAATGTTAAATTAAACGAAATATATAGTTTTCTATAAAATATTAATATTTGTATGTTGGTCCTCTATGCGTCCCAAAATTATGAATTGAATTGTGATAAAACCTTGGTAGGGTGTTCTGAGAACGCCTTGGCCAAAATCTATACACTTTAGGAGATATTGCAACGCATGTTAATAGTGTTATTATAATATATAAATGGACGCTGATAAACAATACTGGGTCAAGCCACACGGATTTTGAAAATATGGCGTCTAAAGATGTCGAACGTATTCTTAATAAGTTTCTTTGGAGAAATATACATATGTCGCTTTGATAAAAAGTTTAATTATTTAAAAGCAGATTATATATTTAATGTATTATGTGATTAAAAGTTTTTCAAATATTTGAGTTTAACGCACTTGAAATAAGATAAGAAATTAAGAATCTTTTTACCGTAAGTTTAGATGACTTGAAAGTTTTTTGAATAATGATGTGCACCAATATCAGAATACATCAATATTTCCGAATTTGACTTTTTGTTTGACACATTGATTATCAGCATCCAAATAATATCAACATATTATACCTTTGGTAATTCCTTTTGAGGTAATTGATGAATTCCACCCATATACAGAACACTTGGTGCAACTGGCTGATTGTCAGCCCAGATGGGATGGATATTAAGAAACAACATATGAACATTATCATACAATTCACTTAAAGGCGGAACTTGTGGACCAACACTCTGTTTCAATACTTCATGCTCATCAAATTCGTTTAAGTAGTTTGCGTATTTACCGACAACGTGAAAGTATAGGTGATCGAACTTTTCTCTGAAAGTAAGATTGTAGACTTTGTAATTAAGCGGTGATGGAAACAACATCGGATGTGACAGAGACCCCATTATGTCGTGATTATTAAAAATTGCGCCAAAAGAACTGATCAGAATTACAGGTGCTTTAAATATATGAGAAAATACAAGAGCAGGACGCATAACGGCTTCAATTAGTATCAGGTCAAACTTATTGGTCTTATTCGTTATCAGTTCTTGAACTTCTGGTGAATGGAGCTGTGCTTGTACAATGTATGAAAATAATTTAGTTCCCAATCTCATATCTGAAAATGTTGGAATTTTCATAACACCAGCCTTGTATTTAGTTTGAAAGACTTTGTTCCAGATCGAGTAAGATATATCATGGACATCGATTTCTTTTAGGTTCTCTGGGGTTTGCCCTTTAGGGAACGCAGGATCTGGTGTAATCACGGTCACATCATGGCCTCGTTTTGCTAGTTCTTGGGTAATTTTACGAAAAACCACTTGATGGCTTATAGACGGTGTTGGAAACACTCCTAATATTTTCGCTGATTGCGTTGTCGTATACAAAAACGCCAAAAATAATATTGGCGTTTTAATGAACATTTTTGTTACAACTGTTCTCGTAATTCCGAATGAACTAGATAATTACGCGAAAGTAAGTCCTTTTATAAAATCCTAATCTATCGATACGTTTTGTTTGTCAGATAATATTTCCATTTGAATTTACATGATAATTTTGTTCATTACAAGAATTTATATAAATTATTTTAAAATTTTGCATAATTTACCTCGTATAATTATTTAATACTTACATAAGATGCATTTTCATATTATAATAAGTGTAGTCTTTTTATATATATATATATTTTAAACGAAACCGACTTCGAAGACGAAATTAATAAGTACATTTTCTAAATCGGCGTCAAGTAAAACATTCGAAATCAGCGAAATGTAAAACCTTTTACATATTATTTACTGGCACCGACTTCAAAATGTTAGAGAAAATATTTATTTTTCGCTTTTTATTTTACTTATTTTGTTGTTGAAGTAGGATTTTTTATAAGTTTCTATTTTACACTTTTAAGTTACGAATATAGTAAGTAGTAAGAGACAGTTCGTGATTTATCTAAGTTACAATAGCCTAATGTCAACTGCTTTTCACAATTATTTACAAGTTTCGTTATTTACAAAATATTGCTTTTTCCGATGAAGAGCTATCGATGAAGAGTGTTCCACCATCAGCTCCACTTTACTGCATGCATTGTGTCGAGCATAAATTGCTTAATAACCATATTTAGGGAACCTGAAATACTTGTTAATGTGTAGTATTTGTTGTTAGTTGAAGAGTTCTCTGAATTTTCCCAAGATCCCTTATCAGATCCTGGTGACAATGGGATCCCCTTTCATACAAAAAATAAATCGAAATCGGTTCACAATCGGCAAAGATTGATGAACAAACAAAAAGTTCATACAAACGAATATAAAACCTCCTTCTTTATCGAAGTCAGTTGAAAAGGTGGCTGGCAAGCGAGACTCCTGATGTCAAGTGATCACCGCCACTGTCAAGTAATTTATAGATAAAAAAAATGTTTGTATGTATAAACAATAAAATAAAATGAACAGTAGTAAGGTTGATAATACCTGATATGGGGCTAATTCGTTATACGACGATCTAGCCTCATTCAAAATAGACGGAATATCGCACTTCACAATTTTCATGTTATTAATTTATAACATAGATAAAGTTTATGTTTAACTATGTTTCTTTGTTTAACTATGTTTCATTTATTTATGGATTAAGCTTATACCTTCTTCTTAAAGAGAGTGGACGCCTTTGCCTAGCATTGGGACGTTCTCAGGCTGTCATTTCCATACACACGTTTCTTTGCTGTATAATACAAAAATCATTTAAGGGGATCGATTGCTATTATAATTAAAATTGTAGGAGGATATGAGTGGACGAACTGATGAACTCTTTCACCTTTTTTGAGCTTTTGTATCTTAATCGATGATATGGTGGTATAACGTATCGTATAATATATCTTAGCTAACGATCACGTTGCCAACGAATAATTGATTAGTTTTTATATTCTTTATATTTGAACATTATCATATTGTTACACTGATTTTACACTGATGTTAAAACAATTCTAATTAGATACGATATTTGAAAATCTAAATTTACAATATTTGACGACCTTTTAAGTCCCTCTCTCTAGTCTAAGTTATTTTAATAAATGTTAATAATAACAAGTAACTAATACGTATGATTTTTTCACTAGCAGATCCGCACAGCTTCACCTGTGTATTTTGGATAGAAACGCTTAAAAATACTTATAAAGTACTAAAATACTGTGTTTTAGCTTTTATGTTTTGTTACTATTTTTGTTACAAACGTATGTTTAATAAGATTTTATTTAATATGAACACGGGATGAGACTTTCAAAAAAACGTTTACGCCTTTTCACCCTCTTAGGGGTGAAATATCAAAAAATCGTTTCTTAGTGGATGCTTTCCTAAATGACACCTACTGCTGAAATTTCAAGCATGTATTACCTGTGAGATAGATTTTCAAAATACAAATAAAAAATTTTAAGAGTTACTTTTTTCGTCTTGCTAGACAAAAATTATTTTAGCTCAGCTAAGGTACACGAGAAAGATATAATTTATAGCCTATAAGCACTCGGGAATAATACCTCTTTGTAATTAAATAGTAGTATATGTACATAATAGGGATTACAAATTTATTTATGGTATATCTAGAAAACTGAATTAAAATAACAAAATATTTGAGTTTTTCATTTATTTAAAAACTAAACGCCCGTTATATTCTAAATTTAAAGCTTCTATGTCTGCTAGAAGTGCTTTCGAATTTTGATGATCGGTCATTCAGAGCGAAATGTAGAAATGTTGACTAGTTATATTTCTTAAACTACTACTTCAAACTAAATGAAATTTGAAATATACCGTATTTGTGCAATCCCTGTGTAGTTACTGAAAATTGATTTACTTCTAGTTTTATCCACAACGAAATTATAGGGGGCGACACTGGCCTGATTTACTTTGAGAAAAAAATATGTTATATAATAGAATATGTAATATATAAATTAAAATATGTAATATAATAATTAAAAAATCCATGTTTTTCTCATAATTGATCATGATACTCACTGATTTATTTGTTCTTGCGCCTGATAAAAAAATCGTATTTATAATACGTAATTTGTATACCACGTAATACCACGAAGTACCAAAAATTTTTGTACTTTTTATTTATTTTTGAGTTATTATCTCAATAAAATACTTACTCTCAAACGTAATTTGTAGACATTGTATTACTTCATAAAATTATAAATTAAGTTAAGCTGATCGTTATCAGGACATTCTTTGACTCTTAAGCGGTATGATAAGCATACTCTTCTAAATAAATAAAATATTTGAAACGTTAATAATGCCTTTTATCTCCTGGACTAAAAGTTAAATACAAAATCTTAAACATTTACAAATTAAAAAATAAAAAATGTACAAAGAGATTTTATCAAAATAACCACCTAATTTTTTTTTTGTTTTTTTGTCTAAAAAATATGACGTCCATATCCACATCCAAAGAAAAAAAAAACTTAAATATATATTTAAAAATATTGAAATTTAGTAAAACCCCGAAAATCTACATGTGTACTTAATAAACTATACAATATACTACATACAAAGAACTATGTATGTACAATTGTCGATTTCGAATTTTATAGGAGTTATTACGAAAAATTTCTAGTGTGAAAAATCAAAATCCGAAAAACCTTATTAAACATAATTGAAAATTAATATAAACTACAAGTATTTGAGAAATTGAATTGATCAATAAAAAAGATCAAATTTTGTACATGTAGATATTTTGAATCTAAACAACGGCATATGCTTTTATTACTCCTAGCGCGATTCCCGTTCTTCATATCTGCATCTAAAAATTATTTTTGTGGTTTTTTTGGGCAAATTCAGAGCCACATTTAAATGGCATATAAATAATTAACATACACGTTGGCACAGTAGTCACTGCAACTGACTGTAGCGTTAACGGTCGCGGGTTCGATCCCCGCTCACGGCAAATGTCTGTATTGGCCATACAGATATTTGTCGTGGTCTGGGTGTTTGTGTTAGTGTTGTGTATGTTTCCGGTACCCCGACATAAGGTCACAAGATCTTAATGGGGGCCGTTGAGTGTGATACGTTTATTTACTTATTTAAAATTAAGTTAATCATATGATCAATCTAAGGCTTAAACTTTGCAGTCATAAAAATAATTTTAGTTTAAAAAACAACAAACGACTCTATAGATGAATTACCCGATATGTGGTTAAGATTCTCACATTAATTACTAAAATAGTAAATGATCTTACGACTACACAGAGTTTTGTATAAAACTAGAAGTTTCCATACACAAACGGATGGTTCAAATTAATAAAATAATAAGTTGAAATTAATTAAGACCAAGAAATATAAACCGAATTCAAAGCAAAATACACAATTTCGTTAGTGTGATCACATATTGATTCCAGTTATTTTGGTTTAAAAACAGAACTGCTAAATAGTTTTGGATGAAAATTATATGGAATCAATCTGATAGTATACATTTTCAATTATAACAAGATGACATTCGAACAATGTAATTTTTAAACATCTTTCTTAAAGAAACAAGGAAGACGCTGTATTAACGTAAAATTTAGAAAATCCGACTTTCATTTAACATTTTATTATCTGTTGTTATAGTTGAAATAGAAAATACAGTCTGTGAAAATTTCAACTTGCTATCTATTTTGATTCATCAGATACATTTCATACGAACAGACAGTCCAGAAAATAGCAGAAATATATTTGGATGCTGATAAACAATAATGTGTCAACCCACAAGAAGTTTAATTCCAAGATATTGACGTATTCTGATAATGCGTAATATATATAACATTATTCAAAAAGTGTTGATGTAATCTAAACGAAATAAGTACGAGAGAAATTTAATTAATTTAATGTTTTGAATATGTTGAAATTTGAAGTATGTTCTATATTTTGCAATATACAATAATCTAATATATGGTTGCTGATAAGCAATAATGTGTCAACCCACAAAAAGTCAATTTTTAAGATATTGATGTATTTTGATACTACGTCACCTATTTAACATTATCCAAACAAATTTGAAGTCATCTAAACTAAATAAGTATGGAAAAAAGTTTCTTAACTCAATGTTTCGTATTTCAGGTGCGTTCCATATTTTGCAATTTATAAAATAATCTCAAATATTTAAAAACTTATTATTATATAACATATTAAATAAATCTATCTGCTTTTGATTCAATATACATTTTATTAAAATAGAAGAAAAGATGAATATATACGTCTTCAAATTAATTTATTAAGAATAGGTTTGACATTTTTAGTCGCCATTTTCTCAAAACGAAGTCCGTGTGGCTTGACACAGTATTGCTTATCAGCGTCCATATATGAAAAACTTATTATTAGATAAAACTTTTTCTATACCAATCTGCTTTTAATTATTTATTCCAGATTGATAAATACGTCTTCAAACACATTTAATAAAAATGGGTTTAACATCTATTGACGTCATTTACTCAAAATAAATTTTATGTGGCTTGACATAGTATTGCTGATCAGCGTCCATTTTAGACAAATATTTTTTCCTAAGGTTTTGAAACTCTATAATTACTATGTTAGGTCATACCCCTCCATTTTTTTTTTCAAATTATCATAACGCAATCATCTATACTAATAATAACATAATAGCGGGTCGCTGTCTGTACATGGAAGATATATGAATAAAAATCTTCTTGGGGGCCTTTATTAACGCAATAGAACCCAAAACAAACATTTTTAAAATTCTTATCTGTTTGTCTGTTTGTCTGTTTGTCTGTTTGTCTGTTTGTCTGTTTATCTGTGCGTTTGTGCACGCTAATCTCAGAAACGGCTTATCCGATTTAGATGCGGTTTTCACTAATATATTGTAGTAAGCTTCACTTAACATTTAGGCATTGTTTCATGTCAATCGGTCCATAAATAAAAAAGTTATGTCAATTTAATTAACAATTACGTTGAACATTTTTTTGTGCCTATCACTAAATACATGAAAGTGTATACAGTACTTACATCAAAACATACATTTTTTAATTTTTTGTCTGTTAGTCTGTCTGTCTATCTGTTTGTTCCGATTAATCTCTGAAACGGATTTTGATGGTACTTTTACTTGCAGTTAGCAAATGTTATAAGGAGTGACTTAGGCTTACTTCTATTTTTGATATTTTTTAATCTGTACATATAAAAAAAACTTCTAACGGGTCGCTGTCTGTAAATGAAAAATATTATTGGAGGCCTTTACCTACGCTATAGAACTCAAAACAATAATTTTTAGAACTTTTGTCTGTTTGTCTGTTTATCTGTGCGTTTGTGTTCGCTCAGAAACGGCTTATCCGATTTAGATGTGGTTTTCATTAATATATTGCAGTAAGCTTCACTTAACATTTAGTGTTTGTTTCATTTCAATCTGTTCATAAATAAAAAAGTTATGTCAATTTAAGGGTTCACGTCGAACATTATTTTGTACTTTTCACTAAATGCGTGAAATATATACAGTACTTACATCAAAAAATCCATTTTTTTATTTTGTGTCTGTCAGTCTGTTTCTTACGACTAATCTCTCACACAGCTGAATCAAATTTGATGGGACTTTCACTCGCAGTTAGAGGATGTCCATTAATCACGTGAGGCCCAGAGGAGAGAGAAGGGATGGAAGAAAAAAATCACGATATATCACAAAGTCTAAAATGTTCTTAAAAACGTTACGTGATTAATGGACAGCCCCTATAGCTAATATTATGAGGATTAACTTGGGTTACTTTTATTAAAAAATATATTTATTTTAATGAAATTAATAAAAATGAGAATTACGCGATAACAAAATATTGTAGAAACCAATAAAATAGTGAACAATTTCCGATTTAAGAAGGGAAGGTATACATCTATACAAATAAATAAGATTGATGTGTCTGCTGTAATTTTTAATTAATGCATATGAAAGTATACACGGTACTGACAGCAAAATTACCAATTACCAAAAAAAATTTGTCTGTTTATTTGTCACTCAATTTGTTTCGGCTAATATCTGAAACAGCTGGACCGATTTTGACGAAACTTTCACTAGCAGAAAGTCAATCTAATGAGGAACAAAATTGAAACCTATGAAATAGTAAGCAACATCTAATTCAAATAGGGAACATATATATTATATAAATATTATAATTAAAAAAAATAATATATTTACTGGGTATTTTTTTTACTGGATATCATAGACCAAAATCCGAAACTATAAGTAATAGCGAAAAATAATTAAAGGAGTTACAGTGCCGATTTTGATAAAAACTAAAAATATCATTAGTTTTTTGACAAATAAGTTTTCCTAGCCAGAAAAGAACACGTTGATTTCGCAAAAATTAACATTCTATATAATTGCATCATCTGATACTGTCACATATTATAAGGATAAACTTTAGGGAGGTAATAGTATACAGTTAACTGCAACAAAAAGAAAAGGCTATTTTTTATAAAATTCTATCAAATTCATACATTATTTAAAATTTTTAGTAATTCTTCAAAAAAACGATCATACCTAAATGTGAAATTTTAAAATTATAACGGGATGTTTTAACGCTAATAGCGGGTGAGTACAATAGCCGAGTCATGTGAAGTAAAGATTTTCAATAAATTGATTAATCATTTTAATAATTATCTAAAGCTATCTAGGTAACTGAATAGGCAACGAGAAACAAAACAAACGGCACATTCTATCAACTTTGTATAGCTCACATAGAAAAAATAGACAAACATAAAATAACTTAATGAGTTATTCATATTATCTATCGATACCTCCCACGTAAGTTATTGTAAGCCACAAAATTGCCGTTAGCGTTTTAACTGAATACTACACGAATTTGCATTGCTTAATGCATTCAAAGTCAAAAAATTTCAAAAATCTTTTATTTTTCAAGGAAAGTTACAACAAAATACGCCTGAAAAAAGGCGTATTTTGTTGTAACTTTCAAACTAAAACGGATTAAAAGTGCTCTACTGTAAAATTGTAATTTTAGGGTTACAACAACTTACGTGGGAGGTATCGATATTTTCGATTGTATTGTTCACACTCTTCCTTACTTTAGTAGGTGACTAGAATTTTGATGCAACCTATAAACAAATCGTTCGAAGTAATGCAGACTTTTTTTTCTAAACTTACCGGGACCCATGACTTAACCCACATATTTGATTATGTCTGTGTAGAATCGATTACTTAACTTCTAATTCATATATAGATTTAATGTTATTTTGTAAAAAAATAAATCTTTTCCTTTAATTTGTCGCTTATTATTATTTTCCAAAAGTTGATTCTGACAGGTGACACTATAAGGAGGTGCAATAATACAGAATGTATTTTTTTTTTCAAAATTAGTGGGTTCTATTTCTTGAGTTTAGATTTCTCAAAATCGGACACGAGACTCTATTAAGTATTATTTTCGCGACTCCTTATAGTTCCGGATTTGGCTCATCAACCTCAGTTAAAAAAGTCACCCGATATATAATATAAGGAGAACCTCGGCGGAAATATACTGTTTTACAGTGGAAATTTTAAAGACTAGCACAAAACACTTTTCTTCAACATTTATTGTGAAAACCGTGGAGGAATACCGTATCTGAGTTAGTGTCTGTTTATAAATACAACCAGGAAGTTCCCAAATCCAAAGTAAAAAAGCTCCTTTCTTAAGCAGCACCGCAGACTATTATAACCTTGCTTTGCAGGAGACATGCCAAGCATTCTGTAATCCACGCGAACGAAGTCGCGGGCACAGCTAGTAATAAATAATAGTCATATTATTATAAAGATATTATTGGACTTCCTCATAACGGACTTAAAATTTTATCAATTTGTCTTATCATTAGCAATCGTCACGATATTACGTAATAGTCCAATTTATCGAGGGACATAAAGTATAATATTACTAATTTATACCTAATTACGTTTCTTCTCGCCAGTTGCCTTCTTTTTACTACATAATAGTCTTGATAAGTATCTAAGTACAATCACAATAGTTACAACCAATACTGTTAAAGTAATTAGTACAGCTGATAATAGTATTACTACAAATTCCAGTTCAAAGTACTGAGCATATGATAAGTTAGCTGATGGAGCTCGGAGCTGCTTGGCCCCTCCGTGTCTTATCGTGTATTCTATCCACCACAATGCTCGCTGCAATGGAGGTTCCGGTTGGTCACGCATGATTTCACGGAGCTTGATAACGTTTCGACGATAACTGAAATTTTAATTTTACAATTAAAATTATCGATCAACATATAGTCTACTAACACTAGAACTATAGCACATTGTGTAGGTTTATTTGGTCTGACTTATTATTCTAGACTCTATATATATTACTAGCTTCCGCTAGCGACTTCGTCCGCGTGTAATAGTTACTTTGGGCTAATAATGCATTATTTTAGAACAAATTTGGTTAGCATAAAAAAGGTTATAGTGAGCTAACCTTAAAAGATAGACATATGCTGTTGCGGACTTTTTCTTACAACTTTTAAAGGGGAACAATTCTGTCATACATGATTTTTGCAAAACTTTAACCACAATTAACGCAGCGCACGCAGCGTAAGCTCTCTCAATAGGAAATTATCCCCCGATTTTGAAACATTCTTCATTGGTGCTCCGCTCCTTTTGGTCTTAGCGTGATAATATATAGCCTATAGACAGACACGTTGGCGCAATGGTCACTGCAACTGACTAAAGCGCTAACGGTCGCGGGTTCGATCCCCGCTCACGGCAAACGTGTGTATTGGCCATACAGATGTCTGTCGTGGTCGGGGTGTTTGTGTTAGTGCTGTGTGTGTTTCCGGACCCCCGACACAAGGTCATGAGATCTTAATGGGGGCCGTTGAGTGTGATGCGTTTATTTATTATTATTTAATCATTTATAGCCTTCCTCGATAAATGGGCTATCTAACACTGAAATATTTTTTTAAATCGGACCGATAGTTCCTGAGATTAGCGCGTTCAAGCAAACAATCAAACAAATAAACAAACAATATAAACAATAGATATATTATATATATTATTCTGGATCTAAGGGTATACTGATTTTTATATGGACCGATAGTCGTTTGAAATCCACGAGCTCATAGCATATCTAAAGTTATATAATATCATTGTTTACTATTGAATATATAAAAGATCTCATAATAAAGATATGAAAAAAAAAACAAGTTTTCCTCATTCTATATTTAAACATATCAGTTTATCGTTATATAAAATGTACCTATTGTTTTTATTTAGAATTACGAATTATCACAATTCTTAATCTAATGTTAAAAATATTTAAGTATGTTTCATATTTTGGATTATAGAATAATCTCATATATTTGAAAAACTTATTATAAAAAGTCGAATTCGGATATATTAATGTATTCTGATAATACGTCATGTATTTAACATTATTAAAAGAAATCAAGTCATTTAAACTAATTAAGTATAGAAATATTTGCAATAGGCAATATTATAATATTTAAAAAAAATCTTATTAGATAAAACTATCTATTATACTAATTTGCTTTTCATTCATTATACATTTTACCGAAATAGAAAGCAGAAGATCGACATCTACGTCTTCAAACAAATTTGTTAAGAATAGGTTTGACATCTTTCGACGCCATTTTCTCAAAATGAAGTCCGTGTGACTTGACCAATGTTTGAATAAGATGTAATACTAAAGTGAAATAACATAATATTGTAACTCAGGCAGATATGACGTAATGGACGGATTAAATTATCATTGAATCTAGAAAGATTGAATCTAGTTGAGTCTACTATACATATGATAACAATTGAAGAAAATTAACTACAGTATTTTAAATACATATATATACAGTTTTATAAATACAAATACATATATATCAATGTATTGCCATAATATTTAACCGTGCAGTGTAATTGTTGAAAACTAATGCTACTAAGGTATGGAACATGCTAAGAATGATGGCTTGTCATTTTGATAAATGTATTTTGTACATCAACATTTTAACCCTTGCCCAAAAAGAGGGTATTTATTAGTTTGACGTGTCTGTGTCTGTGTATTTATGGATGACAGATACATGTAGCATCGTAGCTCCCTAACGAATTGACTAATTTTGATGCCTTTTTTTGTTTGAAGGTGAGCTCTTTTCTAATCGCTGAAATCATCTGAGCAATATCTACTGATCTGATCAATTCGAAATTTATTATATTGTAATTTTAATGTATTAAAATAACATATTTGGTAACCTTGACCTGATGCATCATCTGTATTTAACAGGATACACAGCACCTCACCAACATACAGCAGAAGTATCGTGTTAAAATTCATTGAAATGTCGGTAGTGTTTTAAAATTTTCAATTTAAGTAAAACACTTAAATCTTTGAAACGTTGATTTCATTTGTAAGATCATTGTCACAATAATACTAAAAGACTTTTAGTAAATAAATTTACCTTTCATCATTTATAACCGTCTCGACAGCATGTTTGAAATTTTCTTCAGTTAATGCTTCAAAATCAAGTCTCATACCAATTCCGTGTTTCACAAATTTATCTGCGTTGGACCATTGGTCTCCTAACATAGGTATAGCAACAAGAGGGACACCAGCAGTTAGTGCTTCATCCGTGGATTGCAGTCCACCTTGCATCACAAATAGTTTCACTTTGGAATGTCCTGTAAAATTATAATATTTTTGAAAATTACTAATTTCTGATCGTAAAAAGTTTAATTCTCATTATAGGTCATAAAACTTACTCAATAAATCTGATTGTGGTAACCATTTAGACGTTTTGATATTGCTCGATAGTCCCGGCAATTCGTCCTTGTCCCATTTCCATAAAACATCATAAGGTAATTTGGAAAACACCTTTATCATCATTTGAACCTTATCTGGAGAAATCATGTCTGATAATACGTTGGTACCAAAACTCACGTATATAACACCATGTTTCGACGAGTCCAAATATGTTTTGAGATCCTGTTAATTTTTAAGGTTATTAATGAAATATGTAGTTATTTATAAAACCAATTTTGTGTTTTTTTCCTCTATGCGCTTTAGAAACATTAATTGGATTGCGATAAAACTTTGGTAGGGTGTTCTGAGAACGCTCATGGGGGCCTAAATCAAAAATGATGTGATCATACTTTAGATGACATTGTAACGCATGCCGGGTACTGTTAGTAATGATGTTATAACGTATAAATAATATTAATATATTATACCTTTGGTAATTCCTTTTGAGGTAATTGATGAATTCCACCCATATACACAACACTTGGCGCAACGGGTTGATTGTCAGCCCAGATAGGATGGATATTAAGAAATAACATATGAACATTATCATACAATTCACTTAAAGGCGGAACTTGTGGACCAACACTCTGTTTCAATATTTCATGCTCATCAAATTCGTTTAAGTAGTTTGCGTATTTACCGACAAAGTGATAGTATAGATTATTGAACTTTTCTCTGTTAGTTAAATTGTAGACTTTGTGGTTAAGCGGGGATGGAAACAACATCGGATGTGTTAGAGACCCCATTACGTCGTGATTATTAAAAATAGCGCCACAAGAACTTATCAGAATTACAGGTGCTTTAACTATATGAGAAAATACAAGAGCAGGACGCATAACGGATTCAATTAGTATCAGGTCAAACTTATTGTTCTTATTCGTTATCAGTTCTTGAACTTCTGGTGAATGTAGCTGTGCTTGTACAATGTTTAAAAATAATTTAGATCCTAGTTTCATTTCTGAAAATGTTGGAATCTTCATAACACCAGCCTTGGATTTAGTTCTAAATACTTCTTTCCAGATCGAATAAGATATATCATGGACATCAATTTCTTTTAGGTTCTCAGGGCTTTGTCCTTTAGGGAACGCCGGATCTGGTGTAATCACGGTCACATCATGGCCTCGTTTTGCTAGTTCATGAGTAATTTTACGAAAAACTACTTGATGACTAATAGACGGTGTTGGAAATACTCCTAGTATTTTCGCAGATTGCGTTACCGTAAACAAAAATGCCAGACATAATATTGGCGTTTTAATAAACATTTTTGGTACGGCAACTATTCCCGTTATTATGAATGAACTAAGCGATTAACCGAAAGTAGATTCTTTTATAATATCATAATCTATTGATAGCGTTTTGTTTGTCAGATAATATTTATATTTGTATTTATATGATAATTTTATTCATAATAAAAATTTATTTATATATATTTTTTTTAATTTTTCGTAAATTTATTTTATTACATCGTATAAGTAATTAAATTACATTAGATATATTTTTATATCATAATTTATCTAATGCTTTTTTTATAAAAAGTAGCTGGCAACAAATGATCAGGCGGGACACCTGATGTTTATTGATTACCGAGCCGAGGTCCAGACGAGCCACAATTGTGTAGATTAAAAAGAAATAAGAGATCTAAAGGAATAGGAAGTAAGGATAGAAAAGCGAAAGGGAGTTGGGCTTCTGACTCTCTCATTTACTCTACGAAACGAAGCTGTACTGGCTACAGCTAATCTTTTGTGAGAGTTATACAGCTAGGTTATACCTCAGCGACTTATATTGAAAGATGGGTTGGTAAAGAAATGTTATTTATATCCACTTTTCGAAAATAATGTCTTAATCGCATTTATAACAAAAAAAAACTGTTGTAGGAATATTTCGACACATTTAAAAAGGTAGACATGGTAAACATTTCTTTTCTTACCCGCTGGTGCCCGCGACTTCGTCTGCGAAAAATAAAACAAAGACAACTTGTAAAAAAATAGCCCAAGTTACTCCTTATAACATTAGCTATCTGCTAGTGAAAGTCCCGCTAAAATCGGTCTAGCCGTTTCAAAGATTAGCTGGAACAAAGAGACTGACAGACATAGGCATTTATAAATAAAATAACAACGTTCTTTTTTTCAATTTCTATTATATTTTTTCTCACTGATTTTTGCAGCATTTTGAATGTTTCGTGTGCATTATCAAACACTAGCTGCCGCACGTGGTGTTACTCCTGCTTATACTGCTTCGCTTCCATGTCTTAGCGAGATGTAATATAGCCTCCTCAATAACCAGGTTATTCAACGCAAAAATAATTCTTTAAATCGAATTTGTACTTTTAGTGATAATTCACTACATATAAACTTACAAACCTGTTTATAATATTATTGTTCGTTTGAATGCCTTAATTTTACAAAGTCATAATCTCTCAGTTTAAAAATTTTGTTGTTTGTATTACAGTTTGTTGACCTCTTCTATTAACGTACGATCTGCTTATAATTTTGATTCTCCTTTAATTAATGTATGGTGAAGGGATTATTTCACATCAAGTGAAGGGAGTAAAAATTGTTAGTGTGGGTTTGGGTAGATGACCAAACGAACTCTTTTGTCTTTTTTGGGTTTTTTAATCCTTATCGGTGATATCATGGTGTCTTAGTTAACGATGACGTTGCGATCGAATGATTCAATTCGATAAACTTGTTTTTTTAACATTATGACATCATTATATTGATTTTGGGCAGACACATTTTGTAACAAAATTTAATGAGATATGTTTTTTCAAAATTAAAATTTAGTATCGCTTGCGAGCTCTCTTCAAAGCCCTAAAAACTGTAAAAAAAAACCAAGTCTCACAATTCAGTTTTATTAAATACTAAGTCGGTTAATTTATTGTGACAGACGTGTTGGCGCAATGGTCACTGCAACTGACTAAAGCGCTAACGGTTGCGGGTTCGATCCCCGCTCACGGCAAACGCGTGTATTGGCCATACAGATGTTTGTCGTGGTCTGGGTGTTTGTGTTAGTGTTGTGAGTGTTTCCGGACCCCCGACACAAGGTCACGCGATCTTAATGGGGGCCGTTGAGTGTGATGCGTTATCTATATATTCCAAGTTATCTATATATTCACTCCCTATTCTTAAATAATTACGTAATTAGCTAATCTAAGAACATTTTATAGTGACCATATCAATTTTAAAAATCATTTCCGTTTTAAACAAATAGATTAACTTGGAAATCCCACTAAACAATCTAATGTGATATCATATCAATCACTTGTAAGATACAATGTGTTTTCCTGCAACGGGCAAGACAATCGGGATCGTTTACATACATGACGGCTCGACGATTAGCTAGCTTATGCAGATCTTCTTGGCGTAGAAAGTGCTTCTTGCCATAGACGGCACTCTCCCGCCGCGGTGGTATTTAGGAGAGCTGATGCCTCCAACATGGAGAATCTTATAGCAGATGGAGAATGTGTGTATAATGTCATCTTCTCCCACCCAGTCTTCTTCTGCCGATCGAGTCAGCGATAGCGTCTGCTTCTCATCCTCTTTCCTATAATTAAAATTGTCTTCAAAACTTTATTTATATTATACGCTCTAACCTTCTAATATTAATTATATCTCGTCGATCATACGTGACATTTGTGAAATAATCTGCGCTAAATTGACACGTCCAAATGCTATTAAACAACAATGAAACTGAATTGAATCTTCGGTATGCTATTCGAATCGTAATTACGGGTGGATTTACAAACGAAATATACACGATATAGATACTCGTATACAAGGTAACTGTATACCCAAAGCCTAATTATGTATAACTGTCGCTATCAAAATAACTACATTTAGACAGTTTGTTTTATGACTTTAGTAATCTATATCCTCTTTAACTGGCATGTGGCGTATTGATAACGATAGTTTTACACAATTAGATCTCAAGATATGGCATAATTAAGAAATTTTTCTGTACTTGTCTTTAATTAGTAACATTATTACGAACGAAAATCCATTTTGAGAAAATGGCATCTAAAGATAACATACGTATTCTTAATAAATTGATTTGAAGACGTATATATCCATTTTTCTTTACTATTTTGATAAAAGGTATAATAAATTAATTGCAAATTAGTATAATGAAAAAGTTTTATCTACTAATAAGTTTTTCAGATACATGATTTTCTTGAATAACTCAAAAAATGTAACACACTTCAATAGTCTAATCATTAAATTAAGACACTTTTTCCGTACTTATTTTGTTTAAATGACTTGAAATTATTTTGAATAACATAAAACATGTAACCAATTATCAGAATACATCAATATCTCCGAATTTGACTTTTTGTGGGTTGACACATTATTGCTTATTAGTATCCATGTGTGGTTGGAAATACGCCATTTTTGTCTGCTACAAGTAAAGAAAACTAGACTATACTTATGTTAGTCCCATCGATATATTTTTTTTTATTATTAAATATTTTGAAGAATTTTAAAACTTTATACCATAAATGTATTTTGTGAACAAGGAAAGCAATAAAATTTTTACTTAATTTGTTTCTGTTACCGTCAAATGCTACATATTTCCCCTTAGAACAATTTCATACGATAACAACGATACTTTAGAAACATGTTCACAATAATAAATAAATATAAAAGGATAATTTTATTTTTAATCCTTTAAGGCTATTTATTATAAATGTTGTTTCGTGTATTTATTATATATTTTAAAAAAGCATTAAAAATATTTAAGATTTGATTTTAATCTTGGTTTTAATTAGTATAATGAACGATAAAATATAACTTAAATTCTAACATAAACAAATAATTCTATTTAAAATAAAAAAGAAGAAAGAGAAATTAAAAATAACTATATTAAGCCTGAGTAAGTATCGATCCACTCTTTTTAATTGTAAAGATTGATTAAGGGGATGTCTTGTATCTTATCGCGAGAATGTTCATTTCTCGCGTTAAGATTTTTTGCTTCCTGATGGGGTTTCGACGAATTCTGGCTTTAACGGCATAAGAGTAAGAGTCTTTGTAGCTCTAACAGCACTCGGCCGCCTCGATCTTTTCTGGTCTTCGACAGAGGAAGTGTTGCTGTATCTGTTGATAGTACGATAACGAACATATGGCTGATACCAAGTTTTTAATGTGTCTGAAATGTGATCGACGGCTCCATACGCACTTTGTGCAAGGCGAACACTACAATCCTACTTTCTTTAACATTCCATTTCATATTGTATTTTGATAATGAACAAGAATAAAAATGTGAAATGACGCAAGATCGAAAGAAGTATTTAAAATAATATACGAGTTCCAAATTTGAAAATAATTAAAATGTTGAAAAAAAAAATGAAAGTTTTTATCTAACAGAATTTACGGCCAGACTAGTTAAGAATGTCATTCGAGAAAACGATTTTTTTTTTAAGTCTTATTTATATTACTACTAGTTTGTACAGAATCCGCGGCGTGTGAGTTGTCGAGCTTCGAACTTGACCGGGTTTTTCATTCGTACGGAACGCCAGAAAAAAATGGGTTTCCTGATTCGATTTAAAACCTATATATAATTGCGGAAGCATTATGCAGGTGCTAATGTCAAATTCTATTTTATATAAGCTCAACGTTCGTTATTTAATTTAGTTGTGTTTCGTACAAGATTAGATCAAATTCATTAAGTTATTCGACAATTTTCTGCTCAAGCTATGGTTATACGTAATCCATAACTAACTAGCTAAATGTTCAGAAAATAAAAAATTAAGTGAAAAACAGCCATTTAAAGGTAGGTTATATACCATTATACATTGTATAATTATACGTCCTAGAATATCAATAAGTCTCTCACTGCGGCCCCCTGTACGATTTGTACCTAACTTTCGGATAGCCGATTATGACGCCATAAATTTAGAGTTAGCTCAAGTAGACTGGACTGATCTATTTGATGTTAAGTATATGGTTATGGCAATAAATAGCTTTTATGAACCAATTAATAGCATAATTAGAAAATACGTTCCAACTATAAAGTCTTTTGGTGCACGCTATCCTCCTTGGTATTCTAAAGGTTAAAATTATCAATGAAAAACTAAAATATCATAAAAAGTGGAAAATATATGGGTGTTCAAGTGATTATGACCAATTCGATTACTTGCGTGATCGCCAAAAACGTGTACAACTTCAGTGTTATAATACTTACATTAAAAATGCCGAAAATAACATCAAACGTAATAGTAAGGTATTTTGGTCTTTTGTAAAATCTAAAAATACATCATCTGATATACCTGATGTGATGTTCTATAATGATGTACAATCATCTGATGGTAATGAAATCTGTCATCTTTTTAATACGCATTTTCAGTCTGCCTTTGAGCTAGATACACGATCCGCTTGTTCTGATGCTTCATTGCCATTGAATCAATCGTTAAATTCTTTCTCTGTAAGTATGGGTTCAATTGATTTGTCCATAGATTTGGTTAGGAAATATTTAAGACGCGTTGACATTAATAAAGGCAGTGGTCCTGACGGAATTACACCAATTTTTTTGAAATCTTGTTACTTTAATTTAGCTGTACCCCTGTTTATGTTATTTGACCTATCTATTCGAGCTGGAAAAATACCTTATGTTTGGAAACAATCATATGTTGTACCTATCCATAAGTCTGGAGATGGGCATAATATACAGAATTATAGACCTATCTCCAAATTGAACACTATACCCAATTTGTTTGAAAAAATTGTTTATGACCAATTATATACTACTTTGAGGCCTCTTATAATTGACCAGCAGCATGGGTTTGTCGATGGTAGGTCGACCGAATCAAATCTATGTGAATTTACTCATCGACTTTCGGCTGTGATGGATAGTGGTGGTCAGGTGGATGTCATATACACGGACTATTCTAAAGCCTTCGACAAGATCTCACATTCCCTATTAATCAGGAAGCTTTCTTTGATCGGTATACGGTAATCTGCTTCGCTGGCTTGAATCATATTTAAGAGACCGTAGTCAAGCTGTTGCTATTAAAGGATTCTGCTCAACATTTGTGCCCGTCACGTCAGGCGTACCACAAGGGTCCCACCTTGGGCCCTTATTATTTAATATTTTTATCAACGACATCACTCAAATAATTTCTAATTGTAATATTTTACTTTATGCAGATGACATGAAAATTTTCAAAATAATTAATTCGTTTCATGACAGTGTTTTACTTCAAAATGACCTCAATAAGTTAAGTGATTATTGCATAAAAAACCTCTTATTTCTAAATATTAAAAAATGTAATGTAATAACGTTTACAAGAAAGAGAAAATCTTTCTTATTTGATTATACACTGCAAAATACATTATTGGTTAGGATATCAGAGGTTAGGGAGTTGGTTCATCAGACGCAACCATGTTTCTTGTTAATCATGTACCTAAATGCAATGTTAAATTCTCTTTCCAGCAAATAACTTCAGTAGATATTATAAAAACATTTAAATCTCTTAATATTAAGAAAACGAATGATCTATGGGGTATTTCGGTTAAATTAATTAATACTATTATTGAGGATATTGCTCCATATGTAGCTTTAATTTTTAACAAAAGCCTTGAGACTGGATCATTTCCGAATTTATTGAAATGTAGTAAAATTTTACCTCTTTTCAAAAAAGGGAGCAAAGATGATCCCAGTAATTATAGACCTATTTCTATCCTACCGTCCATAAGTAAAATATTTGAAAAAATTATCTTAAATCAACTCATTGATCATTTTGATGTAAATAATATTTTTCATAGTGAACAGTACGGTTTCACTAGAGGTCGCTCAACAACGGATGCAGGTATAGCGCTTCTTAAACATATTTATGATGCGTGGGAGAAATCACAGAATGCTATCGGTGTTTTCTGTGATTTGTCTAAGGCATTTGATTGCGTAAACCACGAAACGCTTTTATGTAAACTTCAATATTACGGAGTTGAAGGTAAAGCTCTTGATCTTATTGCTTCATACTTGACTGGGAGAATTCAACATGTTTTTATAAATGGAATAAAGTCTTCTGGATCAGAGCTAAAAATGGGTGTTCCACAGGGATCAATTCTGGGTCCATTTCTATTTTTAATATACATCAATGATCTACCTTTTTATGTAAAAAGTATTTGTGACATTGTATTGTTTGCTGATGATACTTCACTTATTTTCAAAGTTAATAGAAATAAAGTTGATTATGACGATGTAAGCAATGCATTATCACGGATACATGGTTGGTTTACCACTAATAATCTAGTTTTAAATACTAAAAAAACTAAATGTCTAGTGTTTACATTACCTAATGTAAAACAACAAACTTATAATTTAATATTAAATGGTGAGATCCTTGATGTTAGCGATACAACAGTATTTTTGGGAATTACCTTGGATATGAAGCTTCAGTGGAATTCCCATTTGGCATCTCTTACGGGAAGACTCAGCTCCGCAGCATACGCGGTTAGGAAAGTTCGTCAACTAACCGACGTTGATACAGCTCGATTGGTATATTTTGGTTATTTTCATAGCCTCATGTCTTATGGATTGATGTTATGGGGTAACGCTACAGATATTAATACTGTATTCATTTTGCAAAAGAGAGCTGTTCGTGGTATTTATAATCTAGGAGCTCGAGATTCCCTTCGAGATGTTTTTAATAAAGTTGGTATACTTACGGTTGCATCGCAGTACATTTACAATAATATTATGTATATTCACAACAACATTGATTCTTTTGATAAAAACAGTAACAGGCATTGTATTAACACGAGAAGAAAGGATAAACTTATAACGCCGAAGTTTCGACTCCGCAAAGTCAATGTTACCTTCTTGGGGCAAGGTATTCGTTTTTATAATAAAATTCCGCAAAAAGTGTTACAGTTTACGAAAAATAAATTTAAAGTACATATTAAAAAATCCTTAGTAGCTAAAGCATATTATTCTGTTCAAGATTATATAGATAATAAACATGCTTGGATTTAGTATAAGCTGGATTCACACAGGGTATTTAATATATTTGTAACTCATAAATGTATGTACCCATCGTAAAACTTTTAAAAAGAGTAACTATCGAGTTTCTTGCCGGTTCTTCTCGGTAGAATCTACATTCCGAACCGGTGGTAAATTAATTAATTAATTAGTGTTTAGTTTTCTTTTGTTTTTGTATTGACGATTCAAAAGTGCTTGTAAAAGCCTACTTGAATAAAGCATATTTTGATTTTGATTTTGATTTTGATTTTGGGAGTACTTTTGGATTGCAAGTTAACATTTACTTGTCATATTGATTACGTTGTCTCTAAAGCTTATCGTATGCTCGGATTTATTTTAAGATTGAGTAAAGAATTTAAACATTGCTCCACCCTTATTCTATTACTCAATGCATACGTGAGATCAACTCTTGAATACTGTTCCACAGTTTGGAATCCCTACTATAACATCCACATAGAAAAAATAGAAAGATTACAAAATAAGTTTATAAAACATTTGCGATTTAGAGTTGGTTTTTCTGATAGCAAAGATATTTCTAATATACTCCCATTAGCTGTGCGTAGACATTTAAGGGACCAAGTTTATTTGTATAAAATAATTAGTAACGTTGTTGACTCTAAGTATCTTCTCAGTAATATATTTATTAATTGCCCTCGCCTTAGTACTAGAAATCACTTATTGTTCTTTGTACCTTCGTGTAGAAATAAGTATACCAATATATTTTTGTACCGTTCTTGTTTAAATTATAACAATAACTTTCAAAAATTAGATATTTTTTGCTCAAATATTAATAGTTACAAAAGTGAACTACGTAGTATTTTAAATTGCTAATTGTTGCCTATTTCCTTTTTCAATATTAATAATGTGTTTGCTATTTTTGTTTTTATTTGCATTTGTAACTTTAATGTATTTTATTTTAATTATTTTGTGTATTACCTATAAGTGGAAACTTGATTGATTTATGTTATTTTTTGTTCTTGTTTTACATTAGAGTGTTTTAATAATTGTTTGTTTCCCAAATAAATAAATAAATAAATAAATAAATAAATAAATAAATAAATAAATAAATAAATAAATAAATACATAAATAAATAAATAAGTATATGTCGTGACAACTAGCTTAATAAGCTTCGTTATTTTACGGCACCTTCAACTAACGGCTTGAATAATATTCATCCATTCACTTACTCAGCTAGGCAAATGATTTGTATTGATAGCAATTAAATAATTACCTACCCTGGAGGCTAGAACTTACGTAGAATTAATTTTGATGACTTTTTGTATACTGATAGATAGGTCCTTGGCATGGAAAATAAGCTACTTAAAGAACTGCGCAGACAAAGTCGCGGGCACCAGCTAGTACATTATATCGTGTTATACGTCCAACTCTAATGTTTTTTTGCAGCGAACGCTCGAGTAGCAAACACTATAATTTTTTCCTATGTCCAAAATATAATGATAAGTGTAAAGTAAGTAATTGACATTTGTCATTATATTTTGGACGATTTACGCAATATCTATATACATAAAAAAATGTAAAGTTTCATTAAAATCCATTTAGTACTTTTTGCAATAGTAAAAAACATTCATACAGCTATACATACTTACAACGACGACTTTTAAAAAAAGAACTGACTTAAAATAAAATACATTTGTTATTTTTTTTATTTTATCATTGTTTTGTGTAATTAGCTCTGTATATTGTTGTACAATAAACCATATTTGTATTTAATTTCATTTACTTGGATGACATACATATTCAGTTATTTTAATTTTAAAACCAAACTGCTGTGGTTTAATAAATTTTGATAAAAATCCTACGGGATCAAACTAAAAGTATATATTTAAAAAATAATTCAAACCCGGTTAAGAAATAACGAACTTTTGAGGTGAAAAAATACTAGGAATTTTGCACCAGAACCCATTTTTAAAGTCGGTTAAAAGTGACAATGGTATCTGCAAAAGCTATTTAAGTAAGAAATTCCTTTAAACATCCTCCGATTAAACTAAAATTTATCACAATGAATCTGATTAAATTAGAATTTTATTATATTTTTATGGTAATTTCAGTTTGTAACAATAGCAGTTCTAAATATATATAAGATGGCGTTCGATGATAACATTGTGTGTCATAATATTATTTGTCAATCCGTTTATATCTTCTAATCTTTGTATGTATAAAGATTAAGAATTTATATTTTTATTTTTTTTAAGACTACATTATTCAATTCGAACAATTGTTGTAATTGAGATCTGCATATTTCGGCACGTATTTTTTTTATTTCAACAATTAACAATATAACAAAAATGTCCCATGAAAATCCATTCAATGGAACCGGGCTCTGCGGTTTTTACGTTTGTAGGGTTCCGTCCCCAAAGGGTGCCAACGGGACCTTATTACTAAGCCTCCGCTGTCTTTCTGTCCGTCAGTTAAAGTTTCAGTTCTCATTTAGTTTAAATGAATTGAAATGTTTTCGAATTATTTTAAATATGTAACACATTAGAAAAACATCAATAACACAAAAAGTTAAACTCCTTCCCTCGACTGCGTAATAACTTTCATCCCCTATTTCACTCCTTTACATAATATTTTAGGGACAAACCACATATTTTAAACCACAACCCAAAAAGAGGAGTGGTATATGTTTTGCGTGTGTACATCCTTAACGAAACATTGTGAGGAACCTGCATGTGAAGGGAGAAATTCTGACACATGTATATGCAACCCGCAGTGCAGCAGCGTGGTGGATTAAGCTCTAAACCTTCTTCCTAATAGGAGAGGAGGCCTTTGCCCAGCAGTGAGAGATTTACAGGCTGTTACTTTACTTTTCACTTTTATATCCTTAACGAATAGACCAATTTTTGGTGCGTTTTTTTGTTCGACATAAAATGTAATAAGAATGAGACGGTACTTCGCTATAATGCACTTAGCAGTTTCTAATCGCTAAAAGGTTGTGGGTAACTAAGTTAACCGCCTCGAAATATATTGTGCTTTGAATAATATCGAAATAACATAGTTGTGTAAACTTGACCTGCTGCTGCAGAATCATCAGAAATCAGGAGAATATGCAACTCACCATATAGAATTATCGTGTTGTATCATAATTTACGAAGATCTGTTCACACATTTGAAGGTTATCAGCTCTTTCTGAGCAATTTGTTCTTGATGTCCCGAAAGTAAATGATGAACTTAAAGAGGATTATTGTCTACATCATAACTAGCCAAACGACATAAAATCGTTTTCTCTTGACTTAGGAAATAAGCGTCCGGTTGTGAATAGTATGAAAAATTACTAGTTAAGAATTTTTTTTGGATGTAAATAAAATTGTAAATAAATATACGTAAATGAGCAACGCTGATGTTTTTATACAACCTAAAATCCTAAATATTATATTAAAAAATGTGTACAAAATTGTTTCATTTTAGCGAATTATTCAAGACATCTGAGTTATTATGATATGCATATGAAAAGACTCGAAACAATAAAAATCTCACACAATTTCTTGGCGAAACTTGTCAAAACGCGCATTATTAAATAAGACTTTTTCAAGTGTCTACGACTGAGAAGATGAAAAGGGTATTATTTTTAATTTTTTTATTTAGTTTACACTTGAGAAATATCAATGGCGCGAGAATACTAGCAGTGTTTCCAACACCATCGATTAGCCATCAAGTCGTGTTTCGACCACTAGTTCATGAGCTGGCAAGACGGGGTCATGAAGTCACAGTTGTCACCACCGACCCCGCGTTCCCGCCAGGACAAGCTCCGAATAACCTAACTGAGATAGATGTCCATGATTTATCTTACACAATATGGCAAGAAGAAATTACTAAGAAAGCTGCTGTTGAAAATACCAATAATCTAACATTTAAAATACTTCGAATGATGTTGAAAATTATAACAATTCAAATAGAAACAAAAGAAATTCAACATATTATCCAAAAGAGAAAAGGTGAATTTGATCTGTTGCTACTAGAAGCTTATGTAGAACCAGTATTGATATATTCACATTTTTTTAAAGTCCCTGTTATACTTGTTAGTTCATTGGGTGGGACAATAAATAATCTTAGAGTAGTCGGGGCTTCTACGCATGTCTTTTTGTATCCAACGCTACTACATAAAAAATTATACAATCTGACAAATTGGGAGAAAATAGAGAAATTATATGATAACTGGTACTTAGAAAATGGTGTGTGGCAAGTTGAGCAAGAAGCCGATAAAATGCTGAAATCGATATTTGGGTCTGATACGCCATCTATTTCTGAATTATCTAATAATGTGCAGATGCTCTTTTTAAATGTGAATCCGATTTGGGTTGACAATCAACCAGTGCCTACGAACGTTGTCTATATTGGAGGAATACACGCGATGCCGCGCAAAGAACTACCAGAGGTATTTTAATTTTACTTTTTATGTTGCGAAATTTATTTCTAACAAATGACTAAATATTTTTAATGTTTATCATAATTATATTCTCCTATTTACAAAACTATATTAAACGTTAACATTTATTTTAGAAATATTATTCGTTAAATATTTTAAATTGTTTTTATTCTTAAATAAACCTTTTCTTAAAGTAACGTTATGTTTGTTGCTATATATTGCACTATATTATTTTATGTGTAATTGTGAACGTTCAGTCAGTTCAGTCGAAATTCTACTATTTTAGTTTACAACCGTCAACAACAGCCTGCGTTAGAGGTACATTCAGTACCACTACACCAGAGCGGTTGAAATAGAAATAATACTACATTTTTAATGAGAGTTGTGTCTATAATATAAACACAATCTGTTAAAGTCTTTTTGCAAATGTGAACAAACAGACAGATGCAAATCCTTCTATAATTTTTTTATTATCTGCGTATTTAGCTAGAATTAATTAAATTTAGTCAAATTAAGTTAAAAATATAAAACTAATTAAAAAAAACTAAAATAAGCGTAGCACAGGTTACTCATTATAACAAAACATTCGAAGTCGGTATAAAATAAAACTTTACTGGTACCGACTTTAAGATGTAGTAGAAAATATTTTATTTTTTGCGTTTTAGTTTAATCGTACCTATTGAATTAGTTTTTGAAGTCGGTTCATTTTTATTTAAAAAAAAATATATTTTACACTTTTAAGATATGAACATACTAAGGCAGTACCCAAGTACCTAAGTAACAATAACCTAACATCAGGTGCTTATTGCCATTAACAAAATATTGTTTTTCCCGATGCAGGCCTGGTAAGTGTTGAGGAGTTCTCCTGGTTAGTTGCACCATCCGCTCATAAATAGAGACAAGCATAAATTGCTCAGCAATAAAATTGAAGTAATCGAATCGCAATCCGTAATACACTTGTTATTAAGAATTTCCGGTGGCCATTTGTGGTCTTCATCATTAGCTTCACTTCACCAAATGTGGCTTTTCGAGAGTAAATACACTATTTACTATCTGTAATGCTTAAATCGGTGCAGGTGTGCCTATAATATTTGAAGTGTTCCCTGGTCTTTTCCAGGATCCAATGATGAGATTGAAATATATATATATATATATATATATATATATATATATATATATATAGTATAATTTGCAGATCTCAATGACAACAATTGTTAACAATAATTAATTTATAATAAATAATTAATTAATTTTTTTTTGTCTAACTATTATTGTAATTGAGACCTGCACATTTCGGCACGTATTTTTTTGTATTTCAACAATTAACAATATAACAAAAATGTCCCATGAAAATCCATTCAGTGGAACCGAGCTCTGAGGTTTCTACGTTTTTATGGTTCCATCCCCAAAGGGTGCCAACGGGACCTTATTACTAAGCCCCTGCTGTCTGTCTGTCCGTCAGTTAAAGTTTCAGTTCTCATTTAGTTTCAATGAATTGAAATGTTTTCGAATTATTTTAAATATGTAACGCATTAGAAAAACATCAATAACACAAAAAGGCAAACTCCTTCCCTCGACTGCGTAATAACTTTCATCCCCTATTTCACTCCTTTACATAATATTTTAGGGACAAACCACATATTTTAAACCACAACCCAAAAAGAGGAGTGGTATATGTTTTGCGTGTGTACATCCTTTCGATTCGATTTTTAAAATATGTAACGCATTAGAAATACATCAATAACACAAAAAGTCAAATTCTCCTTATTTGAAATTCATTTATTAAGCGATTAAAATTTTAAACATTCTATAAAATGAACAAGTATGTTTCGCTTTGGAATTGAAAATAATACTAAAAAAAACATGATTTAAAACCAGTATTTATTTTAAAGAGCGCCATCTATAAACAAGACTTTACGAACGTATTTTTTGTGATAATTTTAATTTCAGTTTGTTACAACATATAGATTGCATTGCGTTATATTTTTATGGTTTGCTGCCTCCATGTTTTCGTTAATTACAAACTAGCTTTCTTTTGCGGTTTTACTCGCGTTTATGGTACGCTCCTTTAAGTCGTACCGTGATGTAATATAGCCTATAGGCTTCCTCAATAAATAAACTATCTAACACAAAAAAAAATCAATTCAAAGCAGTAGTTTCTAAGATTAGCGCGTTCAAACAAACAAACTCTTCAGCTTTAGTATAGATTTCTTCTCAGTTGTTGTAAAATTGATTTTTTGGACGTAGTTAACTTTTATGTTTATTTGTTATAAGTACCTAAAATTGTAATATTAAATTATTAACCGCTTGATACGTTCTATGACATCTTGACTTACATATTTTCCAAAAACTAGAGTTTTAATTAACATGACTACGTTATGACTTAGAAGTTTGTCTTTTTACAGCTTCAAATGAATTCAGCTCTGACTATTTCATATCATTTACAACTTGATATATTTACGCGTTCCTGAGAAAAATTGTTGAAAAACAGACGTACAGAAACAACAACAACACACGAACAGAAATTTTCAGTTTCAAAAAGAAAAGTCTTGAAAAACATACCGACATGCAGATCGAAATTTACAGATTTTAGATTTTTCCTTTATTTCTACCATAAGATTTTATTTGTTGCCAAATTTAATTTTGCTAAGTTAATGGGAAGTACACATTAAATAAGTTTTGATTGCCTTGCGAAAATGCTAAAATGGTAAAATAATATAATCATTGACATAATCTTTTGATTGCACCGACTTAGTACTTTAACTTTTTTACAGCTCCAAATAATTGCAGACTTGAGTATATAAACACATCACATTCAACGGCCCCCCATTAAGATCTCGTGGCCTTGTGTCGGGGGTCCGGAAATACACACAACACTAACACAAACACTCTGGGTGTTCCACGACAAACATCCGTATGGCCAATACCGACGTTTGCCGTGAGCGGGGATCGAACCCGCGACCGTTAGCGCTCTAGTCAGTTGCTGACCACTGATAATACTAATAATATATGATAATAAATTCAACATGATAACTCCACGCAGTTTTAAGACAAGGGTCACATTCAGATAGACGTATGGACTACAAAGTGATCTTATAAAAATATCATTAGAGATACGGAACTCTAAAGATGTGTACAAAATACTACTTTAGCAACAAATTCAAGACGTCTTCAATTAAGAGTTATTCTTATGTGTGCATAGAAAAACACGAAACATAATAAAAATTTCACACGCGTTGTTGGTGGTGTTAGTTGTCAAAATTCGCACTATTAAAGAAAAAATTTTCAAGTTTCTACGACTGAGAAGATGAAGACGGCATTACTTTTAAGTGTTTTATTTAGTTTACAGTTGAGAAGTATTAATGGTGCGAGAATACTAGCAGTGTTTCCAACACCATCGATTAGCCATCAAGTTGTGTTTCGACCACTAGTTCATGAGCTGGCAAGACGGGGTCATGAAGTCACAGTTGTCACCACCGACCCCGCGTTCCCGCCAGGACTAGCTCCGAATAACCTAACTGAGATAGATGTCCACGATTTATCTTACACAATATGGAAAGAAGAAATTACTAAGAAAACTGCTGTAGAAAATACCAATAATCTATCATTTAAAATACTTCGAATAATGTTGAAAATTATTACAATTCAAATAGAAACAAAAGAAATTCAAGATATTATCAAAAAGAAAAAAGGTGAATTTGATTTGTTGCTACTAGAAGCTTATGTACAACCAACGTTAATATATTCACATTTTTTTAAAGTGCCTGTAATACTTGTTAGTTCACTTGGCGGGCCAATATATAGTCTTAAAGTCGTCGGGGCTTCCACGCATCTCTTTTTGTATCCAACGCTATTACATAAAAAATTATACAATCTGACAAATTGGGAGAAAATAGAGAAATTATACGATAACTGGTACTTAGAAAATGGTATGTGGCAAATTGAGCAAGAAGCCGATAAAATGCTGAAAACGAAATTTGGGTCTGATACGCCATCTATTTCTGAATTATCTAATAATGTGCAGATGCTCTTTTTAAATGTGAATCCGATTTGGGTTGACAATCAACCAGTGCCTACAAACGTTGTTTACATAGGAGGGATACATATGATGCCGCGCAAAGACCTACCAGAGGTATTTTAATTTTACTTTTTATGTTGCGAAATTTATTTCTAACAAATAACTAAATATTTTAAAAGTTTATCAAATTTATTATTTCCTAATTATGAAACAGTGATAAACGTTAACGTTTACGCTTAGAAATATTATTCTTTAAATATCTTACCTATATTAAAATTGATTTTATTCTTAAAGTAACCTCTTCTTATTTTAACTTTATACATGTTGCTAAATATTACACTATATTATTTTATAGATACTAGTGGCCGTCACGTAGTCGAAGTTCAACCATAATTAATTTAATAAATGAAGTTAATATGGTAATGTTTGATATTCAGTAAAGACAAACAATATTACTCTTGAATCTATTCTTAATTTTATCAAAGCTTTGTACCTTTAGGCAAAATGGTCGCGTAATGGTTGGTAATTTTTTTATGCATAATTAAAAAAATATATTAGCATTCGGTAATCCCTCTCTATATAAACTGCAAATTTCGTAAAAGATGGTACAAATATTTTGCTTCACGTAGTAATTTATTGATTATATTATATTAGTTATCCGGGCTCTCCATTTCCGTGCGGAGGAAGCTCATCGCAGCGGTCTTACATAAATCTCCACATAACCCTCTCCTCCAATAATCGGGTATTTTTTCGAAAAATTTACCTGCGTAAACAAAAATAAAAAAAGATTATATTATATTACTAGCCGTGCTGGCGACTTCGTTCGAGTGAATTACAGAATGCTCGGCATGTCTCATGCAAAGCGAGGTTTTAGTCTGCGATGCCTCTTAAGAAAGGAGCTTTTTACTTTGGATTTGAGAACTTTCTGGTTGTATTTATAAGCAGACACTAACTCAGATACGGAATTCCTCCACGGTTTTCACTATAAATTTGGAAGAAAAGTGTTTTGTGCAAGTCTTTCAAATTTAGTTTATAAAACAGTATGTTTCCGATATATCGGGTGACTTTTAACTGGGCTTGGTAGGCCAAATCCGGAACTATAAGGATTCGCGAAAAATACTTAAAAGAGTCTCTTGTCGGATTTTGATAAAACTTTAAGCTGCATCATTAGTTTTTTGAAAAATTGATTTTCCTAGCCAGGAATCGGACTCACTGATTAAAAAAAAGCACACTGTATTATTGCACTATTTGGTAGTGTCATTTATAAGGATATACTTTTGGGAAGTAAATGACAAACTAAAAAAAGACTATTTTTTTTACAAAATGTTATGAAATAAATACATACCCATGTCGTCGAGACCCGTTATGTCTAGAAAAAAAATTACATTATTTCGAACAATTTGTTTAAAATCTGCAACAAAATGCTAGTCACCTAAAGTAACGAAGCAGGGCGATGTGGAACATTACAATCATTGATCTATATTTTTTTTAATAAAAATGAACGAACTTAAAAAAACTAATTAAATATGTACAAATAATCTAATAGGCAAAAAATTAAGATTTTCTACAACATTATGAAATAGGTAAAACATTCAAACTCAGTGCCAAGTAAAACCTTTTATGTGTTATTATTTTACTGGCAGTTTTTTTTTTAAATTTTTATTTAAAAACAAATTATTTAACACTTCTAAGTTACGAAGATGGTAGACGAGGCAGTACCTAAGTGCCTAAGTTACAATAGCCTAACGTCAACTATTTATCGCCATTAACAAAATATTGCTTTTCCCGATGCAGGGCTGTTAATTGTTGAGGAGTTCTCTTGGTGTTGCATCAATAGGTCCACTATACTATATGCATTGGGACTATCAAAAATGCCTAAATCAGTATAGGTGTGCCTATAATATTTGAAGAGATCCTTCGATTTTTGCAGGATCTCATCATCCTATTCCCGCCATATTTTAATTGGATACTGTTCACTATTTTAATTGGTTTCAATTACGCGTAACTCTTATTTTGTTTATTAATAAAATAAAACTAATAGAAGTAAGCCTAAGCTACTCCTTATAACATTAGCTAACTGCGAGTTAAACTACCATCAAAATCGGTTCAGCCGTTTCAGCACTTAATCGGAACAAACAGACTGACAGGCAAATGTTAAGTGAAGCTTACTAAAATATATTAGTAAAATCCGCAACTAAATCGGATAAACCGTTTCTGAGATTAGAGTGCACAAACGCACAGGTAGCTACAACTAGTAAAAAAATGGATTTAATTTACAGGATCTGCAATCCTTCCTGGATTCATCGAAAAACGGTGTCATTTACTTCAGTTTGGGAACGAATGTCAGACCTTCTTCTTTGCCACCGGCGATAATACAAATGTTTATAAAAGTATTCTCTCAATTGCCTTATAATGTTTTGTGGAAGTGGGACAAGGACGAGCTACCAGAACTACCAGAAAATATCAAAATGTTCCAGTGGCTTCCACAATCGGATCTACTTAGTAAATTGAAGTCTATAAAACTAATAATGTAAAACTTATAAGCTCAGATTTGTCTATATTATAGTAAAGTGATAGCCTTTTAACATCCTACGGCTGGGTAAAGGGCTACTATTCTTTAAATTCGAAGCCACCACGCTGTTCTACTACGGGTTAGCGAATATACACGTGTCAGAATAACTCCCGACACATGCAGGTTTCCTCATTATGTTTTACTTGAACGCAAAGCACAAAATGAATTTAAACAGAAAATTTAGCAACTGGTTGGTTGAGATCGACGTGTTTTGACCGGCCATCTCACCTCCGATTTGTCGATACAATATCTTAAATTTCTTCTAATAAAAATGTGTGTTCTTTGTTACATAAATGTCAATTAAAGCTGAATCCAGTATGGTTAGACATATATATTTCAATGCTGTTCTTTGTCTATCATGTTTATTAAGATTATTTTAGTTCCAATATAGTATAAGTTTAAGTTTATTTTATAAAAAATCAAAAAATGTTTTTGCAACAAAGTATTTTAATTATTTCAGGACATCCAAATGTAAAGTTATTCATATCTCAAGGTGGCCTGCAGTCAACTGATGAAGCAATCAGTGCCGGAGTACCTCTCATTGGGATACCGTTTCTAGCAGACCAATGGTTTAATGTGCAGAAGTATGTTCATCACCAAATTGGTATTGAACTACACTTGACATCTCTAACTGAAGAAGAATTAAGAAAATCAATTAAAACCATCATCGGTGACAAGAGGTAATATCCTATGTTCATTTGTAAATTTGTTCTCGCATAATTCACTCTAGATTTATAGAATTTAAAAGTCATCAAAAACTTAGATGTGGGACCAAAATCATCCTGACAATTGGACGCTGATAAGCAATACTGTGTCAAGCCACACGGACTTCGTTTTGAGAAAATGGCATCTAAACATGTCAAACGGATTCTTAATCAATTTGAAGACGTATATATTCATCTTTCCTTTTCTGTTTTGATAAAATGTATATTGAATCAAAAGCAGATAGATTTATTTAATGTGTTATCTAGTAATAAGTTTTTAAACGTTTGAAATTATTTTATAAATTGCAAAATATGGAACGCACCGGAAATACGAAACATTGAGTTAAGAAACTTTTTTCCATACTTATTTAGTTTAGATGACTTGAAATTTGTTTGGATAATGTTCAATAGGTGACGTAGTATCATAATACATCAATATCTTAAAATTTGACTTTTTTGTGGGTTGACACATTATTGCTTATCAGCATCCAATTAATCTCTGTCCTACCTCAAAACAGTTTTTGTTGTGACAATTACTCTTTTTTTACCACCTACACATAACATCTCTAACTGAAGGAGAAAAGAAAAGCAATACAAACAATCATAAACGACAAAAGGTGAAATCTAATTTGTTTTTTAATTATTCCATGGCACAATATACTCTAAGTTTCAAAGTTGGATGCAAGACAAAAATGGCCGAGGCAACTAAAATGTGTCCTACATACTAATCCTGTTAATAGTTTTTGCAGTGATAATTATTTGAGATTTTGGCCATTACACAGTTTTTTGCCTTTTAACACAAAAAGTTTCTTTAATAATTATTTTGGAATAAAAGATGACAAGTTTATTATCTTAAATTAACTACTATTATATTAGATAGAGTGAATCCTATAATTTTTAGTCGAGTTATTAAGTTGAAATCATTGAGTTATTTTTTTTTTGTAATGCGAACCAATAGATTTAAATATCGTTTTTTGGGCATTGTTTAGGTAATAAAGACAATTATTCTTTGTGTTGTTATTAAAATATAGTATTTATGTAGGTATCGCGAGAATGTAATAAGGTTGCGTACCCTTATGGCGGATCAGCCCCAGTCGCCGTTGGAGCGCGCGGTCTGGTGGACGGAACACGTGCTGCGGCATGGCGGAGCGAGACACCTGAGAGCCGCTGGTGCTAATATCTCATGGGCAGAATACTTGGAACTCGAATTAATTTTAATCGTTTTATTAACACTACTTTGTGCCTTAACAATAATGTCTATATCCATATATATGACATGGAAATTTATAAAACAAAACATTGGTGGCTATATCAAACGAAAGATTTCTTAGGTTAAATCAATTAAGGTTGTATTTTACATATACACTTTGTCTTATTTTACTACATCTTTAGTAGAAATTTTGTCCATTAATTCGGGTCGTGTCCTTAGGTCTCGTTGCTATGCCAGACCATCTAAAACATATTTTTATATGCCCGGAGAACAGTACTTTTTAAAAATCTTTTAGCTTATGTCCTTTTTGTTGTACTTAGAGCCGGATTTCAAGGTCTGGAACACTAGGAGAAGGTGGCTTTGAGGTTTATAATTACTTTTCGAATGTACATATGTGTAATGTTACAATTATTTTAATTAAGACTCAATAAAACTGTTTTAAAATTAAAAACTTATTAATATTATGTGTTTTAATTGCATTATACCTGTTCCTTAAAATAATGTGAAGTGATTTGATATACAGAGTGAATTTTTAACTCGGCGTGGATAGCCAAATCTGAAACGATAAGGAATAGCGAATAATGCTTCAAGGACAATATTTAATATACATTATGAAAAATATGTTTTTTTTTTTGCCTTATCAGGAATCGAACCAGCTGAGTTTTAAAAAAAATATCCTATTTATAGATCGTCTGGTTGTATTCTTTATAAGATTAACTTGGTGAAAGTAATAGTAAACTGCAAATTTAATTAAAGGTCTGCTTCTTAAAAAACGCTCATAAATTCATACATTAAGTAATTAATATATGTTTTTTTTTTCAGTATTAATATTACTCTATTATTTATATAGGTTACACCTATAGGAGAATTAATATAGTAATTATAATCCTGATATAGTAATATAGTTTTCGAGTGTTTTTCTGTTTAAATTCATCTCAATGGCGAAGATCCGCGCACGATCCTAGAGCTTGAGTAGTTCATATTCTAGACCAGGGGTCATCAAATAGCGGACAGCGATCCCGGTTAGAAGTTTATATTAAAAATTATCTTGTGTAACTTAAACCTGTAAATATCCCCAAAGTTAAATGATAATAATCAATCTTACTTGAAACTTCAGATATCTATATATATATATACGACTTTGTTTGTTTGAAAGCGCTAATCTCAGGAACTACGTCTTCTATATTTAGAGTATATAAATATATAAATTAACACTTCGGTCCCATAAAACACTATAGAAGTGGGTGAAAACAGCGCCCAAAGTACATATATCTTTGATTTTTTTTAAAAGTGCAGTTGTGTTTTTTAAGCGAAAGTGAGAGACACGTGCTGCTGTTATTTAAGTCAAATGAAAAATTTTGTAACTTAGATTGTTAATACGTTTGGAAAGTAATGTCCCCTTAGATAAAAGAGATAGTTAAGTTGTTGCTTGATGTAATATAGTATAGATTACTCTTACATATTGTTAGATTGTTTTTAATTTATATTGCATTAATAAAGAGAATTTTATACGAAACATCATACATAAAATCAACATACATATAAAACACGACTTTATTTTTAAGATGAATGATGCTAAATTAAATATTATGCCTAAAATTAAAAATTTAATAAATTCATTTTTGTAAAATCATTACATTTAAAATAAACTAATTATTTAACCAAATATGAGCAATCAAATATTAAATAAGTATGCCGAAATGAGACCCCCTGACTACATTTTAAAAGAAGAATTATTACGGAAACATTATATAAATGCCAATGTCAAATTTTAATTTAAAAAAGGTTAAACTTGCATTATTTAATTTAGTTGCGTTTCGTACAAGATTCGATCAGGTTCATTCATTAGAACGACTAATTTCTACTCGATTTTTGAAGCTATAGTTATTAGTTTATACACTACACATTTTTTTTTAGTTTTATGTTACTATTTTATCGAAAGTGAAGTGAAGAAAAGTCATTTCAGGTAGAAACAAACGGATACACGCACGATACAAAAATGTTTTCATTTGTGTAACGTCTAATTTATTTATAATTGACTGGTGTTCGCTACTTCTTCTGAGCAGGATTGGCTTATTTTCTTCTAAGGTCTATCTAACTTTTTACCAAATAAAAACACTATATTAACGTAAAATAAATAAGCCACAGAATTAATTTTGAATCGTGAAGGCGTAACATAAACGAGACAGAGTCACTTTAAACGACACTTGTTTTGATATGAGGATCAACTTGTTAGTACCAAATGTGCATAAGAAATTATTATGTTTTTATTGTATTCGTGGTTTTTATTTGGGCGATAATGGCTTACACACAAAATATAGATACATATGCTGTCGCGGAACTTATTGTAAGATTATTTAATCTAATAATTTATATAAGTATGTCGCAGCCAATTAGCATGAAAAGAATATAGTTTCAGTTTAGTTTCATAGAATATTTTTAAAATGAACTGTACGTAGTACCAGTATATTGTTAAGTCATTCACGAGCTCATTTCATTTTGGACATGCTTCGATTAAAGCAAATTGTCAGCGATAATTATTGCTTTGACGTTTAAAATAATTTCACGTTATACGTAACGTAGAACGCACCGGGCCGCTAGTGTTTATTATACAATAAATAAAGTAAAAAATATACAATAAATTATACAATATTCTAGTTATTTTAATCCAGTACAGTAAATTAAAAAATATAAGGGACTAAACTGAACGTATACCCTATCAAACAAAAAAAAATACAAAATCGATTAAGAAATGACGATATTCTGAGGTAAAATAAATAATAAAACGCTACGAATCGATAGCCTCCTCGTGTTTTGAAGTCGGTTAGAAACAATGACAATGTTTTCTGCAAAAGCTATTTAAATAATAAAATCCTTTAATATATTTCGAAACATTTATGACTCTGATTTCATTAGAATTACTGTCTTCTCACGGTAAGGTAACAATAGCTGTTTTAGTACATTTAAGATTTCATTTGTCGATAACATTGTTAGCGAGTATTCATAATTTTATTATCATATTCTTTTATATTTTTAATAATATATGTATAAAGATTAAGAGTTTAGCTGCGTAAAAATTTTAAGTTCAAAAATGTTGTCCACTATTTCACCCCTTTTCATAATATTTTAGCGACAAATCACAATGCTTTTTACCCGATCCAAAAAGAAGGGTGTTATAGGTTTTACGTATGCATCTGTATATCCATGACAATAGACCAATTTCAATGCGATTTTTTTTTGTTTGAAAGCAAATGTAGTTGAGATTAAAGTTTTTCATAAGCTCTTATCTAGTTGTTAAAGGACAACTTCTGATGGTGTAATCTTCTAAGAATTCACTTTTTTTAGATTAATATCAAAATAACGTAGTTGCAGAATCATTTCATATTAGAATATACAACTGCATATCGACTTACAGTAAAATCATCGTGTTGTGTCATTTATGAAGATCAGCTTAGATGTTTGAAAGTTATTAACTCTTTTCTGGTTGCTCCGAAACTTCAGAACTACTATACTGAATTTCCTAAAGGTAAATAACAAATTTAAAGAGAATTATAGTCATGGTTATAACTAGCAAATGATAAAAAATCGTTCTCGTAAAAGTCGCTTGGTTTCATAGAAAAGTAAAAATTGTAAAAAAAACTCGACTTGATCCTTGATTACTCGCACGGGGTCAAGACACTTTAGCGTGTAAAAAAATGTACTCGCTGAATTCCAAATTTTTACCTCGTTTAGTTTTCGAACTTGTGTCAAGTTTGAATTCAGCAGTTTGTAGTTCATGGAAGTGGAAGGATACGACGCTGCTCTTATGGGTCGTGGTCCTATGTGACTAATTACGTGACTTTTTCGAAACAGATTAGTTTATAATAATTAAAAATAAAGACACTGACAGTAAATTCCTTCAGATGTAATGCAATTACAAACAACTTCAAAAATCTGAGCAATACTTATAAATATTATTCGCGCCTTTGATCATTTTTTTTGGTTATATATCTTCCTATTTATAATACTGACAATATTCAGCATCTGTTTACAATTATTGTAAGAAAAATACATAAATACTTCCAATAAAATAGCTAATCCCATATTTTCTCTGCGAGCCCTACCCTAATATTAAATTCAAAAATATTGGCATAATTGTTTCTTTTTAGTGACAAAGTTTAGACAGCTGAGTTATTTTTATATGTACATGGAAAATACACAAAAATATAATAAATTAAAATCTCTCTCACATACTGGTGATATTTATCGAAACTCGCATTATTAAAGAATACTTTTTCAAGTATCAACGACTGAGAAGATGACGAGTGCATTATTTTTGAGTTTTTTATTTATTTTTATTTTTTTAAATTTGAAGAATATTAATGGTGCGAGAATACTAGCAGTGTTTCCGACACCATCGATTAGCCATCAAGTTGTATTTCGACCACTAGTTCATGAGTTGGCAAGACGGGGTCATGAAGTCACAGTTATCACCACCGACCCCGCGTTCCCACCAGGACAAGCTCCGAATAACCTAACTGAGATAGATGTCCATGATTTAACTTATGCAATGTGGAAAGAAGAAATTACGAAGAGAAGTGCTCTAGAAAAGAGAAATACCTACAGTCATACATTAAGAATACTTCGAACAATTTTAAAAATTATCACAATACAAATAGAAACAGAAGAAATTCAAGATATTATCAAAAAGAAAAAAGGTGAATTCGATTTGTTACTACTAGAAGCTTATGTACAACCAGCATTGATTTATTCACATTTTTTTAAAGTGCCTGTAATACTTGTTAGTTCATTGGGTGGGATGATATATAATCTTAGAGTAGTTGGTGCTCCTACGCATCCATTTTTGTATCCAACAATACTACATAAGAAAATATACAATCTGACAAATTGGGAAAAAATAGAACAATTATATGATAGTTGGCAAGTAGAAAATAGTTTGGCCCAAGTTGAACATGAAGCTGATAAAATGCTGAAATCGATATTTGGGTCTGATACGCCATCTATTTCTGAATTATCTAATAATGTGCAGATGCTCTTTTTAAATGTGAATCCGATTTGGGTTGACAATCAACCAGTGCCTACGAATGTTGTCTATATTGGAGGAATACATATGATGCCGCGCAAAGACCTACCCGAGGTAATTTAATTTTACTTTTTATGTTTCGAAATTTATATGTAAGAAATGAATATTGTAAAAAGTTTATCATATAAATTTTCAGTCAATTCTTAAGCAATGATAAACATTAACGTTTACGTTTAAAATCATTGTCTTTCAAATGTCTTACCCGTAATTAAACCTCTTCTTAAACTAACGTTATACTCGTAATATTACATTATATTATTTTATTTATATTATATTATTTTCTGAGATATTTAACCACCGAGAAATTGATTATTTAACAGGATCTGCAATCATTCCTGGATTCATCAAAAAATGGCGTCATTTACTTCAGTTTAGGATCGAATATCAGATCCTCTTCAATGCCGCCAGCGATAATACAAATGTTTTTAAGAGTATTCTCTCAACTGCCTTATAATGTTTTGTGGAAGTGGGACAAGGACGAGCTACCAGAACTACCAGAAAATATCAAAATGTTCCAGTGGCTTCCACAGTCGGATCTCCTTAGTAAATTAATGTCTATAAAACTTATAAATTTATAACCTCAGATTTGTCTATGCAATACTTTAAATTTGTTATTAAAAAAACTGTGTGTTCCTTGTGACGTAAATGCCAAATAAAGCTAAAGCTTCTATAAAGATGTAGATTTCAAAAATATTCCTTGTCATTAATGTTTGCCACAAATTTTTATTGTTCAGTATTCTGTGATTTAGCTTTATAATGGCCGTTAGGTTTAATTTATTAAATTTCCTAAAAAACATCATTGCAACAAATTATTTTAATAATTTCAGGACATCCAAATGTAAAGTTATTCATAACTCAAGGTGGCCTACAGTCAACTGATGAAGCAATCAGTGCCGGAGTACCTCTTATTGGGATACCCTTTGCAGCAGATCAATGGTATAATGTGCAGAAATATGTTTATCATCAAATTGGTATTGAACTACACCTGACATCTTTAACTGAAGAAGAATTAAGAAAATCAATTAAAACCCTCATCGGTGACAAGAGGTAAAAACCTATGTTCATTTGTAATTTTGTTCTCGCATAATGAACGCTAGGTTTAATTGAAATAATTATAATTTAAAAGTCATCAAAGCCTTAGACGTGGGACCAAAATGACCCTGAAAATTAAACACTGTCCGACAGCTTATCCTCAAAGAGCTTTTTTGTGACAATTATTCATTTTTAAATCACTGCATTGTCATTTATAGCCTCATTTTAGTTTTGAAATAAATGATGACGAGTTTGATATCTTATCTTTTCTATTACTGAATAGGTGTTAAATCCATAATATTTATTTAATTAATTTTAGTCGAATTATTTCGTTCAATTAAACTCGGGCCTAAAAAACAAATCCTGTAAACAGTTTTTGTGGTGATAATTATTTGAATTTAAGGTAGGGGTTTTTAGGCCGTTTTTGCACAAAAAATCATTTTAATCATATTTTAGAATAAAAGTTGACACGTTTATTAATCTATATGATCCACTCTATCATCACATAGTGAATTCCATAACATTAGCGCACATATGCGCTTTTAACCGAAATATTTAGTTTAAACAAAAACTGTGTAAATTTTATTTCGTTAATGCTAACCAGTTTTTAATTTCGTTATTTTTGCAGGCAAAAATAAATCAGAAATTATTTAGGTGCTTAAAAAAATTCAAAATTCAAATAATTTCTGAGAATTTTTTTCTTTATTCGTTATGTGTTGTGATTAAAATATATTTATAGGTATCGCGAGAACATAATAAGGTTGCGTACCCTTATGGCGGATCAGCCTCAGTCGCCGTTGGAGCGCGCGGTCTGGTGGACGGAGCACGTGCTGCGGCACGGCGGAGCGAGACACTTGAGAGCCACTGGTGCTAATATCTCATGGGCAGAATACTTGGAACTCGAATTAATTTTAATCGTTTTAATAACACTACTTTGTGTTTTAACAATAATATCTATATCTATCTATATGTTGTGGAAATTTATAAGACAAATCGATAGTGACAATATCAAACGAAAGGTTTATTAGATAAGATCAGAAGCGTTATCTGTAAAACACTTTATCTAATTTTTTAAAAATTATATTAAAGTACATAATATTACGTACCCACAGCGGTCTAACATTAATTATATTAATGAAATATATTATTTAAAGAATTCTTTTTTTATTATTTTACCTACTAGCTGGTATTTGATACGTAATAACTCAATCATCATATATTAACCTAATTAGAAATTCTTTTTTTTTATTGGAAAGAAAAAATCAGCTCTATGCTTTGGTATTTAAATCGAAATAACACGAATAATTATGTTATCCAAGGAAACTAAATTACGTTTATTTTTTCCTACGTAGAAGTCGGTTCATATTTAGGGTTCTGTACCCGAAGTGCGCTAATAGGACCCTATAACTAAGCATCCGTTATCCGTCTATCCGTTCGTCCGTCCGTCCCTACACCAGACTGTCATGTGAATTGTAATAGACAGAGTTACAGAATGTATAGGTAATTATTAAAAGAAGAAGTTGAAGTATTTTAAAAAATAATTCGCGTGCGTTTATTTTTATTAAAACAAAATAAAAAATAAAATACTCAATTTCGTTCAATTGGATAACATATTTATGTCAGGTATTTTGATAAAAAATAAATAAAGTAATGAACTGATTTCCGTGATAAATTCCTGAGACCAAATATAGAGAAATATAATTTCTTAAAAGATAAAGGTGAAAATAATTCAATATATATTGCATATTTATTCTAAACGTTTAGTAGTTGCCCTGAAAAATGGTTTTTGTTATCTGAATCGCATTCATCGAGTTCCAAAATGTAACTGCTAGTAGCTAATAAATGTAGTTTTACAATTAATCTTTTATTTTATGAAGAAACTATAAATACAAAAAGTACAAAAATTACGTATACCAATCGCGTGTCAGCTAGACATGATTGAATTAAAATATGTAGATATTGTGCATGTGATGCCAATTGCACAGTTTAATTCTCCTCATTAATAGCAATTTGTAATATACGACACTTTGTGTATTTTTTTTATCAGGCGCAAGAACAAATTATGTTTTGCCCACACGTGTACATATCACGTATAACTTGTTTCGATATAACGATTATTTTTTTAAGAGCCTAGTAGTTAGAACTCGTCGATCTCAACCAATGATCGTGGGTTCAAATCGCGACTAGCACCGTGTTTTCAAGTACTAAATTTGTGTTTGAATTCATCTCGAGCTCGGCGGAACATCGTGAGGAAACCTGCATGTGCCGAAAGCAATTCTTACACATGTATATCCGCCAACCCGCAGTGTAGCAGCATTATGGATTAAGCTCTATAACCTTCTCCTTAATTGGAGAGGTGGACTTTACTTTACTTTTTTAAATTACTTTTTAACTGTGCTATGCTCTCCCAATTGTACATTAGAAAAATATTATAATTTTTTATTTTACTTATGTTTCACTATTTTGACGATAATGGTTTACACGTAAAAGACAGATATAAGCCGCATGCTCATAAGCGTGTGTCAACCCACAAAAAGTGGAATTTAGAGTATTTGATGTGTTTTGATAATATTTAACATTATTTAACATTATTAAAAAAAATTTCATCATCTAAACTAAGTAAATACGGAGAAAAGTTACTTCATTTTTTATTTTTAAAAACTGACTATTAGATGAAACTTTTATAATACCAATCTGCTTTAAATTAATTATACCTTTAATCAAAATATAAAAGAGTCTATAAATACGTCTCTAAGCAAATTTGTTAAGAATAAGAGAAACATTCATACAGCCAAACATAGAACCTCCTTTTTCGAAGTCGGTTATAAGGATTGACATATGTATTCTATAACTCATCATCATATTTCAAGTATTATATGTGTGCCTATAATATTTGAAGAGTTCCCTTGCTTTCTCCAGGTTCCCATAATCAGATCCTGACCTGATGACAATGGGATGCATTTTTTAATAAAAAATTAATAAATTAAAAAATCATAGTCGGTCCACAATCGCCAAAGTAATCGGTAAAACTACATAAAAAATCCCTGACAGATAAAGAGCCTCCTTCTTTTAAGGAAGTCGGTTAAAAATAAATATTTACATATATATTATTCATTATTCATTAATCATAAAGAGAGATTTATTTTTATTACTTACTAGTTGATAACCTGAAGATAAGAGTATATTATGAATTAAACAAATAATTAAAACAACGGGTCAACGTTTTTCTTAATTAGTTATTAATATTAATAATATAAATAACATTCAATAATAACAAAAACACAAAAGAAACCTGTTGTATTGTAGTACTTAAAGTAAAATAGAAAAGAAAAAAAAATAGTCTCACGCGTGTGCGTCAAAATTAAAATAGCAAAATGAAACAGTGTAGAACGGTTGCTATTGAGAAAATGACAACAATATTAAATTTTAGTGCTTTAATTATTTTGCAGTTAGAAGTTATTAAAGCTGCAAGAATATTAGCTGTATTCCCAACACCTTCGATAAGTCATCAAGTTGTATTTCGACCATTAGTTCATGAGCTGGCAAGACGGGGTCATGAAGTCACGGTTGTTACCACCGACCCTGCGTTCTCGCCAGGACAGGCTCCGAGTAACTTAACAGAGATAGATACCCATGACTTATCTTATGCATTATGGGAAGAAGAATTTATGAAAGGAGCGATAGGTACAAGCAGCGAAATCAGTTCCCAAGTAGCTATGACACAACGGTTAATGTTGAAAATGGTTACATCTCAAATAGCAACGAAACAAATTCAAAATATTATTAAAAAGAAAAAGGGAGAATTCGATCTGTTACTACTAGAAGCATTTGTGCAACCAACTTTGATATATTCACATTTTTTTAAAGTGCCAGTAATACTTTTCAGTTCCTTCAGTGGAATGAAATTTAATTATAGGTTAGTTGGTGCTCCTACGCATCCTCTTTTGTATCCTACGGTATTGCACTCAAAACTGTACAATCTCACAAATTGGGAGAAGCTACACCAATTATACAATCACTGGCATTTAGAAATAAAGTTGAGGAATATCGAGTATGAATGTGATAAAGTGCTAAAATCTATATTTGGTTCAGATACACCATCATTAAATGAATTATCAAGTAATGTACAAATGCTATTTTTGAATGCGAATCCGATTTGGGTCGACAATCAACCGGTGCCGACGAACATTGTTTATATTGGGGGAATACACATAAAACCACGCGAAGAACTGCCAAAGGTAATTTATTTAGACTTTTATAATTTACTGCGGTAGAGATCCTTGAAGCCCACTGACTATAGCTCGTGTACGGGCATCCTCGATCGGGGCACCAATCTCACAGAAAGTTAGAATTAGGTAGCTAATATACGTTGCTACATTCAGTACAGTTCGTGAATGAGCCAGAAGCCTTACATAAACCTTATTTTTTCCTTATTTGCTATTCCCTTTCATCCCTCGTCATTTAAGTAGGCAACTCGTATCACTTTATACCAAGCATTATTTATAATTTTGTAATTTTAAATGATTAATTTTACAGGATCTTCAATCTTTCCTAGATTTATCAAAAAATGGTGTCATTTACTTCAGTTTGGGAACGAATGTCAGACCTTCTTCTTTGCCACCGGCGATAATACAAATGTTTATAAGAGTTTTCTCTCAACTACCTTTTGACGTCTTGTGGAAATGGGACAATGACACGCTACCAGGATTGCCAGAAAACATCAAAATATTTCAGTGGATTCCACAGTCGGATTTACTTAGTAAATTGACCTCATTAAATCTAAATGGGACTAAAAATCAAACACTACATTTTCTTAATTTATGTAAAATTGATTTTACCTGCCCACTTAAAGTTAAATTACAAAGCGTTTAAAATTTTCGTAGATATATGTAGATTTCAGCACCACATTTCTTTAATCAATAAAATGCAAGAAAGTTAATATAACAATTTTAAATATAATAATGGATTATTTTTCTGATAACAGGACATCCAAAGGTGAAATTATTTATAACTCAAGGTGGTCTGCAATCTACCGATGAAGCTATAAATGCTGGAGTACCACTCATTGGTATACCCATGTTGGGAGATCAATGGTATAACGTACAAAAATACGTTTATCACAAAATTGGAGTTGAACTAGAGATGTCATCTTTGACTGAAGAAAAATTTAGAAGAGCAATCGAAACGGTCACGAGTGACAAGAGGTGATTTTGTGTTTTGATTCCGTTTATTTTTTAATTTATACACAGACGAGTGAGTTGACTCTGTGGAGAAATACGTGGATCCTAACCAATGTCCCAGGATTTTAATCGATCATCGAACGATAGAATAACATCATCCAGTTTCAAATTATTTATTCCTTTTAAGCATATAGTCCCATCTGTTGAGAAATAACTACTATCTCCTATGAAAATCTGCAAAATTAGGAGACTTGCGTGTGTTACTCGCTTTTAGTGAAAAGGTATGAAGGTTTTAGTTACCTAAATCTTGGTTTTACTAATAATAACATATTGCCAAAGTGTTTTTAGACTGTAAAAGGATTTCTTGTAAGAATTTTTATTTAATTTTTATGACATTAACTGATGAAAAAGTTATTAATTAAGTAAAGCGCTTCCCTGATTTTCCCTGAGTTTTAGCCGTCACAGGGTCATTTTTAGCCTTTTATTGCACAAAAAGTTTATTTTAATAATTATATTGGAATAAAAGATGACAAGTTTTTTATCTTAAATTAACTACTATTATATTAGATAAAGTGAATTCTAAAATTTTTAGAATTTATTAGACGAACTATTCGTTTAAATAGGTATTTTGTCTTTTTTGTAATGCCAACCAATAGATTTAAATATCGTTTTCTTGGGCATTGTTTAGGTACTAAATGCAATTATTCTTTGTGTTGTTATTAAAATATAGTATTTGTGTAGGTATCGCGAGAATGTAATAAGGTTGCGTACCCTTATGGCGGATCAGCCCCAGTCGCCGTTGGAGCGCGCGGTCTGGTGGACGGAGCACGTGCTGCGGCACGGCGGAGCGCGACATCTGAGAGCCACTGGTGCTAATATCTCATGGGCAGAATACTTGGAACTCGAACTAGTTTTCATTTTAATATTAACATTGCTATGTGTCATAATGTTAATATATATAACTTTTTATATGTTACGGAAATTAATAAGAAAAAACTTGATTAATATTAAAAAAAAGACTACTTAAAAATAATTTAATGCTTTGTCGTCTAAGTGTAGGGCGAGAATTAAAATCGTTAGTTTTACTCTCATAATTCATATAATATATCTGTAATATCTGTAACCTAGTATCAGTTTCCTATGTAATCTTACAAAAGATGTGGTTATTAAAAATAAAATCACTGAATAAACTATTTTAGGTAATCTTTATGAAAGTCCTCGAAAAAGTCTTATAAATTAATTCTCGCCTAATATTTGACTGAATGTTAGTATGTCATAAATTATATACTTTTCATTTGATGAATTAAAATGTTCTAGAGATTTATTTATATTCGTTAAAAATATTCAATGAAAATGAACCGATATATTAGTTTTTATATTAATCAGGGTGCTAATTATGTGTATACAACAAAATAATGGTAAACCATGTCTAGTTAATTCAAGACATAATTTAAAGGATTCTGTTTTTACGCCTAAACTTCAAATTAAGTTTTATTTCCTTATCCTTACTTCTTTACTAATATTATATAGGCGACAGTTTGTAGTAATAAGGGTCAAGTAGAAAAAAATCTACCATTTGCAAGATACTCGTATTCGAACGAGCGGTACAAAATCCGTTCGAGTTACACGTATATAATATATTTTGGAAATGTTTATCTTAAATTGTCCGAAAAAACTTTTTCGAAGCGAATAATATGAATCTAAAAAATTGAAAAATTTCATTTGTTATTTATTCGAAATACAAATGTTATCAATAACTGGGCTTCAAAATTTTGTAAAAAAAATTCTTATTTGTGTTTACTGGTTTTTCGATAAATTATAAATCACAATATTATTTTCGATTTGCCCATTCGTAAGCACTGCCCATAGGCCTGGCTTCAGCCTTGAAAATGTAAATTTAAAAAAAAATCTAGAAATAAAATGTTATTTCGATGATTTTGATAAATCGTTTGCCATTATAATATACCTAATACTATACTTTGTATGCGGAAATAAAAAAAATTATAACGTCAATGACGTCTGTGGTTCTTAGACCATTAAATAAGTACTCATTGCAATTAAATTAATATCTAGCCGTTAAAGATGAATATAAAGAAATATAAAAAAAAACGTTTGTTTTGAAAAAAGAAAAATCAAAACTAGAGAACCATTACTAACCAACTTTATATCGTTATAGATTCTAAATGATAGTTCTGATTAAAAAATGATATAAAAAACCTAAAAATTATCTATTCAACGATACCCCGCTCAATACAGTTCGTCGATTTTGATCATTTGATTTTTTTCATAGGATAGCGTGCAATTTTTCTTTTATTTATTTAAATCAGGCATACATAACCCATATAAGAAGCACAATAATACTACTAACATTTTAAAAAATACATTAATAAATCCTATAAAAACTAATTTATGCTCGTAACAAAACTAAAAAGATTAAAAAACTATAATTCAAATTGCTTTCACAGTCAAGTTGCGTCACATAAAATCGGCCATTTTTATTTTTCCTGATTATTTATTTATTTATTTATTTATTTATTTATGTACCAACAATTTATACAGACAATTAAATAAATCAAATGTGTACAAAGGATAACTTATCTCTAACAAGAGATCTCTTCCAGAAACCCTGATTTTGATGGAGATTATTTGTAATACATATTTATTGTGTAGGTACAATATCACGTAGTTTTACATAATCAGAAGTAGGTATTATTATTATTATACTTTCTATGGCACTCGCGCCCTTATTACGAATCAAACGACTTGTCAATAATTACAATCAGCACATTTGTTTGGTCTAAATAGTGCCACAAAGGTACAAACCCTTTATACATACAAGCTTTATACATTATACATAGATAATGATAAAAATATTAACCTCCCTTGTGTCGCAGTCGGGTAAAAAAAAAACCGACTTCAAAACGAATTCAATTCAAGTAAACTAAAAAGGAAAAAAAATTTCTTCAACATGTTAAAGTTTAGTTATTCATAAAGTTACTTCGAATAAATAACAGTTGGGTACGATATTTGCGGCGGGATCTCAAACGGCTAACACGATTACCTAACAGGAGATAATACTGTTTGACAATCTTATAAAAATCGATACTCATTACGTGATTAGAATCAGTACTTTATCACTCTGATAGTAGCATTATTTTACTATAAAATTATGACGTAGCCTATACTAGCTTTGCTCCCGGATTCTGACGCGTTAATGTAGACTTGTTTCAAAATAATGTGCGTATAATATGACGTGCAATATGTGACTTTGAAGTACTCATAAAGGTTAGAAATGATAAATCATCGATCGAATGATTGAACTGAATAATTTTTTTACAATGATAAATAATGTTCGACAACTCGTGATTTTCGACCCAGGTACCAAATAAGTGAAGTAATGAACAACAGTCTGCACACAAAATTGAGCCTATGACTACCACGAATAATGTAACTTCTTATTAATACCATATTTTTTAAAATAGATTTAGTAGTTACATACAATATATGCGCTCTTTATTATATTATCCCGGAGCCACTATGTTTTTATCGCGGTTTTACTTGCTTTAATGATAATTTCAATATATCGCACAACCGTCAATATTTATTTATTTCTGATTCACCGGTACTACACGCGCGCCACCTACTAAAAGTTAATTGTTGACAGACGCGTTGGTCACTGCAACTGACTAAAGCGATAACGGTCGCGGGTTCGATCCCCGCTCACGGCAAACGTGTGTATTGGCCATACGGATGTTTGTCGTGGTCTGGGTGTTTGTGTTAGTGTTGTGAGTGTTTCCGGACCCAAGGTCAAGAGATCTTAATGGGTGTTCCATTGAGTGTGATGCGTTTTTATTATTAATTGTACTACACATATAGCATTCTCGCAAGTGCAATAAACCTGACAAAGATTTTTGCAAACGATATATACATTTGGCAGCACATAAAAATACAAACAGTTATACATTGATTTTACATACATATATGTATATTACATTTTTACTTAATACTTTCATAATTTAATATAATATCCTTTAATAGAGATAATTTTGTATGATAATGTTATCGCCATCATTGTATGTATATATATGTATATCTTATATATACGATATTATTTGCGGGATTTGAATTAATGTGTAATCACTTCGATAGTAGCAATATTTAATAATAGACTTTTTTGACATAGCTTATGTAATACTAAATTCATGCTCAGATATCAAGAGCAGTACAACGTAGTAACACATAGCGCAAGAACGTAATCCGAGATTGTTTTTACGGAGATTTTTTTATTGTTGTTTTAGCGTCAGTGTTTTCTATTGAATTATTACATTACTTATAGTTAAAATGCGTCGCTACAGTTTATGAAAGTGTCAAGAAATTTAAAATCGAATAAATGCTTTTTAAAAACGTTTTGTTATTGGAACAGTGATTTGGAAATGTAAGGAATGTTAATTGTTTATATAAACATATTTTATAAATACAAATATTATACGTTCATAGTATTTAAGTATATGATAAATTATACGTTAAATGTCTGTACAAATTTCAAATTTGGATAAATTCGTTATCCTCAATCGCTAGTTGCTAGGTAACGTCGTCCAAATGGACATTCTTGGTGTCAAAACCCATGATCTTATAACACATCCAGAGTTATATCATAAACACATTATGATAATAGCCACCAGCGTATAGATAATGATGGTCAATTATAATCTATTAATGTTCAGTTTCAGTGATGTATCTCACTACAGTTTTTAACAACACACACAAATTTATCGCTAAATTTTTGACATAATTTATACGGAGATTGAAGTAAAAATTTTATCCCTTGTAGTTTTACAAATAGCTAGTTTATTGAAAATGGTCATCAGGGTACTTATTACGTCAAAAATAACTAACAGTTGAGTTTTGATATTGATATAATTATTACAAAATAGGTTACAAATTTTTTCCATACAAAAAATCAGTGGCATTATTTAATAGCGATAGTTTTAATTTTTTTAGTTTTTTTTTAATAGGAAATATGTTAAAGAAACCTAATTTTGGACAAGTTTTTGATTAAGAACTTTAAATTTTGTTTACATTGACTTAAAATCTATAAACAACAATAATATTGACTTAGTATAACGCATGCATTTCTGTAGTGTATTGATAATTTATATTTGAATTTAAAGTTTGAACGAAATAAATCGTTAACTACCATACCTGCATTATTAGAATATTAATGTAATTTATGCATTTTATTTTCAGAATAAACAACTGAGCAAACGTAACGAATATTAGCATTAGAAGCACGTATGTAAATATTATCAAGATTGGGATAACAAAGTAAAACAGTCCTTGTTCGAAACCTCTGTGAAGATGACGAAGACATTATTTTTAAGTATTTTATTTATTTTATATTTAGAAGATATAAAAGCTGCAAGAATACTAGCGGTATTCCCGACACCATCGATTAGCCATCAAGTCGTGTTTCGACCATTAGTTCATGAACTGGCAAGACGAGGTCATGAAGTCACAGTTATCACCACCGACCCCGCGTTCCCGCCAGGACAAGCTCCGAAAAACTTAACAGAAATCGATGTCCGTGATTTATCTTATAAATTATGGAAGGATGAATTTTTAAATGCAGGCGTTGAAAAAAACGATGACATGGCTCATCAAGTAACTGTTATATTACGCACGGCATTTAAATGTACTGTAAGTCAAATAAAAACAAAAGAAGTTCAAGATATTATTAACAAGAAGAAAGGAGAATTTGATCTATTACTATTAGAAGCTTACGTGCAACCAGCGTTGATATATTCACATTTCTTCAAAGTACCTGTAATTTTTGTCAGTTCACTAGGTTGGATGAAATATAACTTTAGGTCAGTCGGTGCTCCCACGCATCCTCTCTTGTATCCAAATATGTTTCATAGGAAATTGTACAATGTAACAAATTGGGAGAAACTGCAGCAATTGTATGATCATTGGAAAATAGAACATGAAATGTATAAAGTTGAGCAAGAAAGTGACGAATTGATAAAATCGATGTTCGGTTCTGATGTACCATCTCTTTATGAATTATCTAATAATGTTCAAATGCTGTATATAAATTTGAACCCGATTTGGGTTGACAGTCACCCAGTTCCAACAAACGTTGTTTATATTGGAGGAATACATATGACGCCGCGCAAAGAATTACCAAAGGTATTTATTTTTCTATTTTATTCGTATATTGTTGGTATTATTACATGGATTTATATTATTTACAATGCTACTTGTGTGTTCATTTTGATGGGTACATTTTATACGTGCTCACATTTGTGGTAAGATCGTATCTCTCTGCATCATATTGTTGAAAGAGATGTGTTGATTACATTTACAAAAAATGAACGTTATATTAATTTTTATATTTTAATATTATTTCTAAGTAGAGAATATTATTTTTTTGTTGTTGATTAGACTTTATGTAAATTTCCAGGATCTACAATCTTTCCTGGATTCATCAAAGAATGGTGTCATTTACTTTAGTTTGGGGACAAATGTAAAAACTTCCGCTTTCCCACCAGCGTTTACACAGATCTTGTTAAATGTATTCTCAAAACTACCTTTTAACGTTTTGTGGAGGTGGGACAAGGACGTGCCTGGACTGCCAAAAAATATCAAAATATTCCAGTGGCTTCCGCAGTCGGATCTACTTAGTAAGTTGAAGTTATTAAGCTTAAAATTGAGTAGGACATAATATACAGCCAAAAATCTGACAAAACTTTAAGTAAATCATGAAGATTTTTGCTGTTTACCTCTTGCGTTTAAAATATTATGAAGCAAGCTGTAGCTAAGCTCTAATAGAACATTATTAAAATGAAGAAAACTTTTAATAAGATTTTACGTACTTGACAATTATTGTCACATAAATTTTTACTTTGTCCAAATAAATAAACTTTATATATACGAAATAAAAAATTGTGACACAGTTGGGAATGAACCCGCATGTCCTAGCATTACTTACGAGGTACTCTGTCAATTGAATTATGACCCGCATGACGAAATTGTTAATATGAATTTTTTTACTCGGTTTAAGCCAGCCATGGTGTTGTCTATGATGGAAAAATTGGGAATTATAATTAATACGAAAAATTAAATATAGTTTAAAAATATTTAAATTATCGTTTATATTTTTAAATTATTTACTGTACTAAAAACTAGAAAATAATTAGGTTACAAACCTGGACCTTCTTCAGGACCTGGGCTTTTTGATAGAGTAAAAAAACCAGGGCATTTGAAATGTTTCTTTTGGTGGACTTGACACATATTTTTTTTTATAAATTGGGCCATATTTTTTACCTATACTTATTTTCTACTTTTTACTTTACTACTGAGACAATGCCCGATGAGTTTAAAATTTTCACTGTTCATCTTGAATCCATCACCTGACCTTCATCACTAATAATAATATATGGGACACCAAAGACATCAAAATCTACCAAATGTTCGTAAGCTCGGTTTTAGTAGATACCGTTGAAGAGTACCACTATTCCACTCCCAATTTTATCATCAGACTAACTTGAGGTCATCATAAAGTTTTAAAAAATCTTTTAATGTAATAAGATTCCTAGATTTTAGTTTTTAATTTTAGTCATAATATTTTATCATTTCAGGACATCCAAATGTAAAGTTATTTATAACTCAAGGTGGCCTGCAGTCTACTGATGAGGCTATCAGTGCCGGAGTACCTCTAGTTGGTATACCGTTAATAGTAGATCAGTGGTATAACGTACAGAAATATGTTTATCACAAAATTGGAGTTCAGCTTGACCTAGGAACTCTGAGTGAAGAAGAACTTACAAAAGCTATTAAAACAGTCACGGATGATAAAAGGTCATTTTATTTATTTTTAGGGTCCCATAGTTAAGGCTAAATTTTATTATTAAACTTGCCTGTGTCTTTTGAGTCGTAATATTGATACATATCCACATGTTGTTGTGCTGAAAATCCTAATCTACCATCTTTCCATCTTGTGCGAAAACTAAACTATTTTTAAAATGTTACCATTTGAGGGGTACAACATTACAGATAACCATTCCCTATCTCATATATATTCTTATTTATGTGTATTTAAAAAAATCTACATTAACGCCAGAAAAGCCGCGAGTAAAAACTAGTAAAAAATACAAAGAATCCACGCCTAGTAGGCCAGTTACCCTGGCTTGCAACGGTCTACACTTATGCTTATGTGCATAAGGCTGTCACCTTCGACAACTGGGCTTCGCATAGCGCCTCCTCCAGACTGACGACATTCTTAGTGGAGGTGCGATCTCATTAGAAGATCTCCTTTTCACTGCTAAGTCTTAGTATTCGGCCACCACGGTGACGTAGTCGAGATTATCCATCAATGGTAATAAGAGTTTCCAAATTAGAAATTGTATTTATTTAAAAGCAGACTGCAATCCATTAATTCCATTAAAGCTAACAATTATTATATTGTTAAATGTTGATCTTATAGGTATCGCGAGAATATAATAAGGTTGCGTAATATAATGGCGGACCAGCCTGAGTCGCCGTTGGAGCGCGCGGTCTGGTGGACCGAATACGTCTTGCGTCACGGCGGAGCCAGACATCTGCGGTCCCGTGGCGCCAATATTACATGGGTAGAATACTTAGAACTGGAACTAGTTTTAATTGTAGTGTTGATATTACTTTTTGTTTTAGCGATTGTATCTACATCTGTGTATATGTTACTTAAATTAATAAGACAAAAGTTTAAACCTGATACCAAACGGAAAGTTGCTTAGATTATATCAGCGGATATTGTGTTTTTAAAGCATTTGGTGAATATTATGTATATGTGATTATATTATGAACACGTTTTTGTTTATCGTCTGATAAAATAATATTAAATTGAATATCCAGTTTATAATTTTATAAAAAGTGTACATTTTATACGGAACAAGGACGTAAAAGGTAGTAAATTACACAGGATGCGACGGTATAAAATTAATTTATATTTTTGTATATAGCTTTGATAAAATAAAATATATGTATAATTTTGTGTAAATACCCTTTGGGTTTACAAAACCCTTCCATTAACCCTTCCCTTCTCATTAATTTTAAAGCACTCTAGTATAGTTTCGCCAAGAAATCTTGGGCACAAAGAACTTATATATATATGTTATATTATATATATATATATATATATATATATATATATATATATATATATATATATATATATAATATAACAACGTATTACTACCATTACCTATCGCGATAAGGCCCATTATATATAATTATACAATACATATTATACCAGTACCAGTTGTTACCCGGAACTTCAACCGCGAGGTTATGAATATACGTATTTCTAAAAAATTCTTTTACGCAAACGATTTTTGTATTTCAGTCAATGGAAAATGATTATCACACTAAGCAACTTTTTAAGGCACCAATAAAAAAAATTACTGTTATTTTTATGAAACTTTTCTATTCACCACATTTTTAGTTTTAAGTACCAGTATATATAGACGCTGATAAGCAATACAATGTCAAGCCACACGGACTTCAGTTGAGAAAATTGCTTCTTAAGATGTCACACTTATTATTAATGAATTAGTTTGAAGATGTATGTATATATCCATCTTCTCTTTTCTATTTTGATAAAATCTTTAATGAATTAAAAGCAGACTGGTATAAAAAAAGTTTTGTCTAAAAATTATTATTTTTATTTTAATATATTGGATTATTGTACATTGTAAAATATTGATGAGCACACTTTAATATTCGAACCATTAAATTAAGAAATGTTTTTCTTACTTTCTTATATTAGACGACTTGACAAATTTTTGAATAATGTCAAATACATCGCTTATCAGCGTCCATATAACCCAGGCGACCTTATTCCAGAACAGGTCACATGCTTACGGCGAGAGACACAATCGTTTTTTATATCTACGCCAGCTACTTATAATGTTTAGCCTTGAGCGTTATTATTAGTCATGGTATAACACAATTTAACCGGAAATTAGAGGCGCTTTAATAAAATTTGGTACTCTGATGGTATTAACGAAATTTGCGGTATAAAAACATTTTCTTCCTTAATTCACACCAGTAAAACCAATGATATAAGTAAAATCGGTACGTCACAAGCACTCCATAGACGGCACGTTTGAGTGAAGCTAATTGGATCAATTCGTCTCAGTGTCGCCTCACGCACACTACAACAAAATGCTTGACAACATTGCAATAAATAATTGTTTCTTTTTCCTTCCATAAATTAAGATATGCTATCCTTCTTTAGCTATTTCATGAAATCTGCTATAGTTTAGCTTTACAATATTACATTATATATGTGTGCGTTTGAGTGTCATTTTTAGGGTTCCGTACCTTAAAAGGAAAAACGGAACCCTTATAGGATCACTTTGTTGTCCGTCTGTCTGTCTGTCTGTCTGTCTGTCTGTCTGTCTGTCTGTCTGTCTGTCTGTCTGTCTGTCTGTCTGTCGGGATGTCAACCCTTTTTTCTCAGAAATGCATAGACGTATCATGTTGAAATTAATATCATATACTCAAGTCTACGATGACATGCGGCCGTGAAAATATTAAAGTTCTAAGTCAACGCAATCAAAAGATAATGGAAAATATGTCGTATATTTTGACCATTTTAGCGTTTTCGCAAGGGAATCAAAACCTATAGGGTACTTCCCATTGACCTAGCACGATGAAATTTGGCAAGAAGTAAGATCTTATGGTACAAATAAAGGAAAAAATCCGAAAACTGTAAATTTTTGTATGTATGTTTGTTTGTTTGTAAGTTTGTCTTTCAACCTTTTTCTCAGAAACGCGTGAAGGTAACAAATTTTTATCAACGTCAAGTACTCAGAGTTGTAATTACTAAGAGCTGTGAAAAAATCAAACTTCTAAGTTAACGCAATCAAAAGATACGGTCATTTATATCACATATTTAAAGTATGATAGCGTTTTTAACGTTTTCGCAAGGGAATCAAAACCTATAGGGTACTTCCCATTGACCAAGCATTATGAAATTTGGCCAGGAGCAAGGTCCTTTAGTATACATAAAGGAAAAAATCCGAAAACTGTAATTTTCTGTTCGTGTGTCTGTCAGTCTGTACGTCTGTCTTTCAACCTTTTTCTCAGGAACGCGTAAATGTATCAAGTTGTAAATTGATCAAGCGGAAAATATATTAATCTTCGAATTAAAATTATATGTATTTGTAACAAATTAACATAGAAGTTGACCATGGTCAAAAAAACAATTTTACAAAAAGTCTGAGAAGAAATTTCTATCAATACGAAAACATTAAAAAGCAGCAAACCTTTATAAACAACGCAATGCAATCTATATATCGCAGCTAACAAAATGATAGCGCGATGTAGCGTACAGCTAATGCCATCTATTACAACATTATGACATTAACTGTGATATAATTCTGCTCGATTAATTTTTTTTTTATTTTAATTATTATTTAAACGCGCTAAAAATAATAAAATAAACTTTTCATTTAAAAGTTTTATCGTCAATTTATAACGTCATTACGTAATTAACATTCAATATAAGAGCTTCACGCGATTTGATTTAAGTACTCGTATTGACTTAGCACGAAAATTTTAAAATTAAATTCAAACAGATCGAGTTATTTAATTTACTTATTTATCTACACATATAAGTCTTCTGGTTATTAGTAATATAATTAGTTATTTATAAATAAACAATTAGTTTTGTTCGAATTAAGGACTAATTATTTTCGTCTTGGCAACACTAATATATATTTTGATATTTTGATTGATAATGTAAATCTAAATATTTTACGAACGTAGTGCAGGGGTAGTGGAGTGTAGTAGAATATAAATAAAAATAAAACGAGGATAAAATATAATATAATTATGTTGTTAATGTCAAAGTCAACAAGTTAGTTCATTGTAATTGTCAAGAGATGGCGCTGAGTGTATCCTGAATCGCGCTATAACTTTGCTTTTTTGAAAGTATAAGGTGTATTAGTACTTAAAATAAAATTTCGTGTTTCCATGGATTGCATCCATGATTGTGTTTTAAAGTGCTCCTAAGTAGTTTCAAAATAGTTTTTGGGACGTGATCCATATTTACATAATATTTGATTATTTTTAAGCGACTTCTAAAAAAGGAGTGTTTTCAATTCGACCTTGTATTTATTTTTTTTTATGTTTGTTCGCCAATTACGCCGCCATTTGTGTACCGATTTTCAAAATTTTTTTTTTGTTTGAAAAGGTATACTTCCAAGGTGGTCCCATTGTCTTCAGGTCAGGATCAGATGATGGGATCCTGGAGAAATTGAGGGAACTCCTCAAATATTATAGGCAAGCGTATACCGATTTAGGTATTTTTGATAGTAACTTATGTTGGAACTGATGATGAAGACCACAAATGGCGTAGATGAGTTAGTCTTATATAGATTTCTATAAGTTTGTACGGAACCCTCGGTGCGCGAGTCCTACTCGCACTTGACCAGTTATTTAATTTGGATTACCTTATAGGTAACATATCTACACGTTTTTTAATAATATTGCATTAAGTAAAACTGTATGCTTCCATGACCTGTTTTTATAGCCTTTACTAGCTGGTGCTCGCAACTTCGTCTGCACAGGAATGGCAGAAATTTAAAATTTACAAAGTTTCATACAAGTTTCATCCCCTATTTTATCCCCTCATGGGTAGAATTAATCAAAATCCTTTTTTAGCGGATGCCTACGTCACAACATCTGTATGCCAAATTTTAGCTGGACGGATCCAGTGGTTTGGGCTGTGTGTTGATAGATCACTATGTCAATCAGTCAGTCAATCAGTCACTTTTGAGTTATATATATAGAGTTCCATTATCGTATATATAACGTAACAGACATTATTATTAATTATTATTATTATTTATTGGTTGTGCGAGTAGAGGCCTTGAACAACAACAAAAGCTAAGTGGTTTTAAGGCGAAGAAAACTCGCGCACTCGCCGTCGGAGGGCGCAAGTTACACCAGTCAGCTCGTGACCACGACGGATGCAATAAAAAGGTATCACTGCCATTAGTTATCGCGAAAAGACCCGTTATATAAAATATGAATAGTACAAATCTCGAAAGTTTAAAATATATATTGACAGACGCGTTGGCGCGATGGTCACTGCAACTGACTACAGCGCTAACGGTCGCGGGTTCGATTCCCGCTCACGGCAAACGTGTGTATTACCCATACAGATGTTTGTCGTGGTCTAGGTTTTGGGTTAATGTTGTGAGTGTTTCCGGACCCCCGACACAAGGTCATGAGATCTTAATGGGGGCCGTTGAGTGTGATGCGTTATTTATTTATTTATTTATATAACTTTTTCGCGTTAGAATTTCAGCGATAATATGTAGAATGAACAAAACGTGTGATCAAAATAAACGGACAGCCGGACCAGGGCGGTAACAAAACGAATCCTTTGGGATAGCAGAAAAAAACAAGAACATAGACAACACAATACGTGTAAAATGAAGAGAATAGCGGAATTATTGTGGCCAAAACGTACACTAAAGAGTAGCGAAAAAAAAACTAGTGATGTTCTTTTATTCTTTGACGTATTATTTAACCGGTTTGCAAATATTTTTTTTTAAATCCTGACTAAAAAAGAGGGGTGTTATATGTACGTTTGCCACGTGTGTTTGTCTATGGCATCCTAGCTTCCTAACGAATGAAGCAATTAAGGCGCGGTTTTTTTTTTTTTGTTTGAAAGCTGATGTCATCGGAATGGTACTTAAATATAATTTTTTAAAATCTGTTTAGACAATTGAAGGTTATCAACTCTTCTATGGTTGTAACAAGGACATAAAAAAACTTCTACTGGTCTGATGAAATCGAAGTTTACTATACTGCGACTTAAATTATACTAAAATTAAATAGCTAACCTGGCATATCCTCGACCTAATGCTGCACCAACACCAGCAATCAGCAGGATACAAAAATCCTCACCAACTTATAGCAGGACTTTCGGGTTGGGGCTCGTTGAAATAGTCTTAATGAATAGATCATCTGGGGTTTTCTTTTAATTCTATTTCTGATTAAGATCTAACTAAAAGTACTGTCATCGAAAACCTGCGGTCAAAAGCACTTTTCAATGATTTTGCCTATTATAAGTACATGAACCAGTTACCAAGTTTGTTTCTAAGAAATATAACACATTTTATGAAAATAAAATGGTTTCATCCTAGTTAAATTCTTGTATTTAATCTATTACTCTTTATATTTTATACTAGTATATATATAGCCGTATCCGTATACGAGGATATTCGAGGGAGAAGAAAGATCCTTATCCGTTATTTTTTGGCGGATCTTATACGGATTTCTTACCTGATTAATTTTCAATAAATAGATGAAATCTTATATATAAATATGCCCAGCGTTATACTATTAATATAGTATGACACTGGACATAGCGAGTGGACATGAACTATTTTTTCAAGTAACACAGTTAAATTGTAGTAAGTTTTTAAGTAAGAATGTTAAATTCCGTATCCGCGGATATTTATATTACATTATAATATGAATATCCGCGCATATATTACGACATGGAACATCACTAATATAAATATAATAATAATTACAAATGTACTTTTTTATATATTAAATATTATTTTATCGATAGCGAAGAATGCAATTTAGTCAACACTATTATCGACTAATATTTTTTATTATCTATAGAACTTATAGTCTGAGATCCCAACGCAAATTTAATACAAACTATTATTTATTACAAACTAGCTGCCCCTGATGCGTTTTTATAGTAAGTAATTCGCTTCTGTACGTCGTAATGTGATGTAATATAGCCTAAAATTTGGTTTTAGTTTTTTTTGTGAATAATTATATGTAGGAAAAACTGGTTTTGCAGGGTTACCTAACAAAATTAGTCCGCCAGTTTCACTGTTTTATTTTATTATTCTTTTATAGCTCTGCAGACAAATGTTCTCTTATGCATAATCTTACTAATAATATTGTAAATCATTGTAAATATGACAGTCTTCGAGGATGAAACTTCTTACACGCAAAACTGATGATGTCAAGATAATACACATGCTACTTTTCTTAAGATATTAAGTGAAGCTGCGGGCGGAGGCTAATTAATATATAAAATTTGTATTAAGAATAAGTAAGAGCGCTAATAAAAAATAGTCATCTTTTCGTCAAAGGCCGGCAACGCACCCGCAACGCCCCTGGCGTTGCACATGTCCATGGGCGATGGTAACCACTTAACATCAGGTGGTACATTTTGCTCGTTTAACCCCCCCTCCCTTTTTATATAAAAAAATGAATAAAATAAGCGGTGGGATCTTGCACTATTAATGTAGTATCCAACATGTGATAATACTGTCTAACATTTTTATAAAGCACGATATTTATTACGCGTTAAAAATTAATACCTTATCTCTCCGATAGTAGCATTAGTAGGCACATTGTTATCACAAATATTATAATAATTTTTAGTTTTGTTTGCGGTTTCGCTCGCGTTCATGGAGATTTTGTTTTAAATGATACGCATATATATACATATGTATATAACTCATTTTTTGATAAGGAATAACGTGTCAACCCACAAAGGGTTAAATTCAGAGATATTGATGTACTTCGATACTGCGTCACCTATTTAACATTATTCAAAAAAAATCATAATATAAGTCATATACATTGTTTAAGTCAATATTCATAAAATATTAATAAAAACGTAGTAAAAAAGCTAAAGCTCTCAATATCATTTTGTAAAAAATAAACCGTTTCCTTTAGTTTGCCGTGTACTAATACTTCTCAGACGTCGATACTTATAAGTAACATTGTCTGATGTTTCAATAATATAGGCTGTTGTTTTTTTCAAAATCGACGGTTTCGATTACTAACTAGGAAAATTATTTTTGTCTTTAAATTATGATGCCGTTTTAGTTTTCATCAAAATTTGCCAATTACTATTAGTATTTTTCGCTATTCTTTATATGTAATTAACCATGTTCACCAAAAAACAAAAAAATCACCCTATATATATTTTTATCTATATAATTCAATCGATATCCAACAAAAGGATTAAGTAAAATATAATTTTATAAACATCGATACTCTTTACTCGACTAGAATTCATGATAAATCACTGTGATTATACCGAACATTTTTTTTTCCATCAACTTATTTAAATGTTGATCATAGTACAACTTATTACAACGTTGTTACGCATAACGTAACAACGTAAGTTTATCAGCATAAGTGTATTTAATAAAAATTATACGATAATTATCATACCACGCGTGTTTAAATCGTGTCAATACAAAGTTCATGAAAGTGCCAAGAATTAAATCGTCAAACAGTTTTAAAAACGGTATGTTATGAATACAGTGTAATTAAAATGTAAGGAATTTTAATTGTTGATAATAATTAGACAGCTTACAGATAATAATTATGGTCTATCTGTAGACTATTAATATATTCAAAAACGTATGTCTGCTTTTACTGTGTGTGTAACACATATAACAACGACGTTCTGAGGTAAATCCGCGACACGGCACGACACCGTGAAACGTTACGGTGTCGTGCCGTGAAATTGTACGATATTCCTTTAGTTTATTGTTTACTATTGCTATCGGATGGTGCAATAATACAGAATGTGTTATTTGTTTCAAAAACCACGTGGGCATACATTTGGCTTTCTGTCCATAAGAAATATATTGAATGCCAATAATAGTATTATAATTATAGCTATATATTATAAGCTTGTGGATTCTGATAGAGAGCTGCCCACTTTAGACGACGTTGCCTAGCAACCAACTAGCCATTACGACAGTCGAGTTTATAAGTAAAGTGACGAACTTTGTCAAAGTCGGAACTGAGTACAGATTTTAGAAAGAAGTAGTAATGAAATAAAATATGAAAATTTGCGTAGGAAATTTTATAAGAAACGGTTTTTACATTATTATAGGCAAATACTGTGTCAAACCACATAGACTTCATTCTGAGAAAATGGCTTCTAAACATGTCAAACCTATTCTTTATTCATTTATTTGAAGAAGTATGTATCCATCGTTTCTTTTCTATTTTTATTAAAAGGTATAATTAATTAAACGCAGATTGGTATAATAAAACTTTTAGTCTAATAATATTTTTTTAATGTAGAAGATTATTGCATAAAGCAAAATATGGAATTCAATATTCGAAACATTAAATTTTCCGTACTTATTTAGTTTAGGTGACATTAAACATTTTTGAATAATGTTAAACACGTAACACATAACCAGAATACATCAATATCTCAGAATTTGACTTTTAGTGGGTTGACACATTATTGCTTATCAGCAATAATCTAATTTGGAATTTTGCGACGTATCACATTCATGGCATTAATTCAAAGATTGAATTTGTGATTGAATTAATTCAATGATAAAATACATCGCTAACTACTCGTACCTATGTATATCATTAGAATAATAATGTAATTTGAGCATTATTTCTTTTTTTAGAATAAACTGCTGAATAAACGGGGCAGTATTATTAAATATTAGAATCACGCATATTATCAAGATCCGGTTGCCAAAGTAGAACAGTAAAGATTTGCAACCTCTGTGAAGATGACGAAGATATTAATTTTAAGTATTTTACTTATTTTACAATTAGCAGATATTAAAGCTGCAAGAATACTAGGAGTATTCCCATCACCAGCGATTAGCCATCAAATTGTTTATCGACAATTAGTTCATGAGCTGGCAAGACGGGGTCACGAAGTAACAGTTATCACAACCGATCCCGTGTATCCACCGGGACAAGCTCCGAAAAACTTAACAGAAATCGATGTTCGTGATTTATCTTATAAATTATGGAAAGATGAATTCTTTAAAGCAAACATTGAAAAAGATGCAGACGTGAGTTATCAAATGAGTCTTATATTAAGAGTAATATTCAAATGTACTGTAAGTCAACTAAAAACAAAAGAAGTTCAAGATATTGTTAACAAGAAGAAAGGAGAATTTGATCTATTACTATTAGAAGCTTACGTGCAACCAGCGTTGATATATTCACATTATTTCAAAGTACCTGTAATTCTTGTCAGTTCACTCGGTTGGATGAAATATAACTATAGAACAGTCGGTGCTCCCACGCATCCTCTCTTGTATCCAAATATGTTTCATAAGAAATTGTACAATCTTACTAAATGGGAGAAACTGCAGCAATTGTATGATCATTGGAAAATAGAACACGAAATGTATAAAGTTGAGCTAGAAAGTGACGAAATGATAAAATCGATGTTCGGCTCTGATATACCCTCGCTCTATGAATTAACCAATAATGTGGACATGCTCTTTTTAAATGTGAATCCGATTTGGCTTGACAATCACCCAGTGCCTAATAATGTTGTTTATATTGGTGGAATACATATGACGCCGCGGAAAGAATTACCAAAGGTATTTTATTTTTATATTTTATTTGTATGCTGGCGGAATAATTACATATCACACGTGTGAGATAATTTAACCAATTAATATACAATCATTGAAGCATTCTGTACGATATCATTAAAATGTAATGGTTTCGAGTTCATTGTTGTGCGTATTTACTTCTTTATATTTTTAATACTAAGAAAATTGCATTGGGATCAATATTTACTGCAAAATATTTATTTTCATATCAAGACTTTTTTTAATAGGACACCGACTTCGAAAACAAAGTTCGAAATTTCGCATACTTAGATGACATATTAATTTCAGTTATTGTAATTTTTATTTTTAGTTAATAAGATTTTAATTATATCTGGACGCTGAAAAGCAATATAGTATTAAGCCATACGGACTTCATTTTGAAAAAGGCGTTTAAAGATATTAAACCTATTCTTAATAAATTTGTTTGAAGAAGTATATATCCATCTTATATTTTCTTTTTTGATGAAAGGTATAATGAATTAAAAGCAGATTAATATATTTAATATATTATCTAATAAAAATTTTTTCAAATAATTCAGATTATTGTATAACTTGCAAAATATGGAACGCGATTGAAATGCGAAACAATTAAATTAAGAAAATTTTTTTCCGTACTTATTTAATTTACATGACTTTATTTTTTTTAATAATGTTAAATTGGTGATGCGGTATCAAAATACATCAATATCTCCTAATTTGACTTTTTGTGGGTTGACACATTATTGTTTATCAGCATCCATCTATCCTTATCTATACAATGAGTTTGTGTATATTCTCACTCCTAAGAACTATCTCAGAAATAGGAAATATCAACTGTTTGCAACACCGTTCAGCAGAACAATTAGCAATGCTATGTCTTCATTGCCTCGTACACTTAAAACACTAAACCGGTTCCTAAGTTCAAAACCAGAGTGTGATGTATTTGCTAGTAACGATCTTTAATGATGGAATGTTTGAAGGTCTGTAAGATGAATGAGCACTGTTGAATTCCTTTTATTATTATTTTTATATTTGTTTTGGTATAATAGCTATTTTATTCAGTAGTGTAAGTGATATTATATCGTTCTACTTTGTAAATAAATTATTCCAGGATCTACAATCTTTCCTTGATTCGTCGAAGAATGGTGTTATTTACTTTAGTTTGGGGACAAATGTGGATACTTCTGCTATGCCACCGGAATTAACACAGTTGTTATTAAAAGTATTCTCGAAACTACCTTTCGATGTTTTGTGGAGGTGGAACAAGGACGTGCCTGGACTGACGGAAAATATCAAAATATACCAGTGGGTTCCACAGTCGGATCTCCTTAGTAAGTTGAAATTAGTAAGTCTTTCTAGGGCAACCCACTTCAAAAGCAGAAAGCATTTTCGTTTACTTGAATATCATACTTATTTCAGACATTCTGATTCGTTTTTGAACAGATAAAAAAAGTCTCCGAAGAATTGAACATCCTCTCCTTTTGAATTTAAAAAGGATTTTAAGATATATATTTTAAACTTTCGCGATTTATACTATTCATATTTAATACTAGCTTTTGCCTGCGACTTCGTCCGCGTTTTCGTCGTTTTTCGAAAAAAAGTAGCGTATGTCCTTCCTCAGGGTTCAGTGATTTTGATGTGACAGACAGATTAACTATCGTAATTTAATAGGGAAATATAATATGTCAATCCACAATACTTGATTTCTATGATTTTTTTTTTTATTTTATAGGTAATAATGTTAACTTTTTATAAATTAGTGATGAGTGAGAGTATTATAAACGTAAGAGTAAACAAATATAATCAGAATTCTCCGAACTGCTAACCTATCAGGAGTTACACGTGTTATTGTGAGTCAACCATAAAAGATAGACATATGCTGTTGTGGGATATTTTTTAGGAAATTTTATGTAGAATATTTCCGTCATACACGATTTCTATGTAACTTTAACCATTAAGGCTGCATAGGCGACGGAAGCTTAAAAATTGGAGTAAAGTCTCCCGTTTTCCCTTTATTACTCTGCTCCTATTGATTGTAACGTGATGAAAAGTATACTATAACCTGCCCAGGAGCATGAAGAATAATTGTACTAAGTTTCGTTAAAATCCGTCCAGTAGTTTTTGTTTCTATAAGGAACATACATACAGACAGACAGACAGACAGACAGACAGACAGACAGACAAAAATTTTACTGATTGCCTTTTTGGCATCAGTATCGATCACTAATCACCCCCTGATAGTTATTTTGAAAATATATTTCATGTACAGAATTGACCTCTCTACAGCTTTATTATAAGTATAGATAACGGGTCTTATCGCGATAACTAATAGTAGTAATACCTTTTTATTGCCCGACGTTTCGACGAAGTTACATTCGCCATGGTCACGAGCTGACTCAGTCAGTCAGTTGTTATATTAAATATGGATTTTAAGATATTTGTTCAAATATCTAACGAAACTTTAAATTTCTTATAAGAAGTGATTTGTTAGTTATTCTATAATAAAAAAAGTCATAGTCATAGGTTGACTTGGTAACATATTTTTTTTGATAGGTGACGACAAGTTTTTTTTTTATCAATATTCATTTTATACTTATTAGTTTGATTAGGTAATGAAACTAAAAACTATAAAATAAATATTATTAGGTTAATGTACTTGGCGCAATTTATCTAAAGATTACTATTTAAGTAACCTTGACACATAGATAAGATAACTTTAAATTTCATAATCTGTAAATATGTTAGTAATTGTAAGTAAAGTTAAGATATTTAAAAAAATGTTGTAAATATAATTATATGGTAAGGTACTCGTCGAAAATAGCTCACTGGACTCGTCACCAAGATTTATTATATTTATTTACTGGTGGCCGTGACTTCGTCTGCGAAAAATTAAAATAAAAAAAGTAGACGAAGTTGATCCTCAAACATCTATCTGTTTAGTGAAAGTCCCATCAAAATCGGTCCAGCTGTTTCAAAGATTGACCGGAACAAACAGATGGACGAACAGACAGACAGACAAATAATCTAATAAGATTGAAGCTGAATTTCAAATACAAACAAACAATTCAAAATGTATCTTTAATACATTTAGAAATTTCTCAAAAAGTAATGTAATGTATAGATTATAGTAAGTACATATAACCTATGGGCAAACTCTACAAAATGAGCCCAACCTTGAGGGGTTTACTGGTAACTGTTGAAGAGTTCTATTATTCACCTCCTGACTTCATTATCAGACCAAGTTGAGATCATTATAAAGTTCAACTAAGTCCTTCGATTTGGTAAGATACGTAGATTTAACTTCTTATTTATTATCTGTTTATCTTTCCAGGACATCCGAATGTAAAGTTATTCATAACTCAAGGTGGTATGCAGTCTACTGATGAAGCTATCAACGGCGGAGTACCTATCATTGGTCTACCGTTAATAGCAGATCAGTGGTATAACGCACAGAAATATGTTTATCACAAAATTGGAGTTCAGCTTGACCTAGGAACTCTGACTGAAGAACAACTTACAAAAGCTATAGAAACTGTCACGGGTGATAAAAGGTGATTTTCTTTATTCTTAGGGTCCCATAGTCAAGGCTAAATTTTATTATTAAGCTCGTCTGTGTCTTTTGAGTCGTAATATTGATACTTGTTCACACGGATATTATTACAAATAGGTATGTATCAATATTAGGTGGATATGTTGTTGCTTTAGAAATTGAAATAGTCACTGGTGATAAGAGAGGTTTTCTTAGGGTTCCGTACATTTGCGTTCTATTAATAAGACTATCCCGTCCTGTATGTTTGGTGATCTGTCCGATATTTATAAACTTGTATATGTTATTGTAGCGGCTATCCTGGTATCCTGGTAAACAATAATAACTACGCGATAACAAATTTTTCCTATTTTTAGAATTTCCAAGATTTTTTACACACATTAAAGATATTATTTGTGGCACAGTTTAGACCGAATGCGTGAGCCGATTTGAATAAATTATTTATTTATATATTTATTTATACTTTATTGTACACCACAAGATACAGATTAAAATATGTTACAAAAAAAAAAAATGGATATTATTGTAGAGTACAACGGCTACTTATGGCTAGGTAGCCATTTCTTCCAGACAACCCAATAAAGAGAGTGGTTGAATGGAAGTTGGGTAGGTGGTGCTGAGGCAGTATTATAACTACACTTACATACAAATATCTACAAGTAAATACTAATAATAAATAAATTACACGTTGTTTGACTCGTCAAGATGGCGCAAATGTCAGTGAAGGCGTAAAAATTTGCAAAACTTAAAATTTTACAATTTAAAAATTTTAAAATTTGACAATTTTGGCCATCATGTGAAAAATAAAAAAATGAAAATCGACGAACTATGTCAAGCGGGGTATCGTTGAATAGATATTTAAAAATTACATATAGGTTTATCATATGGCTTTGCTATCAAACTTAGTTTAGGATCCTCACTTATAGGCTTGTAAACAGAATTGATTTTGATACGGTACTACTGACTGCAGATGGTCCTGTTACGTAGTCGGGTTTTTTATTTTTTTAAATTAATATTATATTTTGTATGTATGTCTTATAGGTATCGTGAGAATGTAATAAGGTTGCGTACCCTTATGGCGGATCAGCCTCAATCGCCTATGGAGACTGCGGTCTGGTGGACCGAATACGTGTTGAGACACGGCGGAGCCAAACATCTGAGATCCCGAGGCGCCAATATCACATGGGCGGAATACTTAGAACTAGAACTGGTTTTAATAGTAGTATTAACAATACTTTTTATATTAACAATATTATCCACATCTGTGTATATTTTATGTAAAAAGATTAAGCCCGATAAGAAACGAAAAGTTGCTTAGATTATGTCGGCTAATATTGTAAGAAAAAAAAAATTGAAATAAATCGAAATTATCATTTTTCTGCATTAAAATATTTTATATCATGTATATATCTATATTGTTGTTTTCCAAACAATTTTTATCAATATCGATTTTGTAATATAGTTTAAAGATGATAATAGGACTAAGTATCTCATATAAGTCAACGTTACGTATGCTTTTAAAGTCAGTGACTTTTTATTTTTTTTAATTATTATCTCGTTAATCTGCTGTTTAATAAATTATAGGATAACAAATATTAAAACATACACCACGAATCGAGACCCTTCTCTTGTATTGAAATCGGTTAAAAAAATTAAACTTTCCTTTTGTTAAAAATTTCACCTAAATTATATTAAAAATGTGAATATACATGAAACTGTTCATCATAAAAAATTGCATAGAAGTTATTAACGAAACGTACTCCATTTTCAATTCAATTCTTAGGTTAATGGCTTTTACTTGTACTATGAGCACAGATTATTTCGCCAATGTCACGTAGGATGGAAAAGACACGAAGGAGATTGTTCGGTGTGGATGAGTTTACTAAATCAGATACATTTTGAAGACAGACAAATTAGTAGAAATTTCATTATTAGGTACTCCATTTTAAGACTCCTCGGGAAAAACAATGAATGTCAAAAAATGATTACAAAAGGAAATTTTATGGTTTCAGAGACTGAGTTTCTTTAATTTTTGTTCTTTTATGCAACTATTAAAACAAGTAATTACAATATAAACATATTCTTTAGTTATAATTATTATAAGAAGACTGAAACTATCAGAATTTCCTGTTTCTTGAGATGGATTAATATATAGAAATTGAACTAATATAGCGAACTACGATGATCTTACGCAATTTTGATTAATGTGTAAAAATAATACACCAAAAAACCGATAGGTGGCATTTAAAGATCCTTTCACAAAAAAAGTAACATTCATTCTTTTTCCCGTGGAATCATAATTTCCTTTCTCATACAAAAGCAGATGGAGTATCTTTTATTTTAAAAATGTAGTGTTTCCGCGGAATTAGACGAACGGTCGTCCTAATTAAGCGTACATTACCGCGAACGAAGCCGCGCGAAAAAAATAGTTGTAAAATATGACTCCCATGGGTAGTAACTATTTAAATACAAGATGGCGCCGCGGCAACTTAAGACTGAATAGATGCTTCGTATCAAATATTAAGCCACTGCAGTCGAGAAGGATAGCTTAATTAGAAGAGTGTCGTCTTCCTACTCGAGGGAAAAAAATCCTTGTTCGGTTAGAATTTTCAACCGACTACAAAATTGTTCGTAATTTATTAACATATTTTGAATTTTTTGAACGTATTTTTAGATTAGTTCAATAAATAATATAAAATGACCGGCATCACAAAAAGACGGATTTCATATTTGTTTCAACTCCCTCAACAAAGGTAGATATGGAATTTTAATCTATCTACTTAGATTTAATATATTGACTTTTTAAATTCTATATTTCGTTTTGGGCACGATTTTGAATGTAGAATATTTTCAGTGTGCTGTTTTCCACTAGTAAGTCTTTTTTAACCCCCGACCCAAAAAGAGGCGTGTTATAAGATTGATATGTGTATCCGTTGCATCGTATCTCTCTAACGTATGGAACGGTTTTGATGCATTTTTTGTTTGAAAGCGATATTAATTTTAGGAAGATTAGGTCTGACGTTTAAAGGTTATGCGCTCCTTTATGGTCTTATGGTATCAGAGCAACTACTACATCAATGATACTTAAATAACATAGTAACGTGACCTCGACCTGTACTGCAGCATCATTAGGAATCAGCAAGATTTACAACTCCTCGCTAACTTACAATAAATATATCATTGAAATAGTCGCAATGAGTAGATTGTTGGCTTCTCCACCATCAGATCCTAGATACCATCTAGAGACAAAATACTCGCCAAGTACTAAATAAAAGCTTGATGATCAGCCGAAACGTACTGAATATGAAGGTCAGTTCAACAGGCGTCCTAAGTCAAGAGTTGATCGTCCTTAGGGAGTAAAATATTACGGATAAGTAAATATCGGCTAATTTGCGGTTTCAAAAATCAAACACTATATGTTTGATTTGTGAAAATAAGAATAGTTAAATAAGATTATTCGTGAAGCAGCTATTTTGTTTCAAGAAATAATTTACTAAAATTGAAAAAAAAATCGGCAATTTATACATTGACACGATCTCCACGAGCCCCAACTGGATACATCTGCTGTAAATTGGTGAGGAATTGTATATCCTGGAGATACCAGATGATGCTGTAGCATCAGGTCATGGTTCTGAGTAAGCTATGTTATTTTAGTATAATTGAAGTCAAAGTACAGTTCGATTCGATCAGACCATTAGTAGTTGTTCAAATGCTTTCAACAACCATAAAGAAGCCCTTTAATCGTCTGAACATATCATAATAAAATCAATATTAGTTTTCAAATAAAAAAAACTGCATCAAAACCAGTCCATATAAAAAAAATATTGAAAAAAAAAAACTTAAACTTTATCATACCACTCTGCTTCTCGTGCTACTCTAGAGACTATAATAAACTAAAGTCAATTAATTCAAAAAATTAATAATTTATTACAAAAAATTTTCCTCATCTAAGCCACTGCATCTGGGTGAAGTTTCCAAAATACTGAGAGCATTACTCCGTTGAATGGCCAAACTGATTAAAATTCATTATAGCTTTTATTAAAATAGAAAAGAGAAGATCGATATGTACGTCTTAAAACAAATTTATTAAGAAATGGTTAGAACAAAATGGTTAAAACATCTTTAGACGCCATTTTTTCAAAACGAAGTCCGTGTGGCTTGACATAGTATTGCATATCTGCATTCATACATATATGTATGTATGTAATGATATGATGTTAGTATATTTTGTGTACATTTTTTGCTAGATTAATGCCTCTCGAAGCTTGAATATAAGCCTCCAAAATATTGTAGCATCATTCCAACATTGTGTAAGCTGTATATATCTTATTAAGTTGAATACTTTCGTTAGTCGAGTTCATATTTAAGAAAATTACACGGGACTCACGTATGAAATTTAGCGGAGTAACCCGAGAAGTTTTAATCTTATCTGGAGTTCTGAATCTGAAGTCGACATCGCTACGACGTGTCAAGGCGCGTTTCTCATTGGTATTATATAAATATCTTTATAACTCGGGCACTAGTTGAAAGTTTAACGGCAATGTCTAGTGTAAAGACAAATACATAGACAAATTATAGTTAAAATAATCGAGAATGGATCGTTTAGATTTTTATATGATAATTATAGATTAACATTAATTATTTCTTATAACTATAAATCTGAAAAATTTTACTATAAGTGCCTTATTTTGGATATTCATTGTTTCCGTAATTATTTAAGACTTATCTGTTACTAGGTTACAGAGTCATTTTATATCGCTGTTGAGAATAAAGCCAACAAATGGATACTTATGAGCAATAATGTGTCAACCCACAAAGAGTCAAATTCGGAGACATTGATGTGTTCTGATAAGGCGTCATTTACTAAGCATTATTTTAAAAAAATCAAGTTATTTAAACGGAAACATGTAAAGTACGAATTTTTTTTTAATTTAATGTTTTGAATATTGAAGAGTGTTCCATATTTTGCAAGAAATAAAATATTTGTTTAGGATCGTTTTATAATAAAAGTTATACGCGGGTTAAGAAGGCGGTGTTAGAATTGGTTAAAATCTACGTTACGAACTTCACTCAAATCCATTTAGCCATTACGGCGAAGAACAATCACACATACACACACACTTTCGCAATCTGTGTACTATAGAGCCAGTTTCAGTTAAAAAATCGTTTTTTTTATTCAAACGTATCCAAAGTATCATTAAAAAAATCGTAATTATATTTATTACACAAGCAAAGTTAAAAGCGTTTGCTAGTTATTTGTATTAAATAGGATCATTTTCCGAACCATCTGGAGCCCGCCGTGACAGATAACTAACTGAGAGGAAACTTCTTGAAGCATGTCAATTCGACTACTAATATTACTGGGGTTACCAGATGGCCGGGAAATCCTGGACTGTCCCGTATCCACGAATTATATTATACTCTCTCGGATTTTGAACACCTTTTTGTCTCGTTGGGAATGCATTTATGCATCCCGCCCGATAATACAGGGGATTATGTGGGACTTCTGTTGACGAATATCCCAGACTATATAAAACCTATACATAAAACCCAGCGGTGCACTCATCGTCCTAGTTGGCTACTACGGGATCGCTTACGCATGATACCGTGACACCCCGAGTGCTTCTGGGTATAAAAAGCACTTTCTCGCCCTGGCGGTATGTGGGAAAATGGACGACATACACATTGGTTTCTCTATGGCGGAGGGAGAAGATGCACTCTCAAGCTACTCGTTCTCTTTCCGCGGCCTCCTTTAGCCACATGAAGGATTCCTAATAACTACCACTTTTTTATAGAAAGGATTTTTATATAACAGTGTAGCTGTTTCTTTAATGTGGATAAAAAGACATTAAACTTTTAAGTTACTTGTTCACCTTTTTAAAATCAATAAATAGAATACATGAAATATTATTTATTAAAAGATTTGATGATGGTTTCTAATAAAATTCTTATCATTGGGAAAACTATAAATATTAATTCCCTTTTCAGGAATTTCCTCCATTTTAAATAATTTTTTGCTGAAATACATATTACGTTTCGAGAATTACTAAACTATTTTATTTGTTTGCTTCTTTATGCATTACAGTATTATTAAAGATAATAGAATTGAAGAATGTAAACAATCTACCTATATAAGTCACCGCATAGCCACAGTCATCTCTAGGTATTGTATACTCTTTGCAGTCATCCTCCTTGGTTCCGCCTGTCGCAGTCATAGAAACAACATCGTTAATATTGTTTGACATTATTTTTTAATAATAAATTCTCATAATTTGTCATAAATTCAATTCTATTTACTTGTATTTGATTTTTTTGTATTAAATCACTTTCGTTGTTAATATTTTTATTTAAATCTTAAATAATAATCAAATATCCAATAGTATATAAATGAAGTAGTAGAATTGTCCCGGAATGATCTTGTAGCTGGCAACCCTAATTATTACATAATGCCCGAAATTCATCTTAAACTTTGTTGTTAGTTTATTTACATCCAAAATTGTTTGTAACAAGATCGATTATAATATTACGGGTTTTAAAGATACTTAAACTTAAGAATTATTATTAAGTGCATAGATGAAAAAAAAATTAAGTAAAATGCAACACTCGTTTGCAAAAATACACTACATACATTCTGTAATTCAAAACATTCTATAAAATATATACAGAATGAGTTTTTCCGATGTGATGCTATTTTAGTTTTCATTAAAATTGGTACTCAGGGTCTTTTGAGTATTATAATTAAAACATCAATATCGTAGAATTAAATACTTCGAAACCTTTATTATTTGTATTTAAAAAAATTAAACGTAATACCAAGGCAAAGATTTATAATATCAATTAATTATCAACAAAATAATTTAAATAAAATTATATAGTTATTTTAAATAAAACGAAGTAAGATTACATTAACATAATTAAATCATAAATGAATATTAATTCAACATAAATATTAAAGTCACGAAACGAAACAGGAAAAGAATTACAAATTATATCGTACCGATCAAACAAAAAAAAAAAATTAGTTGGCATATTAAAATCTACATACACTCGAGCAAAGCCGTGAGCAAAAGCCTTAGGCGAGACTTACACTTATAAGGTTTGCTCTCAGACTGTCCTAAAACTTTACATAAGTTATTTCTTATTGCTTTATACATGAAAGAACTAATTGTCGGCGCCTTATTTATGATGTAGACATCTTTCGTAACTACTTACGATATATCTGTTACTAGCTTACCAAATATAAGTTAAGGGCTGTCCATTAATCACGCGATGTTTTTTACAATTTTTTAATCCTTCCTTTTCTCCTAGTGATACATAGTTTTGTACTACCCTTCTTCCCACCGAATATCATGTATATTTTTTGTATACAAAGTAGGTGAGTAATTGGTAATTTTCCCGGACCCCACCCACCCTACTATGGTCTCACGTGATTAATGGACAACCCCTTACTAGAGCAAAACTTACAAACGTAATTCTCGCCTCATGAAAGTGTTACAAAAGTACTGATTCAATATCCAATGAAGCCGCTTTCAAACTCGAATGTTATCGAAGTTATTGATAGTTCGGAACTCGAGAACGTTATATGCAACCACGATGACCTACAAATTCGTACATACAAACAGAACTACATTTCCAGATTCGATTGTTAACATCATACAAGTGTTCGGTGCAATACATCTCGTGTTTGTTGACAAATACTCAACAAAGACCTCACAGTGCAATTGTGTAACAATGCACTATTGTATATAACGTGATCACAAGCTGAGCTAGATTGTTTATATATAGATATATAGATTTTATTTATTAATCAAGTTATTAAGGACTAGTCTTAGTCTTTGAATAGTAACGCCATTGGCTTGTCTCTAAGACATCTATACAAATAAATATAATTGAAGTACATATTTAAAAGTCCTTAATAGCTAAGGGATATGATTCTGTTCAAGATTACATAGATGATAAAGATGTTTGGATTTAGTATAAGCTGGATTCACACAGGGTATTTAATATATTTGGAACTCATAAATGTATGTACCGTTTGGAAAACTTTTTGAAAGAGTAACTATCGAGTTTCTTGCCGGTTCTTCTCGGAAGAATCTACATTCCGAACCTGTGATAAATTCATTAAATAATTTTTTTGTTTTATTTTTTGTTTTTTTTCTATTGACAATTAAAAATCTTACTTGAATTAAGTATATTTTAATTTGATTGACTAAATTGATATAAAAGTAATTACGGTACTTACATAAAAAAAATATATCTTTGAAAAGACTGGATTGATTTTAACGGGACTTTCACTAGCAGATAGCTTATATTATTAAGAGTAACTAAAGAAATCTTTTTTTTAGAAATTTCATACATTTTAATTTTTCACAGACAACTCGCGGACATCAGCTAGTTAATAAATTTCTCTAAGAATTTTTCCATAACATAAAATATGCAGAAACAAAATTCGTAAACACTATTGCTCCACGAAAATAGTTAAAACAAATAAAATAATTTCATTTGTACTTCTCAACCACAATGTCACAGGAATGTTTAATTTTAATTTCGAACACTGAAAGCTTTTAGAAATAATTCAGTTAAGTGCATTTAATTAAAACAGAATTTTCAACCTATACTCTATATCTTTAGGATCGGTCTGGGTTTTGACGTGCGTAATATTGCCGGATAAAGAATAAGGCGAGAATTACACTAGTAAGATTTGGTTCCAGACGTACATAGTATAAATTATTATTTAGATGCTGATAAGCAATGCGTCAACTCACAAAAAGTCAAATCCGGAGACATTGATGTATTCTGATAATACGTCATGTATTCAACATTCTTCAAAAACATTTCAAGTCATCTAAAATACATAAGTACGGGAAAAAGTTTCCTTATTTAACACTTTGAATATTGAAGTATGCTCAATATTGTAAAATGCAATAATCTATTTTAATAAAATCTAATTATTAGATTAAACTTTTTATTAGACCAATTTGCTTTTTATTCAGTATAGCGTTTATCGAAATAGAAAATAAGAGATGGGTTCCTATATAATTCATCCAAACAAATTTGTTAAGAATATGTTTGACGTCTATAGACGACAATTTATCAAGATGAAGTCCGTGTGGCTTGCAATAGTGTTGCTTATCAGCGTCTATTTATCTTGTGCCATATTTAATAAAACTCACAGCTCTCAGTACCCCTACTACGAGTTTTACTTTTTTTTTAATGCGAAAGTAACTCTGTTATACAATGAATCACGTCTGTGCAATCACGTCTATACAATTGAACAAAACGATGTAGCGAGCCTGCGAAAGGACACACTACTAGATCATTTTTAATGCGCATAGATGGCTGTAAGGGGTTAAAATAGGGGTGAAATAATAATAATAATATAAAATCCTGCGCACACGAAGTCGCGGCTCCATTCAGTATCCTATGTTGCCATCAGTCGCAATTCATTCGCGAAAATCCGTTCAATACTCAGGTTTAATATTCTTTGATATATTGATAACAATGTGTATTGAAACTTAATACGAATTAATTTGAAACTGATAACACCCTCTTTATAAACCCCATATCGAACGTACCCTCATTATTGTGGTCACGAACGTTCGGGAAATAATATTTCTAATAAATAATATTTCGTAGCGAAACTCAATAATGTACAAAATATTCACTATGTAATTATATTTTGTGTTATTTTTGAAGAAAACTAAAAAATTATAATGCGAGTATATTGTTACATTTCAATGTATACAAATGAATAAAATTGAACTGTTTGTTTGTTATTTCAAATTAACAGCTTTTAAATAAATAAATATGAAGGTATATACGGTATTTATATCCATTTTTTTATCTGTCTATCTGTCTGTCTATTCCAGCTTATCTCTGAAAAGGCTGGAATAATTTTGATGGAACTTTCACTCACTGATTAAAAATGTATTTATTTTAAAAATAAATAAAACATAATAAATAAAAACAATCTAAATCGGCGCTAAGTAAAACCTTTTACGTGTTATTGACTGGCATCGCTTTTCAAGAGCAAATGCACGAATACTATCAAAATACCGAAATCGGTGTAGGTGCGTCTATAATATTTAAGGAGTTCACTCGATTTAACCAGTCACACATCATCATATCCTTACCTGATGACAATGGGACCACCGTGGAAGTAGGGTATACTTACCCTTCAAACAAAAAAAAAAGAAAAATCAGTCCACAACCGACAAAGTAATCGATGAACTTATATAAAAAGAAGTCCTTAAGAAATTAATAACCACCTCCATTTTTTGGAAGTCGCTTAAAAACTGAAAATCTAAATTCCAGTCACTGTTGTGGATATTAAATGTTGTATATAAAAATCATTTGAAACGTGCCCTTTGTTAAATAAAAAACCAGGCTAAGTAATTCATATCGAGAAATCCCATGACGGAAGGAGACCGCTTTTACCGCCAGATAATGGATATAGAATTCCATTTTTCTCAATCCATATTATACATCGCTGACATAAAAATAAATGGGAGCAAACAATTTTAAGGTTAAAAATTTTTAAAACACCATTTATCAAAACCTCAACATCGTTCGGGGTCGTTAGTGCTGGATTTATAACATTGTCAATGTCATAAATAATTCGACAGTTGAACAAATCATTTCAGCATGGAAACACTAATAGTCCGGGTTCCCTGGCCTATTTTTTCACTTGATTAGTAACAAGCTCATTTTCCGTGAGTAGCTTCGTTTCAATGAGACGCCCAACTTTTTCCTGTGCGAAAATTCTCGATTGTGGTAGGTGACAGGGGTAGCAGGAATAAAAGATGTTGACTTGATGATTCTCACAAATTTATTACTAACTGGATTTTTTTTTGTAAAATCTAATGATAATTATCTAAATTATTCGAAAAAAATTTTGTCCTACAAAATGTATGGTTTCATCAAAATGTCCCCCTCCTTCGAACATGTATCGATAACAAGGTCATCAAAAATAATTGCTAACCAGCTGATTTTTTTTTTTTTACTTAGTTAATATTTATATAATCTAACAGTTATATTGTTCTACAAATTGCTTGGTACGTTATCCCGGTCCTACGCTCGAAAATAGTAATACAAATCCATGATATTAAAATAATTACTATCAAGCCAAATCTTCGTGAATAGCATCGTTTCTATAAGACGCCCAACTTTTTCCTATGGAAAATTCTCGATTGTGGTAGGTAACAGGGGTAGCAGATATAAAAGATGTTGATTTGATGATTCTCAAAAATTTATTAGTAACTGGATTTTTTCCGTTAAATCTAATAATAATAATCTACATTATTCAAAAAAAATTTTGTCCTACAAAATGTATGGTTTGATCGAAGAGTCCTCCTTCTTTCAACCTGTATCGATAACGAGGTCATCAAAAATGATTGCTAACCAGCTGATTTTTATTTTTTTACTTACTTAATAATTATATAATGTAACAGTTACATTGTCCTACAATTTGCGTGGTACGTTATCCTGGTCCTCCAATTTAATCTATATTGAAAATTCATGAAATTAACAAGCAATTTATTATCTGTATTTCGTTACTACAGCGGTAGTCATGCGCAGAACATACATATTTTTCTACCAATTTTTATAAAAAATAAAGTTATTTAAATTTTAAAAAACATGTTATCACTGTATTTTTACCCTAACATTTAAATTCTTGGGAATTTGAAGTTATTCAATGGTCGAAACTCGCAAAAAAAATGGGACATAATTCCTTATTGGTTGAAACGCGAACCATCTTCATTTATTATTGACCAATTTTGAAAATAAAAATTAGAAAAGATGGTAGACCTTGCAGGCCGTCCCTGTAACTTCCCGCTATTCCCATACCTAAGAGCTTGGATTTCGTTTATTACCCTGTTTTTGAGCTCTGCGAGCTCAAAACTATAAATAGTACATTATTTTGACCTCTCCGTGCTCAATACAAGAGCTGCTCTATGCTTTTGAGCTCTTCGAGCTCAACAGTCTGATAACAGTTTCATAAAGTACAATTTATGTAAATTTAAATTGCCATAACTTTTGAATGAATCAACCGATTTTCACTCGATTGATGGCCATCGATGTTATTTTTCAAGTCCTGTGGAAGACTCAAAAACACCTATTGATGATATGAAAATTTTCGAAATAATTTGAAAAAAATCAATTTTTTAGATTTCTTTCGTTCACGATAACTCACAAACGAATCAACCGATTTTGATTTGGTTTGCGGCAATCGACGTGGTTTTACAAGGTTGAGAGCTGATTAGTTGTTGGAATTGATTGGTTAAGCTATTTAAAAGTTAGTTTGAAAAAAACCACATTTGAAAAATTTATTTTTTTAGTTTTTTTGAGATTTCTCAAAATCTAAAGAATGAAATTGGTCCAAATCATATTAAAAATCTAAGTTCAAATGACACCAATTTTTACTAAATTGATCTAGCCGTTCAAAAGTTATAAGGGAGTTACATACTTACACACACACACACACACACACACACACACACACACAGGCATAGTCACACCCTCGCGGGAATGGTCACGGAAGCTTCCTAGGACCCCGAAACATTGAGATCTGATTAAAACTCGATTTTTGCAAAACGGGGTAAAACCAATAACTTTCCGATTTTTAGAAAATTGTTAATTTTCTCAGCGGGAAGTTAAAAATATTTGAGAGTCTTGAAGTTAGTTACGATTTCTTATTGGTTGAAATTCATTCGCATGCACTTTTTAAATTTCTAGAGTTACAAATAGGAAAACGAAAAAATGGCAATTATTGTAGGACTAGTAATAGATACCTGTTTTTTTGTAGGACATTGTTTCATTTGGGCAGAGAACACACTAATCTATTATGTTATATTTTTGTCCTACAGTTAGTAATGAAAAAGATGGTCTTGTGGTATTAACCATTTCGGAGTGTAGGACCGGGATAACGTACCATGCAATTTGTAGGACAATATAACTGTTAGATTATATAAATATTAACGAAGTAAAAAAAAATAAATCAGCTGGTTAGCAATTATTTTTGATGACCTTGTTATCGATACATGTTCGAAGGAGGGGGACATTTTGATGAAACCATACATTTTGTAGGACAAAATGTTTTCGAATAATTTAGATAATTATCATTAGATTTTACAAAAAAAAATCCAGTTAGTAATAAATTTGTGAGAATCATCAAGTCAACATCTTTTATTCCTGCTACCCCTGTCACCTACCACAATCGAGAATTTTCGCACAGGAAAAAGTTGGGCGTCTCATTGAAACGAAGCTACTCACGGAAAATTAGCTTGTTACTAATCAAGTGAAAAAATAGGCCAGGGAACCCGGACTATAACAGGTTATTGTTATGATATGAAAAATAAAAACTTTAGTGCGTGTTAAATATTTTTTTTAATATCAATTCACACTGTCATTGCGTGACCACAACAGCTGAAAATCAGAATAGGTTCATGGAACCTTGTAATCTCAGTAGTCTCCTTTTGACAGCACACAAGACTAAAATATCTTTTATTTTAAAGATTTTTTTTACAAATATATATTGTTTAATTAAGTTAGTTTATTTCATTTGTTTTTTTTTTGTCTTGTATTTACTTTGCGTTATTTTTTTATTTCTGTAATCTGTGTGTTTGTCAATAAAGGTTTTCTTTTTTTTAGTCTTTATAATAACATAGCGATATATTTTATTAGATGGTGCAAACCCTAGGGATGTAACTGCGACATGCAGTTGATCTTTTTTTTATTATTTGTTGTTATAGCGATAAGAATATTACATACTGTTTGATAATTAATTTGTAATTAACAGCAAAGGTAAAAGTGCAGTTTTAAGTTAATAAAATTTGGCACAAACATTTCATTTCTAAAGTTATTTTAATTATAAAATATAGTATTTATTTAACAAAGAAAGAAAAAAGAGAATGTTTTTGAAATTAAGAAAAATGAAGCATGTTACAATCATATTTTATTATTATATAAAGAATATTCACAAGTGAAAGGGTATGTGTATGTGTGTCTGTGTGTTAGAGCGTATGTGTATTGAGTGATTGTTTCAATTTTGACGACATTGTGTTAATCCCTTTTTAAATTGTGTTTTTTTTTTTGTTAAATGAAACAGAATAAATAGGAACATAATTTCTTTTATGTTCGTGCCAGACGCATCATAATAGAATTTCGAGTGTATTTCGTGTTACATATAATTTCAACTCCTTATCTATTATAACTCGTGAGATACAGTCCGCTGACAGATGCACGAACAGATGGACAGACGGACAGATGGATAGGGGAACAGACGGACAGACGGACAAAGGGACAGACGGAGAGATGGACAGACAGACGGACGGATGTTGTTTTTTCCAGAGCTTTTGAATAAAAGCTTCATTTTAAAAAGGTTTTTTAATATTATACAATTTATTATCAATGTAACTGTATACAATTCTATGTTATATCCGGCTATGTTTAAGCCACAAACAACAGTTAAGCCTTTCCCTGTTTCTAAACAGAAATTAAAGTCGCATTTTCCGGGACCAAGCAAACTTTTCTGTAGTGGTAAGTTACGACAGATAGGGTAACAATCATTTTATATTATACGAGATGATTCCCACAATTTTATCTTCTTAAAAACATTCATAAACTATTTCACTCTCTTCATTTTTTATTTTGGCGACACAACGTAACCTATATTTTTCTCCTGAGTCTATATATTTTTATATCAAAATTCATTAAAATTGTTTTTGCAGCTTAGACGTGAAAGGGTAATAAATAGACGGATAGACAGATTTGCTTTTATATTTATATAATATTTATTCTTTACTTTTAGTTACCTTTTAATTTTACTAGATGGAAAAAAATTGACGATAAAATGAGTACTTATTCAAATAACACTTTAATTTAATCATGGTGTTAGCCTGTAATTATCCCACTGCTGGGCAAAGGTTTCATCCTGCTATTAAGAAGATGATCCATCCAGAGCTTAATCCATTACACTGCGCTACAACGGGTTGGGAGCCCCTCACGCTGTTTTCCTTCGCCGCTGAGCACGAGATGAATTTAAACACAAATTTAACACGACAATTCTGTGGCGCTAGCTGGGTTTGAGCCCGCGGTCATCGGTTGAGATCGACGTCTTGTTACTAGGCCATTCTGTGTTCAATGTGAACAAGCAATTCTGTAACTATAACTTAGATGTTTGCTAAGAATTTTTTAGCTTTTAGTAGTTAGTTTATAAACACAAATCATTAACACATATAAAAAAGCCGTGTTTACTGCCATATAAGTGAAATATCTTCTTCAAATTAATTAATCAAATATCACTCAGAAGTTCCCAAACTTTTATGCCATAAAATAATGAGATCCGTATTTCAATAAAAGAATATTAAAAATTAAAAAAATATTTTACTAAAAAATAAAAATACAAATGTCTCTATTCCAGGCTCTAGGTGAGACCCCCTACTGTGGGCGTCTGCTCTCATCAACCGTTTCAACATAGTGCTAGTAGGTCGGGGGTCCCCACCAGGGCAGTTTGCGTACATCATGTTACGGTCGCAGTCCTGAGGATTAGTACGTTTAAGGTTTAAACTTCGTAAAGGGATATATCCTGAACAAAGGGTTACTTGTTCTTCTTAAGAAGTAGATTTTATTCGAATAACTTCACAAAACTGGAAACTGTGATCTACTTTACTAATTTATAGCGTATTACAGCTTCACATACCATTTAGGTAGTATTGTGGTTGAACCTAGCTACTACAGCTATACAAGCTGGCTCGGTCGGGACAGTACTGCAGTCTTATAGAAAATCGGCATAAAATAGCTTATTAGTTGCATTTTATACATTCAGTGATACAGCCGAAAGAATAACCCTCAACCTAAATTCCGTTACATACTTTCTATCGGCCTTAATTGTTAATTTCTATTTAAGGTGGCAACGCATTTCTGGCTCCTCTGGTGCTCCCTCTTGGAAGTCGGTAATCAATTAAAACCAACTAAGACGTTTATTCGTTAGCTCGACTTTTAAATAAATTTTTTTCTGCTCTGGATTGAGCCAAAGGCTCAATTGATTAAAAGTCAATGATTATAATAATCATAAAGAGCCTAATAAGAATTCTAGATTTAAAATTTAGGGTATAACCTTATAAAATACATATAGTTCAAATTTAGCTTATAAAATCATATTTTACAAATCTATACATAAATTAAATCATTAGAAAGTTCGTTTATGTCTATATGTGTATGTACGTATGTATTTATGTCTATGTTCGCTAATTTCCAAAACTACGAAACGGATTTTATTGAGATTTTCACAAATATTATACTTTATATTCCGTTGAAATGTAAAGCAAATATATTATCATCACTTAAATTTAAAGTCTGAAACGCCTGTTCAAATATGCATAGCAATATGTGACTTACAGTGTCATTTCGCGGACGTAGTCACAGGCACTAGCTAATGAAGGAATAAAATTGTTAACTGTAATTTAATACAAAACCTACCTGACACGAATAATTAAATAATTCTTTAGCGCTTCAAGGAGTAATATAGTATCTAACTAAATTAATAACTATTCCTTTTGCAACATTACTTTGAAATTCTGTACTACAAGATTTTGTACTACATCTACTTAGAAGTTTCTCGTAGAACGTGGAATGTGATTATGTTGCTATTTTACTGGAATCTGGAATGTGGGATCAGTATTATCAGCGTAATTTAGTTCGAAAAGGTCACTTTTTCTCTCGGATTCACCCTCAATTCAGTAGCAACTAAATTAGATGGAACGAGGTCCGCCCTGATGAACCCCACACAAGAAAAAAGAGTATGCTTAAAAAGGAATTTTGAGTGCAATAGGAAGCTAAGAAATAGGAGTGGATTGGGTTTCTAACTCTCTCACTCACCGCACGAAACACTGTATTGGCTCCTAAGCGTTGTTCTGCCTGGTTGAGCCGTACGTATACGACCTTCTTTTAGTAAAGTAGAGCTAGACTTTACCGCAGTGACTAATAATTACGATGACGAGAATTACACTTATAAGTTGTGTTCCCGACTTTCATAACGATTGATGAAAGGATATAACTAGCAGGAAATCACCCGTGATTGCTGAGATCGTAGTCAGTTCCACAACAGTTCTATTTGAACAATGGGTTATATTTTTGTACGAAAACCATTATTATACCCTAAGTTTAACTGAGTGGTTTCCATTTTGGATGTCATACCAGTTTACGGATTACTAGCGACCCCTCACGGTTTTATTCGCGCTTAACATGAGTGAGAGGTGCTCAAAAGAACACCCATGCAAAATTTGAAACTCCTAGCACTTGTAGTTTCTGAGATTTTGTAATGAGTGAGTGACTTTTTGTTTATATACATATATATGTAGTTATATGTTGATGTTAATTAATTTGTATATTTTATATGTTGACTTTAATGAGAAACTGGCGTTGAAAAGTACAAGTAAAGTCAAGTTATTTTAATTTTGAATTTTTTTTTATTCATAACTTCTTTTTCTATTTTTCAATATCATAATCAGTATAATTTGTGTAAATTTAAATAAGGCTTCTATCTATCGATTTATATATGTATATAAAATAAAACCTGATAAACTCCGCCCTCTGAAACAATAACAGAGAACTTCTGCAGGGTGGCCGCTTGTTCTTGGGTACATTGAGTTGGATTTACGAAGAGTGACTCGAGGGTGCAGCGCCTGAACCGAGATCTTAAGCTAGGAAACATCAAACAAATTTAATTTAAAGAAAAATAAAATTCATAATTAAAATTTATATAAAAAAATTTTTGGTGATTAATGAATGATACTGTGGTTGAAAGCCGGGCTTAGTGGTTAGAACACGTCGATCTTTACCGATGATCGCGGGTTCAAACCCCGGCTAGCACCGCTGATTTTTCAAGTCCATCTCGAGCTTGGCGGTGAAGGAAAACATCGTGAGTAAACCTGCATGTGTCGGGGGAAATTTTGACACATGTATATCCGCCAACCCACAGCGGAGCAGCGTGGTGGATTAAGCTCTAAACTTTCTCCTTAATAGGAGAGGAGGCCTTTGCCCAGCAGTGGGACATATACAGGCTGTTACTTTACTTTTTTACTTTACTGTGGTTGAAAACATTATTTATCTCGAAGTCTTTTAAAAAAATCCCCTTCAAAATTAAAATAGGCGACTTGATTGGATGTCATTCTTATATCAGTTATTTTGATTTAATAACTGGTCAAGTGCGAGTAGGACTCGCGCACCGAGGGTTCCGTACAAACTTATAGAAATCTATATAAGACTAACCCATCTACGCCATCTGTGGTCTTCATCATCAGTTCCAAGATAAGTTACTATCAAAAATACCAAAATCTTTATACGCTTGCCTATAATATTTGAGGAGTTCCCTCAATTTCTCCAGGATCCCATCATCTGATCCTGACCTGAAGACAATGGGACCACCTTGGAAGTATACCTTTTCAAACAAAAAAAAATTTTGAAAATCGGTACCCAAATGGCGGCGTAATCGGCGAACAAACATAAAAAAAATTAAATACAAGGTCGAATTGAAAACACTCCTTTTTCGAAGTCGCTTAATTATAATCAAATATTATGTAAATTTGGATCACGTCCCAAAAACAATTTTGAAACTACTTAGGAGCACTTTAATTTAAAACACAAGCATGTATGCAATCCATGGAAACACAAAATTTTATTTTAAGTACTAATACACCTTATACTTTCAAAAAAACAAAGTTATAGCGCGATTCAGGATACACCTAGCGCCATCTCTTGACAATTTCAATGAACTAAATTGTTGACTTTGACATTAACAACATAATTATATTATATTTTATTCTCGTTTTATTTTTATTTATATTCTACTACACTCCACTACCCCTGCACTACGTTCGTAAAATATTTAGATTTACATTATCAATCAAAATATCGAAATATATATTAGTGTTGCCAAGACGAAAATAATTAGTCCTTAATTCGAACAAAACTAATTGTTTATTTATAAATAACTAATTATATTACTAATAACCATAAGACTTATATGTGTAGATAAATAAGTAAATTAAATAACTCGATCTGTTTGAATTTAATTTTAAAATTTTCGTACTAAGTCAATACGAGTACTTAAATCAAATCGCGTGAAGCTCTTATATTGAATGTTAATTACGTAATGACGTTATAAATCGACGATAAAACTTTTAAATGAAAAGTTTATTTTATAATTTTTAGCGCGTTTAAATAATAATTAAAATATTTTTTTTAATTAATCGAGCAGAATTATATCACAGTTAATGTCATAATGTTATAATAGATGGCATTAGCTGTACGCTGCATCGCGCTATCATTTTGTTAGCTGCGATATATAGATTGCATTGCGTTGTTTATAAAGGTTTGCTGTTTTTTAATGTTTTCGTATTGATACAAATTTCTTCTCAGTGTTTGTAAAATTGTTTTTTTGACCATGGTCAACTTCTATGTTAATTTGTTACAAGTACATATAATTTTAATTCTAAGATTAAAATATTTTCCGCTTGACCAATTTACAACTTGATACATTTACGCGTTCCTGAGAAAAAGGTTGAAAGACAGACGTACAGACTGACAGACACACGAACAGAAATTTACAGTTTTCGGATTTTTTCCTTTATGTATACTAAAGGACATTGCTTCTGGCCAAATTTCATAATGCTTGGTCAATGGGAAGTACCCTATAGGTTTTGATTCCCTTGTGAAAACGTTAAAAACGCTATCATACTTAAAATATGTGATATAAATAACCGTATCTTTTGATTGCGTTAACTTAGAAGTTTGATTTTTTCACAGCTCTTAGTAATTACAACTCCGAGTACTTAACGTTGATAAAAATTTGTTACCTTCACGCGTTTCTGAGAAAAAGGTTGAAAGACAAACTTACAAACAGACAAACATACATACAAAAATTTACAGTTTTCAGATTTTTTCCTTTATTTGTACCATAAGATCTTACTTCTTGCCAAATTTTATCGTGTTAGGTCAATGGGAAGTACCCTATAGGTTTTGATTCCCTTGCGAAAACGCTAAAATGGTCAAAATATACGACATATTTTCCATTATCTTTTGATTGCGTTGACTTAGAACTTTAATATTTTCACGGCCGCATGTCATCGTAGACTTGAGTATATGATATTAATTTCAACATGATACGTCCATGCATTTCTGAGAAAAAAGGGTTGACATCCCGACAGACAGACAGACAGACAGACAGACAGACAGACAGACAGACAGACAGACAGACGGACAGACAGACGGACAACAAAGTGATCCTATAAGGGTTCCGTTTTTCCTTTTAAGGTACGGAACCCTAAAAACCAAACTAACGAACCGATTTTGATAAAAAATCAATGGAACTAATTTGAAAATATTTCCTTTCTAATAAAAAAAAATTAAAATCGATTAAGAAATTACGGAGTTCTGAAACAAACGTAAAAAATACGTTACGCATTAAGAACCTCCTTTTTATTCGAAGTTTGATAAAAATCGAAACCATGTCAATGCTCTATATCCGAACTAACCAAATTGACAAACTACAAAATTCTCTGTAGCAAAAACCAATAGCATCATTGAATAAAACATGAGACACCCCGATAGAAGCTAAATTACAGCGAGGCATGTTGAATATAAAAACAGCGGATTTTAAAATAATGTTTGTCCATAATAATATGTCAATGTATGGACACTGATAAGTAATACTGGGTCCAGTCAATTATTAGATAAAAGTCTTTACTATATCGATCTGCTTTTAATTAATGTTACTTCTCATCAAAATAGAAAATAAAATGTGGATATATACTTCTTTAGACAGATTTGTTAAGAATAGGTTTGACATCTTTAGACGCTTAAATAGTATTGCTAAGTAGCGTCCATATAGTACATTGAATAAAACGTTTTATAGTAGAGCCTAGTCTAAAGAAAAAATGCGTCGCACTTAATCGAAGATCACAATTTTATGTCCAAGCACCATTCGAAATGCCAAAGTTTTTAAAAATTCTAGTCATGTAACGCCGAACACGACATGAATTTTTAAAGAAATTTGAAAGAAAAACTTCGCTCGGAAAGCCTGTATCGGAAGATATTTCGAAAAATAATTGTATAACAGCTAATCTGCAAGTCTTTCACTCTAAAACCTTTCTTAAATAAGGGTAGAAGTCTTTGGCCAACATGATACATTTCTGTTAAGATATATAATTGACAGACACGTTGGCGCAGTGGTCACTGCAACTGACTGTAGCGCTAACGGTCGCGGGTTCGATTCCCGCTCACGGCAAACCTCTATATAGGTCATACGGATGTTTGTCGTGGTCAGGGTGTGATAGAGTTGTGTGTGTTTCCGGACCCCCGACACAAGGTCACGCGATCTTAACGAGGGCCGTTGAATGTGATGCGTTTATTTATTTATTATATGTATAATACATTCCCTATGCCATCGGGAGCACGTAAAGCCGTCGGTGCCGGTTGTTATGACAATCACCTGATATTGATCGTTACTCTAGGAATATTACTATAATCCAAATAGTTACTAGCTTGGCCTCAGGGGTTGCGGAGGTCAGATGGCAATCGCTCTGTGTAAATATCAGTAACTTGTCAATATATGGACTAGGCTAATGAGCAGACCTTTGTATAACCGGGAAAATGCTGGGATCATAGATATGGTACTTCATACTCATGGTATGTAACCAAAAATACATTTTCTATAATAATCTGGACTCCTAAGTACAAAATTGTCGCGTTTAATTCTATTATAGTAATTATAATATTACTCCAGATTATTATTAATTAATAACTTAATTAATAAATAATTTAATAACTTTTATCAATAATTATATAATTAATTAATCGTTTAATAACTTTTTGAAAAATACAAACCGACTTCGAAAACGAAACAAGTATACTAAAAAATAAAAACTAAATATTTTTGAAGTCAGTGTCAATTAAAACATTCGAAGCTCGTGTCGAGTATAATCTATTAAGTGTTATATACTTCCTCATTTTCATAGTCGGTTAAAAAATAAACGTAGACCTTTTTTTTCATTCTCACCAACATAGTTGAAAATGCACTTCATAATGTGTCCATTCTTTGGTCGTATTTTTTTGCTCCTCAACCGAATTCTTGAAGTTAATATAGCAAGCTTCCCAAGAATCTGTTGAACTTTCAACGCAGAGTGCTATTTCTTCGTATCCTAAAATATTTCATTATGAAACGAAAATTGTATATACCTTGAGAGAGAGAGCTAGAGTAAGAGGGAGAGAGCAATAGTGTTTTATGAATACACCACTTTACAATATAGATACTATATATTGCTGAAATATAAATAATTTTATTATTGTTCTATTTCGCTGTTTTTAAATTCTTTTTAGAGCGTTAGAATTACATTTCTAAGTTATACTTTCATAATTGATATAAAACATAAAAAATCTGTTGCTGTCAAAAATATAGGCATGGACGTATATTCTTTCAGGTGTAAAGCAATGACAAATAAATTATGTAAATGTTTATGAAAGTCTGAGAGCAAAACTAAGTGTAATTTTCGCCTTAAACTATGCCATCTACTGAAGATGACAGACCTAGTGGCAACGTGCCAAAAGCATCAATAGATGTGTTGCTTGAAGCGACTTGCGCCTTCGCCTATTGACGACTGTCGCTTTCCGCCAAGACAATTAATGCGCATTCGTTATCAAAGTTTTACCACGAATTGTCGCATTGTATTGTATATGGGAATAGTCTGCGTAGAATCATTATTTTCAATCTCATGTTTAACTTATTTTTAACTAAAATGGTCCATATGTTTCTCGAAATTCCAATCTATAGGGGTATCTGTACCAAGATTTATAATATAAGGGTTCCGTTTTTTACTACGGAACCCTAAAAATGGTTCGGCAGTTTCAGCAGAAAATCGTTACAGACAGAGAGAGTTACTTTCACATTTATAATGTGAAGTATAAATTATTTACGACGACTTTGGTTGTTTTAATAGTTTTATTTAGTTTGGTTTCGTTACTTAATAGAATAAGAATAGAATAGAGTTACAAAACAAGTATAAATAAGAAGTAAGTAACAGTCTGCAAAAGTCCCGTTGTTTGACGTCCTCTTCTATTAAATAGAAGGTATAGAGCTAAATCCACCACGCTGCTCCATTCCGGGTTAGTGGATATACATACGAATTTCAAATGCAAGTTGCCTCTCGATAATTGCTGCCACCGCCGAGCACGAGATGAATTTAATCATAAATTTGGCACTCAAAAATTCAACGGTACAACAAAAGTAAAAGTATACTATATAGAGTATTTTTTTTGCTTCTACGAAGATAAAATAAATCCCTGTTCAATTTGAATCCCATAAATAAACTCGATATCAATTGTTCATAAGAAAGGAAATGTAAAAAAAAACCGTGATTTAACATGACACTACGAACTACGCGAAAATTTCAATTACGTCAAAACAAAGTGAAAAATTTTTAATCATGTTACACGAATTAGAACTTTAATACAATAGAGAAGATTTCAAAGTTATATTCACTAGTTATGATAATATATTGGATATAACATAATGGAGATTTCACCAAAGATTTTAGAAATAATTTCAAATAGGTATTAAATTTGAACATTTAAATGTAAATATGGTGATACATTACATTTTGTAACATAGGTATATGTTACAGAAAAGTAGTGCTATATGCATTACTTTTATAGAATATAATTAAAAATTGAGGAAAAACCCTATAAAATCTAGTCTTTGAGACTATTTAAACGATCTCCAAGACGATACTCTCTACTGTTAATTCGCAGAGTTATGTATCCCACTAAATCCAGATGATGCATCAGGTCAAGGGGAGGCAACTATATTGTTTTAATATTATTAGTAATACAGTAAATTTCGAATCGATTAGACCACTAAAAGTTGCTCAGATCCTTTCAACGATTATAAACCGATCATCTCGATAACATCGGCGTTAAAACAAAAAAAAAAAAAAACACATCAAATTTAATCCATACAGGGAGCTAAAATGCCCCAGACACACATCAAACTTATAACACCCCTGTTTTTTGGTTGGTAATTAAAAATATGCAGAAAGTAAAACTAAAACTACAATAATATAGATAAAGCTACATCTCCAACTGCAAAATAAAAACCACGTCAATTTTATTCGAAATTCTGTATATGGGGATTCATGCACGACTTTGGAATGCTCTGCCTGAGTCCATTCGAAAAGCTCCATCGCGTGACTCTTTTAAGCGTCAAGTAAAGGAGTACTACCACAGTGACAACAATGTAATGTGAAATGTTCTGTCGTCAATGAATTCATATTTTTCTATATACTATATAATATGTTATTTATCTATTATTGTATATATATTTAATTTATTTTATATTTGTTTAATTATATTTATGTATGTATAGTTTAATGTAATATATGTATTATATCTTTTTATTTATTTTAAAATAATTTACGTATCTGTTGTTATTTATTTATTTTACATATATCACTAAATGTGCACGCCTACTAAAAATTTCTCTTGTACATTTCTGGGTTGGCTGGCAGAAAATGCTGTAGTAGCGTTAAGTCCGCCCTTTGTACACTGTTATCTTTGTGCAATAAAGAATAATAATAATAATAATAATAATTTCCAATTCACGCGAAAAAATATCTTTAGTTTGATACTTTGACGCGGAGCCGTGTAAAGTTATTTTGATTAAAAAAAAAACGGTCAAAGTTGGATTTACACTCCATAAGTTCCGTAGCATTACTCTAAAGATACGCTTGTAAAAGAAACAAGTGATGTTAAATATGAAAAATTTCTAGAATCTGCTCGAACTTAACAGCCTTTTATTTTTATAGAAGCAATAGTAATAGATATTCTGTGAAAATTTTATGTTAATGAGTATAATATAGTTAATGAGATACAGCCCGGTGAAAGAGGAACAGACGGACTGACGTACGGATGGACGGACAGGAAGTCTTATTAATATGGTTTTAAAATGGCGAATACAATTCAATTCACAATGAACCCGCAGTGATTCCTAAACCTTAATTTGTACTAATATTATACAAATAATACAGATAAAGGATGTCAGTACGTTTATATGTAGGCTCTAAAACTACTCATCTGACTTGCAAAATCAACTAATCAACGGTGTTTTCGAACGAAGCAAATTAAAAAATCGTTTAAAGAAAACAACTGCAATCATGTAAATTATCAATTAGGAGGGAAAATGTATTTTTGTTGGCATTTAATTTGAATTTTTTTTCGTAATAAATGCTGAATCGGCGAGTCGTGATGGCAGCAACGTTTGTCAATCAAATAATAATTAGAGGAATTGTAGAAAAGTCGAAAATTCATACTCACGAAACATTATTTTAAAATCTTTTTACAAAAATTTAAATGATAAACTTGAATAAATAATACAGACTCTTTTTAGAGCATTTAACGTATTTGAATCTAAATACTTCAAGGAAGTTCTGTGAGGCCATGTAGGTGAAAGGACTGTATAAACTTTCAAATTACACCAAACTAAGTTATACATTTATTTAATACATAGTAATGGTACAACTGATTAAGAAATTGTAACAGTTTAAATGATATAGTAATACATTTCAGCTTCCAAAGTTTTTAATAGAAGTCTATCACCTAAACCTTTCTGATGTGTGAGTTCTCAAAGTATGGTGATGCAAAAGACAAAAACCTTAAATTGAAATTCAAGTGACTTTGTTTCGCACATGATAGACTTAGAGCCCTGAAAATTTATTTATTTGATAAATACTATATTCAGCTTTAAGAAACCGTAACAACGATTGAGAAAGGTTTAAATTTGTAGTCATGGCAATCAAAAAACCTACTAAAGAAGTGTTTTTTCGTACTTTTCACATAATGGCTCCTATCTCAGATACCAAGGGACTTTTACAAAAACGATTTTTTGTCTACAGACTCGTTATGACCTGGCCTATATTCCATCTCAATTTAATCGTTGACTTTCGGGACATCCTGTATATACAAAAATACAAAAATAGCTCGTTTGACAGACACGTTGGCGCAGTGGTCACTGCAACAGACTGTAGCGCTAACGGTCGCAGGTTCGATCCCCGCTCACGGAAAATGTCTGTATTGGCCATACGGATGTTTGTCGTAGTCTGGGTGTTTGTGTTAGTGTTGTGTGTGCTTCCGAACCCCCGACACAAGGTCACGCGATCTTAATGGGGCCGTTGAGTGAGATGCGTTTATTTTATTATTTTTATTTTAAGGTATTAATTTAGATATTAACTCAACACACAGGCTCGTATATGAATAAACATAAGTTCCAGTTGTAGGTAGTAGACAAGATAACGTTCTTATTGGTTAGTTAGTTGGTTATTCTTCAGAGAACATTTCTAATTGAAATACTCTTGGGTTGTTAAGTTTAAAATAACGTTAACATAAACACTCACTTATCAAAAACCATTCGTCATCGCATATATTGTTGACGACGTGGATGTGACCTTTGATGCTTTCTTCGTTAAAATGGCTGTCGGTGACATCTCTGCAATCTGTATTCCAATTGATAGCACAATTGGTGAGATGTCTTATTGCTCTGAGGAATAAAATTGAATTAATTGCTTAATATACTGAGTTAAAGTCCATTGACTAAATCTCGTATCCTGTATACGAGATTCAGTCAAGTTTCAAGGTCAAGGTCTGGTTCGATCGAGCAACACATCACTTTTACGGAAAATCGGTGCGAAGTAGCTGTGTTTCGTTCGGTGAAAGAGAGTCAGAAGCTTACACCTCACCCTGTTCCTTTTCCCTACTACCTATTGTCTTTCATTCCCTATTCTTTTTAAGCTGAGCATTTATGGCTTATCTGGCGCTGCAGTAGTCCATGAGCGGCTGTGATCGCTTAACATCAAGTGTCCCGCCTGCTCGTTTGCCAACCATTAAAAAAAAACCTACTTTCAGCAAATATTTTCAAGAGGTGTTTTCTCTAAAATCGAATAAAGCAACCTATTCTGATTTCGCGTATAACATTATTAAGCTAAAAACAATCAACTAAAACTAAAACAAGATACCATGTCGCGAATTTTATACCATTCATAAAAATATCGACAATAATTTTAGTTTGAAATTCAGTGGAAACGAACACATCGGAAAAAAATTAAAATTTTAACAACTTTATCCCATATCCAATTTGAATCCAGATAAATATTTATGCTCGTAAATGTGTTGGAACTTAAATTGTCTTTTATATTTTTATACCTAACTTTAAACGTATATTTTACAGCTGAATAAAACGTGAGAATGAACCTGTGAGTTATACTTTCGTAATTGATATAAAACTCTGTAACCTTGTAACAGTTATCTAGGTAACCTTACAAAAACTAACTGTGTAACAAGTAATTAATTTAAAAAACAAAAAACCGACTGCGTAACCAGACCATCGCCAGTCAGTAGCTCTGTCTAAAAGCCTATAAAATGAGTAAGAAAGAAAGAAAGAAAAAAGTGAGATTCGTTAATAACTAACTTTAAATCGTTATAGATTCTAAATGGTAATTCTAATTGAAAAATGATATAAGAGACCTAAATATGATTTTTAAATACCTATTCAACGACACCCCACTTGATATATGTAGTTCGTCGATTTATTTTTTTTCATTTTTCACATTATCGGTCATTTTGATTTTTTCAAATTCTTATTGTTCCTGTGACCTTTGCGCAGTTATGACAAATCAAATGATGTGTCATTTATCCGAATCGGCCTACACAAAAGTACAACATACATATGTACATACATACACTGATAAACACATTACCCTCCTTACGTTGCGCAATCGGGTAAAAAATAAAGCACTGACATTAAATTATTTTATGAGCGACTCGATGACAAATAAACCTATGTATCTTTATGACAGTCTGAGAGCATAACTCATAAGTTTAATTCTCATCTTAAAGGAAGGAAACGTGATCGTGTTATACGATGCCTGAGAATCTGAGAGGAATGCACTTCACACACTCTAGGGCTGTGTTAAGCAGCTTTAGGAAGTATGTATACCAATACCTGTACTCTATATAGGGTTGCCAGATGGCCGGGAAATTCGGGATTGACCCGGAATTTCGAGTCTTGTTATATTTAGGAATAAAACTTCTGACTCCGAATACCACACCAATTTCACAAAAAATATGAACGAGGCTAAATGGTTCACTGACGTAAAGACCGCCTTTCAAAATTTACTAAAAAATTGTCTTAATTTTTTTTTTATATACGATTTTCGTATATTTACAGCTACCGACCTATTTTGCCCTGAAAATAACTCACTAACTCTATACTTCAGCCTCATATACGTTGCCAGCTTAAAAAGGAACGGGGGATAAAAGAGACACTTACGGAGGAGGAGGGCTAGACTTTCTGGCTCTTTTACTCACCGTGCAAAAAGCAGCTATATATATTAATTTCTTATACATTACTGTGATTCTTGTCGGATTTTCTCAGTAGGAACCACATTTTAACTGGTGATAGCTTCACATAGAACTGACATGACAAACTTAAGCATCAACGATTATAAAATCATAGAAAAAAAAAAGTAACAGCCTGTAAATATCCCACAGCTGGGTATAGGCCTCCCCTTCTGTTAAGGAGAAGGTTTAGAGCTTAATCCACCACGCTGCTCCAATGGGGGTTGGCGGATATAGATGTGTCAGAATTTCTCCGGGCACATGCAGGTTTCCTCACGATGTTTCCCGTCACCGCCAAGCTCGAGATGAATTTAAACACAAATTTAGCACCTGAAAACTCAGCGGTGCTAGCCGGGTTTTGAACCTGCGATCATCAGTTGAGATTGACGTGTTCTAACCACTAGGCCATCTCGGCTCATAATAAAAATGTAAACCCATATTTAAATAAAATATATTTTATGTTTTAGGTCGAGTTTAAGCTTGAGTTGAGTTAAACGTTACGCCCCAAGAAAATAAGGATAATCGCTTATATTGCGTCGAACCTGCACCAATCACTTATCTTCGACGGCAAAGGCGGAGACATTCGAGTTGAATTATAAATCAGCGCTGCATCAATTGTACAATTAACGGCGTATCTTGTAAAATCATCGCAGTCCAAATTCAAAGATCTTTCTGAATTTTTCGACAATATGGTAACTGGTTCGAACTCATCATCTTCAGGCTGTCTGATAGATCCACCCATCGATTTGTTATCATAATTCATATCTAAAACTGTTTGATCGGGTGAATATTTTCATCTTATAGTTGGACGCTGATAAGTAATACTATTTTATATGGTGGTAGCTTCATTATTGATGTATTTTTTTTCCATGTATTGACGATTCAAAAGTGCTCGTGAGAGCCTGCTTGAATAAAGTATTTTTGATTTTGATTGATTCCACCCTTTCTTTCAAATTTTGATAAAAAGTAGAGTGAATTAAAAACAGATTGGGGCAATAAAAACTTTGATCTAATAATAAGTTTTCAAATGTATTAGATTATTATATAAATTGTGGAATATCGAACGCACTGGAAGTTCGAAACAATAATTATATTACTTTTTACATACTTATTTAGTTTCAATTATTTTTTTGTATAATGTTAAATGTATTAACAGAATACATCAATACCTCCAAATTTGACTTTTTGTGGGTGGGGACATATTAATGCTTATCAGCGTCCAGTTATAAAAGTAAAATAATTTATTTTAAGAACCACGGATTATTTAGTACTATAGTAAATTTTACACTTAGATTTTACATAGAAACGTAATTGTATTATATTTGTTGTATACAAGGTAGCAAGTATTGGATATTTTACCAGTGTTAGCAGAATTGATATTTAAAAGTAAAAATAACTGAACTAAATTTTTAAAAATTATTTTTTATAAATAGTAAACCTATACGTATTCATACAAGCCTACAAGATCCAACATTTCTTCGAAAACATCTTATAAGTTTACATTTTAAAATTATACTCACAAACTGCGTTTAAATGATCAGAAAATATTACTAATAGTATTAAAATTTTCATTGTTATGAATAAACATAGTGCGTATATTTTTGATAGATAAAACCTGTCACATTATTCTTTATGTCAAAAATGTGTAATGTTATGCATACACGTAGCAATATACTTGCACAAATATCGCTACAATTATACCAAGTATTCAATAAGTTTCAATTAATTGAAATATTTCGCTGCTTTTCAAAAATATCGATGCAACTAAAAATGATGGATTTTAAGGAATGGGGTTTTTAAATTTCTTTATTCATGTGTTGTTGCATAGCTACAAAATTCAAGCGATCCCTTGATGTTATAACTTTATTGATTTAAAGAAAATTCATCATCGCAACTCTTTTCATGATAAAACATCAAAGATTTATGATCTTTTGATATACTTAGTTCTATTTGTTAGAATTTCGAATTACTACAATATTCTTGCAAACCAGCGATATACAGGTTAACGGAAAAACACATTAATTTACTTAACTTGTTTTTTAGAGAGAAAATACGTAATTATGACCACATACACTACATTAATATACTTGAATATCACTCCAAACTCAACGGCCTTAATAAAAAACAATGATCGCGTGTCGGTTCGGAAACACACGACACAAACTCAAACACAAACGCCCAGACCATGACAAATATTCGTCGTATCCTATGGGCTATACATATGTTTGTCATGAGCGGAGATCCAACCAGCGACCAGTGCTTTAGTCAGGTGTACAAATACTATACACTAACCGTGGCTGCGTGCGTTGCTGACTTTCACATGATTTGGTTCGTCGACGTTAGATTTGGCATATTTGAGAGAGTGCATCAAATGACGCTGGGCGGGAATTATTAAGTAATATACCTCGATTTAAATTAATATAATGGTCTAAACTATACGTATTACGTTTCGGAGAATACAAAATTATGTATCAGGACAGTCGTATAGACATTTATTTCATTTCAATTATCTTTATATTGATACGTAAAGCAAAAACTTTAACCATTTTTACGAAAATTGCGCCTACAGTAGGATACATTTTTGCACACTTATATATAGAGAAGAAGTGTGAAATGTTACAATATTATTTTAATTATGCATACAATTTCATTAAAACATAAACGGATTTAAATCGCGTACCCTACTACTCGTAGACCTCCTACCCGTGACCACGAACGCTGTAAAAGACTCGAAACGTCGATGATAAAAATAGTTACTATACGCGATTTAAATTCGCTTAAAATAGTTTTATTTCAATAAAATAAAACTTAATACAGACTACTATGTATTTAACACACATTTACACGCGCATATACACTCTTGTGTTTATTGTTAATGTCTGTGGTCAAATAAAGAATACATTATCTGTGGTCAATCGTGAAATCGGTTGAAAATTTAATGAACTACGGTCGAATTTGACCGCTAAGTGACAACTAGTTTATATTATTATGAAATGGAGATTGGAATGGGGTTGAGCATATTCAATGAGTTTAAAGGCGTTTATAAATATTCTATAAACCTCGCCTTTTATTAATTAAAAAAGTTTATAGTCATGCTAAAAGCAAGCTTCAATTTTATATAAGAAAGCTAATACAAGTTAATAATAGATACGCTGTTTTTCAAATCTAGGAAGATATTTAATTTATTTTAATACACAATGTATTTGATACACACTTGTATACACTTTAATAATTATAAATTTAATTTTTAGTCTTTTTATTATAATTATTTATGTCTGCGTTTGCCAAGTGTGATCTAAATAAATTTATTCTTATTCTAAATTATATCGGACGTAACGCAATGTATGAGAGCAAAACTTATAAGATTTCGCCTTAAAGTTTGACTCGTGAGAAGCGTAATTAAAACAGGAAATTTTCGTAATTTTTTATGAGGCTCAAAAGAACCAGAATGAGGTCAGCCACCGCCACAGGGAAAATCTCATTACCCTGCCGTTTCTAAGATCAACGTGTGTATTTTAAATTAAAGTGAACATGAAAATTTTGCACATTCGTTATTTGACTTTTTTTTTCTAAACTATTTTCTGATCGTGGTTTAGGTTTGTTTGTCTTTATTATTATGCGTCTAGCCTCTGTTATTGGAGTGATATATAATTGAGACTTTTAAAAAAAGTAAATCAAGACGAAGTAAAATTCGCAATATAATTTACGTGGACGATATGGAAGTGATCTGAAAGTAAAAATTAAAAATATATATTTTCAACATCGTTTTAAAAATTATGGAGTTGTGAGGTAAAAAGCCTTTAACGCACACTACGAATTGAGAACCCCGCTTTGAAGTTTGTTGAAAATACTGTATTGTTAAACGTCCCATTAAAATCAATACAAACGTTTTATTAAAATTGATTTCTATTTTTGTCTTTATGTTTGTAAAAAAAGGTTTTTTTTTATTTGTTTTAAGGTGTCTCAGCAGCTTAATTGGTCACGTTGCTCCACTGCAGGTTGGCAGATAAATATCCTTTGGTACGCCCCCTTAAAAAATCATTCTGTATACACGTTAAATAACCGTTTCATTTTTATATTGCTAGCTAATTTTGCTTTCTTAAAATTTTGTTATAAGCATATCTATACTAATGCTATAAAGCTGAAGAGTTTGTTTATAAGTTCTAATCTCAGGATCTACTAGTTCGAATTGTGAAATTCTTTTTGAGTTAGAAAGTTTATTTATTGAGGAAGGAAACGCGAGTGAAACCGCAATGGCTAGCTAGTTTAATATAAAGTCGGAATAAATCGCTCGTAGAAGATAGAAGATAACGGCATGTGTAAAAAATGCATTCCCATTCAATTGAGAGTTTGCTCGTGTTAACAAAGCAATTTGTATGAAATGTGACAATAACTCTTAAATAAAAACCTGTGCATAAAGAACAGTTATCGACTCCGAAATTACAATATAAATACTGTTATTGTTTCACTTCGATATCCTTTGTCAATTCTTTTATTCAATATCGCTACCAAATTTACACAAATAAATATTTTTTTTTATTTTTTAATACAGTATGTATCACATTTCAATTTCAAATTCAGGTTAATCAGATTAGTATTAGCTTTTGAGTCTTTAAGCAACAAAACTTCAACTTATATTTTTTTCATAGAATATTATATGAAACGGCGAATCAAGCTGACATAAGGCTAACATAAAATGAACGTGCAAGGTAGGGGACAGTTGTACTGAAACGTTTCACGGGCTAGTGGTCACGGGTGGTCATTTATCGTCTAGTTTGATTGTGAATGCGTACAATAGAATACCTCTCCTAGGAGAATATGTGTGCTAGTTGCCTAACGTAATTGGTCCCTTTAGCGTGCGTTACAAATGACTATAAGGTGTTAACTATGACTTAACCTGAGAATATGTCACTATTAGCTTTATATACTGGGATATATACTTTAATTTATGTAATTTCATACATTTTTCGCAAAGACAATCTAAGAACTGAAATTTTCTTCTTAACTTCGTACAAGGCCGAAAAATAACTGTTCGCATTATAGTCCCGATGCACAGATTGTAAAAGAAATGAATTCTGTCGTCACTTGTTCGTTTGACATTCGGGACGAACGTGACAGGCATTGCAATGTTCGGTATTTCATTGGCTAACGCTCCGTGCATTTTATGTACTCGTATCTGCAATATTGATTTCACGATATAACTCGCTTTTGATAAATGTTTACAAAGAAAAAAAACACGGTAGATAATTCGTAGTGATAAATTCCAATCATAAGTTATACATATGTATATGCAAGACTTTTTCAAATACAAAATACGTAATTCAGTTCATTTTAATGAATATTCTATGGGACCAATGGGGGAGTAGGTAGGAACAAAAAAAAAAAACAAATCAAGTCAGTCAAACCGTTTTCAACTAATCATAAAGCATACATAAAAAGTCTCCGACGAATTGATCTCCTCTTGAGTTGACTCTTTTTTAGAAGTGATTATTTAGTTGTCTATATTTCTACTAAACATACTAACGTTGCTTACGAAAGTTATTTCTAAAATCATACTTGGGTTAATGGGCTAAAATCACATTATATTAAAATAAATAAAGATATAGAGGGAGAGAGAGTGAGAAAGAGATAGAGAGAGAGAGCAACATCACAATAAATAATTACTCGAAAATGTATTCAGTGATTTTATTAGTTATTTTTTATTCAAACGATATACTCTCCCATTTATCACACACAATTTGATCAAAATCAATTAAGTAAATGATTTTAAAATCAAAATAACTGAAATAAATACATCATTCCCGTAAACGAAATTACATTCCCTTCTCAAGTCCGTTCAGTAAAAAAGTCGTATTATTAAATGCAATAACTAAAACATGTTCGTTAACTATTCAATGCTCTGAAAGTAATAAGAAATTATGACCGTGTAAGTTGTAAGTAGTTGTAGCGGAAAACAAGCGATTAATTCAAAAGCGAGTGTGCCGCACACAGTACGGTTTAATTGCTTACATCTTCCCGGCGATAAAGCACGCTCCGCTAAAAGACGTTACTCAATGTTTGGGGCGTCGCTGACGCTGTTATACGAGATGGAGGCAAACATTTTTTAAAGAAATTAATAATAATTTACATTTTAATGCTGTAAATTTATTATTATTTCTTGTTGCAAGTAAAGTCCACTTTATTCTCTGATTCCGTACCCTAAAATCATTTGTCGTAAATATATTTTTGGTTTTCATTATTATTCAGTTTTTATTATTGCATGTTGTAAGTAAAAATTAATTAAGACGTTGCCTTTAGATGTAGTTTCCTTTAGTACGTAAGGTACGTCTGCTCGACCTTTAGAAGGTATCCTTTATATCATGATATATAAATTATTGTTATGGCACATATCGTAAGGTTAGCCCCACCAGCGGCCGTGGCAGATTAAATAGGGCGCGCGCTTGGGCCGAAGGTACATTGGGTCCCGATTAATTTGGTTTGCATTCGTTTTTATACGACCTTGATGAGGACGGCAGCCGGAATGGTCTCGAACTGCCGTACTCTCCAGCGAGGGTTGCGAAGAGGATAAACCACACTTTGCCCTCCTGAGACAAGCTCCGTCTGGCATAGACGGAGCGTCCTACAGGAAGGGCAGCGGATGCGTATGCGCAAGAGACCCCGCGGTCTCTCCATATCCATGTTGAGGAAGGCCATCGCAGGGGTTTTAGTGGGTATAACTCTCCACATAAACCGACTCCTCTAGGAATCGAGTATCTTTTCGAAGGTTTCCCTTGCACATACATACATACATATAGTCAATTTTTCTTGTCTTATTTAGCAGACAAATTTGGCGTACTTCTTACCTCACATAAAAATTAAAGATGAGAAATTATTAATCAAATGATTGAATTGAATCATTTTTAACGAATCCAAATTACAATTTAAAGTAATGTTCGTAAATTGGTGAATATCGTTTCGAAAATTGTTACCAAATAAGACAAAAATAGATTATACATAATGATAATATTTACATATAAAAATACATACCCTTTCAAAATGTACGAAGTTGCAACCGAATATTTATATCGTGCAATTAATTATATGGATGCAAGATGCAACCGATATCTCGTAGAAATTTTTCAAATATCTATTTAAATATTAAATTACCGTTCATATCGCATCATGCTATCCTTGACGAGGCTCGCGAGCTCCGAGATAACAACGTGCGCCAGAATTAATTAGCCAACTAAAAACTTGGCACATTTCGCGTAATACCACCCTAGTACAAGATGGAGGGCCTTTGAATAAGTTGCCTTCTTGGTGCTATTTTATCTATTAATTTTATTACAAGAATAATATTTCATCTACTAATATTATAATGAGAAAATGTTTGATTGTTTGCTTGTTTGAATAGGTGCCTAAACTATTGGACCGATTCGATGAATTATTTTTGTAAAAAAATAAAAAAATTGTGTTTAAGTTCATCTCGAGCTCGACGGTGAAGGAAAACATCGTGAGGAAAACTGCATGTGTCGGGAGAAATTCTGACACATGTATATCCGCCAGCCCGCAGTGGAGCAGCGTGGTGGATTAAGCTCTAAACCTTCTCCTTAATAGGAGAGGCCTTTGCCCAGCAGCGGGACATAAATAGGCTGTTACTTTAGTACTTTACTACTTTAACCCGTTTATTAAGGATGATTATACATTATATTACATCATTACATCAAGTTATAAAATCATAGGAAAGAATTGGTAATCATAAACGCGAGTGAAACGGTGATGCTACTAATGAATATATTGTAAGAAAAATCTTATACTATTATAAATGCGAAAGTGTGTGAGCACGGATGGATACTTTTTCTTCTTTACGCAAAAACTGTTAAATAAATTTTGATGGAACTTTACATACAGGCCTGTATAGCACGGTGTCTATTGGAAGTTTATTGTACTATGTCTATAATCTGCTCGTAAACGCAAACAATATGTTTACTAAGTTTTATCCCAATCGGATGAACAGCATAAGATACGAACAATTGGAATATTTAAATTTTGTTATATCTATATACTAATATTATAAATCTGAAGAGTTTGTTTGTTCGAATTGAATAATACTTTTTGTGTTAGATTGTTTATTTATTTTGAAAGGCTGTAGGCTATATTACATCACGCTACGCACATAGGAGCGAAGCAGTAACCATAAACGCGAGTGAAACCCCAATAGTCAGCGAGTTAAGAGTTTAACTTAGTTTTTAAGGTTAAAAAAGTACCTTTATTTTTTACACCAACTTTCGGTTAACGAAATTTTACAACCATCTTGATAAAGTTAAGCTTTCTTTATAGTTACAGTCTAACTTTAACATAAAAAGGCTGAAAAAGTTTACTTGAAACTTTTATATCTATAGCCACAATGAACTTATTTCCCAGACGACGCAAAGTTTAAATATATATTTGTGTTATAAATTTCATCAAAAATTAAGTTGAATTGCGAAACTACGAAATTATTTCAAGTCCCTAAGAACAAAGAGACGAAAACGCCTCAATTTATGCAAAGCCAAATAAAAAGGCCGAATTTATTCATAGAGGATAATTCACGTAACAGGACTAGAGACTTAATTAAAACCTTCTTCTGGCAAGAATGGACCACATCTCATATGATAGTCACCCATCCACATAGAGAACACACGATGTGTAACATTTTGGCTGTAATTTTAAACGAATAAACAACTTTTAGTTCTGTTTTTGAATTATTCCAATAAATTTATTTTTAAATTAAGTTGAGATAAAAAGGTCGGCAACATGCATATGGCTTAGTTTAAGATTTTTTCATAATTCTTGACAGAACTTCCGGCGTTAGGTTCTCGGATTTTGACGGATATTGCCCTTGATACCCCGAAGAGGACGGCAGCAGCGTAGGTTTACGTGGATGGCAAGACCACGCTTTGCCATCCTGAGATGAGCTCCGCCAACCACGAACTGAACATCGCACAGGAGGGGCAGCGGATGCGCATGCGCAAGCGATCCCGGTCCTCTTCATTTCCGTGCTGAGGAAGGCCATCGCAGGGGTTTAGTGGGTATAAATCTCCAGATAATCCGAAATATCTTCATAATTACAAGTAAACTAGAGACTATAGAGTTTCTTGCCGGTTCTTCTCGGTAGAATCTGCGTTCCGAACCGGTGGTAGCTTAATTATTTATGTAATTTTTTTTTGTTATCTTCATGTATGACGATTCAAAAGTGCTCGTAAGAGCCTACTTGAATAAAGTATTTGTTTACGCGCTTTAATAAGTCTATTTAATGTTAAAGATTTATTGACTTTTTGTAATATAACGCATTTAGTTACGCAACTATTTTTTCAGCTTCATATATATACATATGCCTTTCCCTCTCCCCGAATGCGTCTCAGGAGGAAATGGACGCCGCGCTACGCTAGGCGCTAGAATCGACGCCAGCGCCGAATAGTTTCAGTTATAAAAACTTCCAAAATTAACGCAACACGAGTCGGCGCCGCTCCCGTTAAATAATTGCTTAACCCGGGTTAAAAAGGACACGAAACCAAGTGATAAACCAGTACAGTGCAGTTTATGTACTACCAGGAACACCGAAAACTGTTAAATCAAGAATTATAATTTGCAAACCGCTAAGACCTTTGGAGGTAAACTTTTTCAATTGTTACGAGACGCATTCTATTTTTTTTTCTTTATATACATATAAAGGTGCCCGCCCCGCACCCCATACGTTAAACGCCCCAGTATTTTTTTATTTTGATTTTGACTAGAACCCCAGTATTTAGCTGATATTAATTACTCAGTATATAGCAAGGCTCAACCTGTTAGTAAGTGGCAAATATAAAAGCTATTATTAAAAAATATTTAATAGATAAATTATATTATACTATACAAGATTATATGGACGATAGAGAGTAGAGTGGATCTAAAGTGCGTTGATTTTCTAACAGGATATCAAAAATAAATTGTAATAAAAAATCTTTTATGTATGAATGATTTTAAAAGAGTATTTATCGAGTTTCTTGCCGGTTAGAGACGACATTCAGAACCGGTAGTAACTTACAAAAAATCTATATCCAATTGACTCGGTAATTCGAAACTGCCTTAAAAGCCTTTTTGAATAAAGTATATTTTGAGTTTAAATTTGAATCGTTAAATCCATAAAGTAATAAATTAATACTAGTGCTGGTAGACTAAAGTCCATGCAAATAAATTCTAACTAACTCCTGCAGCGGGTATTAGCATAATCACCGGATGAAATGTAAATACCGCGGCTCTAGTTTTTCGCCACTCACACGTCAACTCATTGTGGCTTGATTACAAGAAGCTGTTCTTTTTATTATGTTATTAGTTGACACTCGTGAGTCGCTCCTGTGAGTCGCAGCGTGATGTAATAGCCTATAACTTTATTAATTAAAGACGCTATCTAACTTAAAAATAGTGTTCTATAGACTGAATGTTTAAAAATATGCGTGATTTAAATTCATTAAAAAACCGTTTTATAATAAACAAGTTACTCGCCCCGGTTTTGCACGGGTGCAATATAGTTTTTTAACTGACTTCGAAAAAGGAAGAGGTATTTGTTTTTTTTATGTTTGTTCACTGATCGTGGACGGATTTTGACTTTTTTTTATTTTAATTCAAAAAGTTGTTGAATATATTTATTTAATACTTTTAGTTTATTTGTTTTGTTTTTTAGGGTTCCGTACCTTAAAAGGAAAAACGGAACCCTTATAGGATCACTTTGTTGTCCGTCTGTCTGTCTGTCTGTCGGGATGTCAACCCTTTTTTCTCAGAAATGCATGGACGTATCATGTTGAAATTAATATCATATACTCAAGTCTACGATGACATGCGGCCGTGAAAATATTAAAGTTCTAAGTCAACGCAATCAAAAGAAAATGGCAAATATGTCGAATATTTTGACCATTTTTGCGTTTTCGCAAGGGAATCAAAACCTATAGGGTACTTCCCATTGACCTAGCAAGACGAAATTTGGCAAGAAGTAAGATCTTATGGTACGAATAAAGGAAAAAATCTGAAAACTGTAAATTTCTGTATGTATGTGTGTCTGTTTGTAAGTTTGTCTTTCAACTTTTTTCTCAGGAACGCGTGAAGGTAACAAATTTTTATCAATGTCAAGTATTCAGAGCTATAATTACTAAGAGCTGTGAAAAAATCAGACTTCTAAGTTAACACAGTCAAAAGATACGGTCATTTATGTCGCATATTTTAAGTATTTTAGCGTTTTTAACGTTTTCACAAGGGAATCAAAACCTACAGGGTACTTCCCATTAACCTAGCATCATGAAATTTGGCCAGGAGCATGGTCTTATAGTATAAATAATGGAAAAAATCCGAAAACTGTAAATTTCTGTTCGTGTGTCGGTCAATCTGTACATCTGTCTTTCAACCTTTTTTTCAGGAACGCGTAAATGTGTCAAGTTGTAAATTATATCAAATATTCAGAGCTGCATTCACTTGAAGCTGTTAACAAAACCTAAATTATAAATCAATACGTATTCAATTAATTAAAAACGCATTATTTTTGGAAAATAAACTAAGTTTGTGTGTGAGATAATAGAGCGTATCAAGCGAAAAATAATATAATCTTAGAATTAAAATTTTATGTACTTAAAACAAATTAACATAGAAGTTGATCACGGTCAAAAAACAATTTTACAATAAATGATGAGAAATTTTTATCAAAACGAAAACATAGGGGCAGCAAACCTTTATTAACAACGCAATGCAACCTATATGCCGCAGCTAACAAAATGATAGCGCGATTCAGCGTACAGTCAGCGCCATCTCTGGACAATATTATGACATTACGTAGATAAAATTCTCGATTAATGTTACTAGAGGTAACATCATTTTAAAATTTAAAATTTTAGTTAAAACTGTCCAAATATTTTAAGTACAAATAACAATTAATGTCGCAATAAGCAAACAGCCTATTGACAAATAAATATTTAATCTTATTGTTTTCATGTAAAAGTTAGTTAAAATTATTCTAAATATGAAAATAAAGAAATAATAAATAAAAAATATTATTTAAACACGCTAAAAATAATAAAATAAACTATTCCTTTAAAAGTTTCATCATCAATTATCGTTAATTTTATCGTCATTACATAATTTACATTAAATATAAAAGCTTCACACGATTTGATTTAAGTACTCGTATTAACTTAGTTCGAAAATTTAAAAATTAAATTCAATCAAATCGAGTAAATTAGTTTACTTCTTACTACTGTGTAGATAATACATGTAAGTCTTCTGGTTATTAGTAATATAAGTTTTTTTTATAAAAAAACAATTAGTTTTATTCGAATTAGGGACTACTTATTTTCGTCTTGGCAACACTAATATGGACGCTGATATGCAATACTGTGTCAAGCCACATGGACTTCATTTTGAGAAAATGGCGTCTAAAGATGTCAAATCTATTCTTAACAAATATGTTTGAAGAAGTATATATCTACCTATTATTTTATTTTTTGACAAAAGGTATAATGAATTAAAAACAGATTAATATATTATCTTATAAAAAGTTTTTCAAATATATAAGATTATTGTATAAATTGTAAAATATGGAACGCACTTGAAATTCGAAACAATTAATTAGGAAACTTTTTCCATACTTTTTTAGGTTATATGACCTTACATTTTTTGAATAATGTTAAAAAGGTGATGCAGTATCAAAATACATCAATATCTAAGAATTTGACTTTTTGTGGGTTAACACATTATTGCTTATCAGCATCCATATATACTTTGATTGATAATGTAAATCTAAATATTTTACGAACGTAGTGTAGTGGAAGTGGAGTGTAGTAGAATATAAATAAAAATAAAACAAGAATAAAATAAAATGTAATTATGCATATAATAATTGATTATTTCTAACCGACTTCGAAAAAGGAGGAGGTTTTATGTTCGGCTGTATGTATTTTTTTATATTTGTACACCGATTTTTCATTTGTGAACGGATTTTCATTTTTTTTTTGTTTTAAAGGGTATACTTCCAATTTGGTCCCATTGTCATGAAGTCAGGATCTGATGAAGGGATCCTGGAGAAATCGAGGGTAATATTCAAATATTATAGGCACACCTTTACCGATTTAGGTATTTTTGATAGTAACTCATGCATTTGCTCACGAAAAGCTACATTTGATGAGGTGGAGCTGATGATGAAGATCACAAATGGTTACCGGAACCACTCAATAACGAGTACTTTACGTGTTGCGATTCGATTGCTTCAATATGATTGCTAAGCAATTTAATCTCGGCACAATATGCACAGGAGAACTGCCATTGAAAAACATGATATTAGTCTACCCGTGACCACGAACGCTGCAAAGTGCTCGAAATGTCGGGATAATAAAAATAATTAATATACGCGATTTAAATCCGTTTAAAACAGTTTTATTTCAATGAATAATAATCGCGAACATCTAAGACAACGATAAGGTACACAACGTAATTAAAAAGCGGAAAAATCTTCAAGATTTAATTTTCGTAATTGACCAACTATTTTTATTTATATACCTATTATTTCTAGCCAATATGGCTAAAGCGGCTACAAATGGTTTGAGTTTATGGAGGGCTGAGACGTCGCGTCCGTTGGTGGACCCTTTGATGACTAATTTTTATCGCAAATGTGCACTTTAGGTCTAAGTAAGAACCCTCTGTACGGAACCCTCGGTGCGCGAGTCCTACTCGCACTTGACCAGTTATATAAGATTAAAACTGATAAATAAAATCGAAGTGTCTGTTTATAATTTCAAATTTCAAAAAAGCTTTTCACTAAATACATATAAAACTATATACGATACTAAGATAAAAAAAATGTCTGTCTGTCCGTCCGTTTTTTCCGTCTAATCTTTGAAACGACATTAAATAAATAAATAAAATTAATAAACGTATCACACTCAACGGCCATCATTAAGATCTTGTGACCTTGTGTCGGGGTACCGGAAACATACACAACACTAACACAAACACCCAGACCACGACAAACAGCCGTATGGCCAATACAGACATTTGCCGTGAGCGGGGATCGAACCCGCGACCGTTAACGCTACAGCCAGTTGCAGTGACCACTGCGCCAACGAGTCTGTCAAATTGTATTTATTTTAAACGTACGCAGACGAAGTCTCGTGCATCAGCCAGTATAAACTAAAATTATAATACAAATTCAATTTATATCGTATAAACGCATTTGTGAATCCGTACCGCTTTGTTTGAAAATCGTTCACACTTCGTCGGCATCAGTTGCCAAGCATCTGCCACTTAAATTGAATAAGTTTGAAGTCGGCAGACATGTGAATGCGTCAGTTGTGAACACCCCTATATCCAACTTTCTATTCCCAATGTTTTATGATGAAAAGAGTGAACGAATAAATTGCATGCTTATTATTAAAGTTACTGAATTCAAAAGTAAACATATTTGGATGACAAATGTAAAAAACGTTTATTCAAAATATTCAAATTTTTTAAGGCATCAAAATTTCGTGGTTCAAAATCATAGATTATGCACCACAGAATTTCGTTCAACTAAATTTTTATTAATAAGCAAACTCATTTCACACAATGCAATATAACCCTAGCATTTATTCGTGGCTTCGTTAGTGTAGTATGCAAATAAAAATGTATTACTGCAAAGTTTTATCAAAATCAGTTTAGTAGTTTGCATGAAACGGCAACAATCATTCATCCAAACATTTATACATCCAACATCCATCCATTGTCCCAAGATTTCACATAAATACTAATAGTCGTAGGATTACGTCTCAAAAGTGTTTTTCTGACGGTATAAAGCACCTTTAATGTTACATCACAATTAATGTTTAACATGCCACTTCAAGGATTTTTCGGTCTAATGACGAAAATTAAGTAAATATTTCAAAATTAATGTTTTGATTAAAAAAACTTTATTTGAATAATAACTTTAATAGAAAAAAATATTTGGATATTACTAAGCTTCTGCCCGCGCCTTAATTTTCATGGTATGCTGATAAAAATTAGCCTTTGTGTCATTCTGATGTGTGAGCTATGTCACTGTTAAATTTAGTCACAATCTGCAGTAAATTTTGCGTGAAAGAATAAGTAAACACTTTTCTACACGACATTCTATTAGGGTTGTTTGTTTCATTAATTATTCGAATAGGCATTCGAAATGTTGGAAGTGTAAAAATTAATTACCTATGTGTATATGGTTTAAATCAGTTTAAAATAGTTTTAAAAATATGAACGGTTTTTTCCACTCTTAGTCAATAGATGGCGCTGCGCTCCATTTGATTTGCGCTATTAAAGTTGAACACCGATGCTTCAAATACTGATTGAGATTAACTTTTATAATCACGTGCTCGTGTGCAAAAGTATCTCAAACTGTGTTTATTATTAAAAAAATTATAATTTTGGATACAATTTATTATAAGAAATATAAAAAATAACTTGAAACACACTTTTCACTAAAAAATAATATAAACAAAAATATTTAAAGAAAAAATTAAAAACCATATAAAACCTAGAAATCTGTCGATGTGATAAATTAAATAAATCTTTCAGAGGAACGCCGCAAGCAGAAGCTACATAGTTTCTTATAAATATAAATTGTGTATATATAAAAAAATAAAACAAGAAACAAAAAAAAAAGCTGTGAAATAACAAATAAAACGTCGAATAAATTCCCCGTTTCGCTTAAACGAAATCGTAACTATATGTATACAAGTTGTACCTTAATTTTCCTCCAACGAAAGGGAAAAACATCTTTCCCATTCCCTTATTAAGGTAAATAACATTTTCTTTTAGACGCTCGCTAAATATTAGCACCGGATCATTCGGGAATTCAGGATTCGACCCTTAGGATTTTCTTTCCTAGAAAACATAGACGGTTGATTTTTATTAAAAAATATTTTTAAACGTTATATAAAATCATGGTTTTGATTTAAATTAAAACAGCAGTTGATTTTATAATAGCACAGTAACTGAAAATGGATATAATGGTAATTTGTAATAAATTAGCTTTTACTTGGGACTTCGTATGCAATAATTGATACTTTATTTTAAAGTAATAATTTAACAGAAAAATTATGGCCTATAAATATCTAGCATATAATATGTTTAAAGAGGCATAGCCTAGCTGTAGTCAACTGACTGTTGTTCGTGATTAGACACAGATCGAGGAATTTACGCCGAGTTAGTATTTCGGTTATGAGCCGGGGGGAGGGGGCAGTTGCCACTTTGCCCCCCCCCCCCCCTAACCCTGAATCCGCACCTACTCGTGATGACGCAGACGAGTAATACGATAAAATTCAAATATCATTACCCTACATGTAAATTAACAAAAAATAATAATATTAACAATACCACAGCAAATGTTTAGTATAATAAAATTAATGTATATTATAATTCAAACAATGACCACAGACCATTAAGCGCACAGAGGTGCCTAACTATGTAATAAAATGTCCGCAACGCCGCGGTCCGCAATAACGTGCGATCGCAACGTCAAGTGGCCCGGAAAGCGATAGCGCGATTTATGTCATCAACACTTCACAGGGTGATATATTAGAAGGTTTTAGGTGGGATATAATTTATGGACTGGCTGCGCCTCGCGGTTTTATCAGAGATACGGTTTTTTTTAGGCTGGTCGATGTTTATCTTTGATTGCTTTATTTTTATGAAATGTGGCGTGATGATTTTTTGTTATCGTCTTTTTTTTAATGTTTTTCGAGTAGTGTTATATATAGCTACAGATGAAAATACAAGTTAAGAATAAAGAAAACAAATATTAGTTGTCGTTGAATAAAAATTATTGTGTTATAATTTAAACAATATTGTCTTAATTTTATAATTATGCAGACCGTTCAACAATAGAAATAATGATATTTATTTAAAAATTTAAATTTATTATCAAAAATATTAAAAAAAATTACATATTGTGGCTTTAAAGTAACTACGCTCTTGACAGCCAATCTCATGACGTACAAGACTGATTATAAGTTTTTTACTCATAATAATGTTTTTAACAAATACTAAGGTAAAAAGTCGAATATAATTAAAAATAATTTCAAATTTTATTTTTAAGCCCATAATACACACCTACAATATTTTTGCTTGTGTGTATTTTGTATTAAAAAAAAAATATTTTTTTTCTATAAAAAATGTATTGTGAAATTTGTGTTTGAAATTAAGATGAAAAAAAAAATTGTAGTTCGGTTTATTTATCTGTTACAATTGTGAGTGTATTACACTAACCGGTCTAATGCGTTCGGCCAAAGAGCTCCGTAGTAGCCCGTCACAATATCCGGACTTTCTTTATACGGTTCTTAATCTTATATCTATTAACTGTTTACACTAAAACTTTATTTAAGTAATTTTCAATGAAATTTGTTGAATATTTTCACTTCGCGAAGTACATTTTATTAGTCGACGCTTCGTTAGTACTGTAACTCAGCCGTGAAAAGGGGAGCCCCCGTTGGGGCTCAGAACAGACGTCCAACCTTACGGTGTCTCCTAGTGAGATAGCGCCTCGGCTTAGAACATCGTCGGTGTGGTAAACAATAAACATATCTTTAGACAACGTACTTTTGAATCTGACATTTATTCGAAATGTTTGTTCGTAATACAAAATAAAAATAGCGAATTAACGTACAAAATTTCAGAATCTTTTTACAAAAGCACAGAATAGTGTAGGTTAATTTTTACATACAAATGTTAGTGGAACGAAATGACATTCACGAAAACCTTCGTGGAATTCCCAACTTCAACGGTCAGCATAATTTACTTCGGTATAAAATTTCAAATTTCCTCTCTGTTACATAGACCGTTATAAAAATATGATATTATGGATAAAAGGCCAACCCTTTTAATGGACTAACTCGTTAGCTTATCTAATATGCGACGAATTTTACGTTTTGGAAATTTGACATCAACATGTCGGTGATTATAATTGTAATATTATTTGAAATTGGGGTTATTAAAAACCCTTCTGTTTCTTTATAGCCCTTTAGCTGGGACAATATTGAGTCGTAACTGCTTAGGGCCATCTTTTTTACAATTTTTTTCTGTAACGTAAAACTTCAGTAAGGTTAAATGGGAACTTTAGAATATAAATTATGTATTTCATAAAAGGATTATTTCATCGAAATACATACATATAAAGGTCTATTTATTGTACAAAAGCGAATGAAAATTGACTTTCTGTTTTTAATCATATAGGGCGTTCGACTTTTAATTTAAGTCCCTCAAATGGGGGTTCCGAACTCCTTCGACTAAACTCTTTGGATTCATAATTTAAATATATAAAATAAAACAAATGTAAATATATAATATATAGCAGAATATTGTCAATGAACTTAATCCGATCTATTATTTTAAAATTAAATTAATATTCTACAGGGGTTTTTGTAAGTCATCTCATTACTCACAAAAATATCAATGTTTTTACTTACTAATTTTAATGTCGTGTACCACTGCTCTAGCGCCTCGGATTATCCAGTTTACTCTTTCCCTAATACTAATTTCATTCGGTGAATCGATACTCGGGCCATGATTTGCATTTGTAATTCCGTATGTTTCAAGTTATCGATTAATTTTAATGTATTACTTTAAACTTACCTCATAGCGAATTTAACCCAAGTGTCAAAGTATCACTTAATGAAACTTTAAAAAACATATACACTTTCTAGTGAACAAGCAACGAGTCCAAAGCATGCGGGTCACCTGATGTTAAGTAATCATCGCCGCCTATAAACATTTGCTGCAACAGAGGAGCCTTTGTGGCTTCTCTGGTGCTGCAAATGTTAACGCAGTCTAAAAAGATAATAAGAAGTAAAAAAATGAATGGACAAGAAGTTAGGCTTCTGAGTTTCTCAATCACCATACACAGCTATAATCGGTACTTTAATTCTGGACTGTGTTGTATTGCTCCGGTCATTCCAGCCCGAATATTACAGACTACAGTTACGCCCAACCATGTACACGAAGTGACCTAGCGTTATCGGGAGATTATTGACAGGTTAAAATTATTTGTTCTTATTATTTACATTGTAATATCTTTCAATGAACTGTTCACGACTTAATATTTCCTATTACCAGAAATAGGTGAAAAACTTATTGTCATCGTGATTCGTGTTTCGAAAATTCGATTCGACGATATGACAATACAACACTAAAGACCAATCGGACATTATACAAACACACCTTACAATTACGTGCACGATCATTTGCAGGAATTGGGGCAGGCTAAAATTGCACGTGTTGATATTAGCCCCTGAGAGAAACCACAGCGCAAATTGTACAAACAGAATATCACTAACGGGGACCTGAAATTTGCAAATAATGCTGCTTTGTGTATGAGTTGAGTCAATTCAAAACATACTCATTCAACTAGACTTTGACACTTGTGTTGACACTTTCAAATTGCACGAGGTTATCAGTTTGGTTTATTGAATTACATATTTATTTATTTAATGTTTCTATTTTTATTTCATTAAGACCGAATGAAGCTGTTTCAGCCGGAGAATGTACATATTTAAGGAAAAATACGAATGTAAAAATATTAAAAGTATATTAAAGTTTATAAAGTGTGAGTTATTATGAAGACCAAATACAATAATATTAGTACATAATACAACTAATAAAACTTGTTATCTTCATCGTTCAATACAGACAATTCTTAAGACGTTTTATATCCCACATTCAAATCGTTTTTACGTATAAGTAATTCTATTTTTTAACTTCTCTTTCAATAAAAAAATATTTTAAAAAGGTATGTGTTATTTATCAAAGTTCTAAACCATGAACGTCTAAATAACCTGTAATATAATTAAAGGAAAAGTGATATTAATGAAATTACTAAATTATACTTTGTTGTCCGAAACATTAATAATTAACAACCAAACTTCATATCTACTCTATTCTATCTGTTCATAAAACAACGATGATGGAAGCAACATAAACTCTATCACAATGTGATAAAGTTAGTTTTCCATTGTCTAAGCAACAGCAGACATTACTGTCACACATGGCTTAGACTTGGGATTACGTACAAGAGATTGCAGAGTTATATTGTAGTTTGGTCATCTCCTCTGTAATTGTGAAATATAGTGCACATTGCACTAAGTTTCCGTGCGAATAAATGTTAAGAGTGCTACGAAATTTTAAACCGACTTCAAAATAGGATCCCAATTCACATTTGTGTTTTTTATAATATTTGATACTTCAGAATGCCGTCGGTTATTAACAAATTTTCATTTTGTAAGACTTTGAATTCTTTTCTGTTTAAAAGGATAAACTTTAGAATTTGTTATCAAAATCGGTTAAGTAGTTCAGTATTTTAATTAAAATAACCAGAATTTGTATATTATCCAAGTAAACGTGTATTTTTCTTTATAAGATAAAGTAAAAAGATAAAATAAAGCTGAAGTGGTTTTAGATCTGCGTTGATCGATCAGTCAGTGAATACGTCAGTCAGTCAGTCAGTCAGTTTTGATTTATCTATATATATACTCACTGATCGATCGACGCAGAACTGAAACCGCTGTGTCGAGAAACTAAAATTTTGTAGAAACGTTCCTTACATATCGTAAGTATGCACTAAGGATTTTTGGAAACCATCCCTTAAAGGGAATAAAAGAAAGCTCAAAGTTTATTAGGTATCAAAGGCTGCGGGGAACTTCTAGTTTTATAATAAAATATTAGTTATTATACTATTATGAATACTTAAACGTGGTCATTGGTATTGTTCGAGTATACGAAATAAGTATTCTAAAAATAAAGTTTCTTTATCCGCTTGTCGAGTCCAAGAAACCTTTCAAATGGCAGACGGGATATAAGGTCAGTTGATAATTTTAAAGGGTTCCGTCACGATAAAAGTCGATAAATTTAATTTTGAATACCCTACGATAGCGAAATAATACCGGATGACGTCAAAGCGAATATAATTAAAAATCTAAATATAACTATTGCCTTAATAAAAGATTTTAATTTAAATTTCGAACAGACGAAGAAAGTACAAATTAGATTAGATAGTTCTGAATGTGTTGAAGGAAACTCGTAAGTCATCAGTAATTGAGTTCTGAAGAGTTCGTCAACTAACACGGTGTAGAAGAATGTCAATTCAAACGTAGTTTTATATTACTTTTCGAAATACGGAAATTACTTTTCGAAATAGTTTTTATATACATCAATTACAAAACTAAACTCAAACCGATTCCAATAACAAAATGGAACCAATCTGAAAGTATACCTTTTTAAAATCGATTAAGAAATGACGGAGTTCTGAGATAACAAACATTAAAAAAGACACGCTACGAATTGAGAACTCCTCTAGAATTCGGTTGATAAAACTTGATTCTACATATGACTAGTCTCTTCAACCAGACTGATATGTAGGTATCCAGTCACGGATTCCGATGTGACTAACACGCCAAAGTGGTACAGGAGTGACCTCGTGCAAACGAGATTGACGAATAGTCGAGTTTTGGCACGAGAAAGTACTTACGTGCCCCGCGTCACTACCATTGTAAGCTACGTGTCTCTCTGCAGGCCACCGGCAGTTTTATATATAAACCTAATTTTTTAACGAATTGTTAACTCAGTGTTATAAGAGAAGACTAAGAACCAAGAATTAAAAGGATTATGACAAAAATTATACGTTTTGGAAATTCTAGTAATTATCATTGAAATAGATTCTGATTTTGATTGTATTGAGTATTGTCGGAATGTTTGTAAACGATTTGGTTCAAATTGTGAAACGACTATTGACTTTGATGAGCTAGATTGATTACAATTATATATGTGTATTCTGGATAATAATCACTTTTAATTAGTAAGCTAAAACCTACTTTTTCAAATGACAAATAAAAAACTATAAATCTTTACCATCTAAGTTTAATAAGTTCCACTATATGCTTATGTAAAATGCAAGCGAGCATAACTTAAAAGTCGACAAAGTTACGAAGCAAATACAAAAGCAAAAGTTCGCCAACATAATGACATAATACATCAAAATTAACTTCACCCACTCTCGAGCGCTTTGAATAAATAAGAACTCTTTTAAACTTTCTTTTATAGATATATCTTATATTGGCAAAAGTAATGTCATTGTTTGATATGGACGCAATTTTAACAGATGGCGCCAAATGTTAGTGTACTTTGACATTAATGATGTACATATATAGTAAACTAGCTGATGCTTGCGACTTAGTCTGCGATGCCTGATGCCTACGTTAGTCGTAACTTTATACATGCAAAGTCTTAGCCCAATCGGTTTAAAATTGACAAAGTTTCATACAAACTTTCATCCGCTATTTTATCCCCTTGGGGGTAGATTTAATAAAAATTCTCTTAGTGGATGCCTATGTCATAACATCTAGCTGCATGCCAAATTTCAGCCCAATCCGTCTAGGAGTTTGGGCTGTACGTTGATAGATCACTATGTCAGTCAGTCACCTTTGAGTTATATATATTTAGATAAATTGTCAATAAGCCATGGACCTTGAGATTTTTGAAAGCTAAAATTAAAGAAGAATTCGCCAATTTGGAGCCAGATGTTTAGCGAGCAACAATTCAAATTGACGTAAAACGAGCGCAATAATACATTAATTTCGGAGGTGGCTGCACTGCACTGCATGCACTTTCAAATATTTTTTTTAAAGAAAACAAAGCTCTTTTTTACATTTATAACAAAATGGAAGTCAATTCATACTACGACATTATTTTTGCGCCACTTTATACATTGACTAGAAACATTGCAATACTAGATGCCTATTAAAATTACGAATCATTAAAAAGTGAACAAAAATATTTAAATAATATGATGAGAAGAAGATAAGCAAGTTAATAAAAACCTCAATCTATATTTGATTCACAATCTAAAACTCATTAACCTAATCAATCACGTAATTCAGCAAAGAAGCTAAATACAAATTTTTAGAATATTATTCAAGAAGCTGTTGGAAAATATAACGTTACAAATTCTAAAGTTGATTGGGCGTGTCAATCTATTGTATTTCATTCCTTACAAAGGACATCAAAACCAGGAACAGAAGAGATCCACAGTTTCAGTAACAATAAAACCATACTTAGACCCGCATAAATTGCAGATATTAACAATTGAGTCTATCACTGTTCCAAATGATGACCTTTTTGGAGGACACTTTTGACCAGGAATTGGTCCTTGTATTACCAACTGTTTCTACGACGAAATATTTGACTATTTTATTCTCTATTGCTTTAAACATAAGACTCAATTTAGTAATTGACGATTATTTGACGAAAATATACTAAAGACGATTTAATAATGTATATAATAGTAGCTAAGGGAATGGGCCATTCGATATCCTTTCCTAGTCAAAGTAATTGGTTTTATTGCTCAATAAGCTTATGAAACCTATCGACGATATTCATTGAGGACTGATTGCTGCGTTTTCGTTTATTTTGGATTTTATGAAAACGAGACAAAGATTTACTATTTACGTAATGGAAAAATATTTTTGGGTTGGTTCTTCGCGCGTATATGTATGTCTTATCACGTGGATTTTAGGCGCGTGATACGTGAAATATAACTAGTCAGATACTAAAATTCAGTGTTTTGAGTCCAAAAATGGACTATATAACAAAAAAAAAAAAGATTTTTTTATAATTTTTAAGCACAAAACTCATTAAACGTGTTCACGGTCGTAAGGAGTATCTCATAAAATATCAGAAGAGAAACATTTATCGAATACGAAGTCTCCTTTTTTGAAGTTCGTAAAAATATTCACGCCATTTCAATACCACTCTCTTGTCACCTTCAATACATATACTTTATTTAACATGTGCAGGCAAACTAAAATGTGTTTACTAAAGTCGAATACGATTTTATTTTGTTGTACCTCGAGGCGCATCGAAACCATCTTTCGCATTTTATGTCTATTTATTTTTATTTCGGAAAACAAAATCCAAAGACAATATTTCTTACCGGAATGTATCTGACGTTACAATATCTTTTTATGATACTGTAAAAAAACGTTAGCCTCTTTTCACCTTTGGTAAGGTATCAAAGTTATAGCGGAAGCGAATAGCGATATTATACGTATGTTCAATATTATATTAAAGTAAAAAAAAGTAATCACCTTTAAAGATTACATTAAACTATGATTTTGCTAATGACCGTTGAGGTTTTCGTCTTTAGGTCAGATGATTTCTAATCCTATTAATCATTGTTGATGTACTACCTGTACAGAATGGGTTTCGATTTGGAATAATATGACTCTGTCTAAACGTATTTGTCGTTTAAACCTATGTCCAAAACATGAGGGATATATTTCGAAATAAAATCTGAATGCTGTCTTGCAGCCTGGCAGCTGAATCTTGTTAGTGTTCACTATGGGTTTTGATAGTTTTTGATAACGTATTCGATAGATATTCTTTTACTATTATTGTCTACATTGATTAGGAGGACATCCGGCGAAAATTTCTCTAAAGGTGGTGCTAGTCAATGCAGAGAAGAATACCGATCCAAAATTTATCGAAAATTGTACTAAGGGTATAGTTGACGTCTCGTTAGCTGAAAATAACATTTGCAAGTTTTACTCCCTTATGTAAAACAACAATGTAAAACATAAAAATCTGAGAGCAAAACTTATAAGTAATAAACTTATAATTCTCTTCTTAGATGTAAAAAATGTCGATTCACAATAGGTATACTAAATTGTGGTTCGGAATACTTCCATTATAATTTGAATTTTAAATAATCGCTACGTTTATATCTCTGTGCATGCCTTAAAGTTTATTTTACTGGATTTGCATTAAAATTTCATAAGGCCCTCCAACTTAATTCGCATTCATCTGTGTATCATCGTAAAAGTTTATAAGATGTTTTTGGGAAAGTTTAAATGGTTGTTTTGATCTTACTTCGGAAGAATTGATATTGTTTATAATATTTTCCATGGTTCGTCTGTAAAAAGTAAAGTTACAGCCTGTATATACTTCACGGCTGGGCAAAGGTCTCCTCTCCTATTAAAGAGAAGGTTTAGAGCTTAATCTACCATGCTGCTTCACTGCGGGTTGGCATGTGTAAGAATTTCTCCCAATACATGCAAATTTCCTCACGATGTTTTCCTTCACTGCTGAGCTCGAGATGAATTGAAACACAAATTTAGCAAATTCAGCGGTACTAGCCGGCGTTTGAACCCGCGATCATCGGTTGAGATCGTCGTGTTCTAACCTTTAGGCCGTCTCGGCTCTCGTTTGTTTGTAGTTGGTTTTAATAATCTCAGTATGTGATGTATCAAAACATAAAATTATATTTTTTTCTATCATTATTTTTTTTGTTAACATTAATAAAGCGTTAATTTGTGTTGTTTGTACGTGTTAATCATAATCACCAATATTATTTAACCTTGGCAAAACGTAGATAGCAATTTTTTCCTTTTTAAAAATTGTTCTTTTTATACATACTAATATTTTAAAACTGAAAATATTTTTTACATTTCAATACTAGAAGATCCAGGAAAAGGGTTCTAAGTTCACCCCCTACCCTCAACCCTTAAATGCGACCATGTTAGTACCAAAATCGAATCTCCGACGTGCAGAGCATTATGCGTTTTTTAAGGGCGTCAAATCAAGGGTAAGAAAATCCTTTATCAAATACTGTTTACTTTCCACCCTGAATTTAGGTAAGGAGAATATTTTGGATCCGCCACTGCATTTGAATGTGTTAATCTTAAAAAATTGCCTCAATATACCCTTTTACTGATAAGGTTTTGAAAATATAATACATATACAAATAAATAAAATTGAAGTGTCCGTTTGTAATTTTAAATAAACAGCTTATATATGAAGTAATGTGAACTGCACGGTACTAACATAAAAACCCAAAAATAAAATAAAAAATTGTCTGCCTGTTTGTTCTATTTGTTATCACCAAATCATTTATCTATGTGTCACCTTTAAAAGACCGTCAAATCATTAAAGCATTTCCATTAAAATTAGAAATAGCACAATTGAAAATCGTCTCTTTATTCAACAATTTACTAAATGAGTTCTGAATAGGATCACTGTAAATTATTTTCGTCGCTAGTGATCGCTTTGTGTTGAATTAAATCAATTATATTTAAAATATTTCAATTTCAGTTATCAATCTCGGGAAAATAATGAAAATGATAATAATGAGTCGTGGTGGTTCAGCTGATGGACTAAAGTTATAGCTATTCTCTTTTTCTCAGAAAGAATTGATAAGAACGAAATGAAATTAGGTGTTAGACTATTATATTATGGGGAGTATTATAAAGATAGTTAGAGTATAATAATACTTAATAAAGAGGTAAAATTTGCTTGTTTGTAAGTTTGTTAATATGTATGAAGGGCATAATCTCTAAAGCTACTGACCCGATTTCAAATTTGAAATTGAAAAAAATCTTTATGCGTTAGAGAGTCATTTTATTGAGGAAGGAAATTTGGCATCCAGGAAGATGTTATGACGTAGACATCTACTAAGAACGGATTTTGATTAATTCTACCCCCAAGGGGATAAATAAGGGAACTAAATTTTGGATGAAACTTTGTCAATGTTAAACAGATAGGGATGAGATTTTGCATGCATATAGCTCCTATGACGTAGCCATCACAGATATCGCAGACAAAGTCACGAGCTTCATGCTCAAGTTTCATAATAAAGTTGCTGCGAAATGTAATACTTATTTTATTTATTTATGTATAAAAATAATTCTTATGAAATATCGCTGAAATCGCATGACATTTTCATTGTTATGACAACAATAGCCCGTCGCGTTGTGCCAGTTCCAGCCTCTAACTTTTGCGGAATTGTTTGACGAAGTGGAAATCAATCAGGCTTTGGCAAACTATTGAGGCCTAATGTCGATTATATTGTTCACTGTGAAGCGTGAACTTGAGTGGCAGTTGTGAATCCCCTTGGAAATAACACATGGGATGCGATTTGATATTTAACGTTTGGAAATTATTCAATCATAAGAATTATTAATATTGAAAATAGGAAGGAGTTTCTGTTCGTTTTTTACGCTTCTTAACCGACTGTCAAAAAAGAAGGTTCTCAATCCGTCGGGTATTTTATTTATGTATATTTATAGATTTCTCGAAATTTATAGATTTGGTTAACATTTTGTTTTGTTTGAAAAAATATAGAAGTAAATATAGTAGTTCTGTAGTATTCTTATCAAAACCGGTTTAGTATTTTAGTTTTAACACCAAAATAACTGGAATGAGTATGTTATTCAAGTAAACAAAAATTAAGTAAAATTACGTATTTTGCCTTTGAAGGCCCCTTCAACTACTACAACGATGATTATGAAATTTTATCACAGACAATCAGGGGTACAGAAAAGAACATAGGATCAAGTTTCTTCTAAGAAAATGGCATAGAAAAAACACTTTAAGGCTGTCGTTCAGTAAAATTAAATCATCATACATTAATTGGAGCGATTGTGGCAAAAACTATCACATTAATATTATCTCTAGATACTTAATAAATTACATTTAATAACACATGTTGGCTTTCAATGATTCCGTTAATCCACCCTAAAGTATCCACCTTAAGGGGGTAATCGGAATCGTGTCCGTTTACCCCGGCGATTGTATATTAATTTCCTTCCGATTATCCTCCTCGACTACATAAAGTCACTAACGCGATTAATTTTATTTCACTTGAATTTGTGAAATACGATTTTTGTTTAAAAACAATTTGGTTTATTATGTTTAACGAAATTCTAATAAAGTATATAAAATAATTTTAATACCACATTGTACCGTGAGGTGGAAATCGCATGAACAATCAGAATGAAATTCCGATTATCTAGCTCGACCGAGGTGGATAAACGGACACGCGATTCCGATTATCCCCTTGGGGTGGATAAACGGAATCACGGAATTTTGATATAAATTTCGTTTTATAAATATAAACCAAATAAATACATTCCAAAAAACGAATCGCTAGCCAATTTATAAAAGTCAACAATAGTTAACTTGACAAAACATTAGGTATTTTGTTATGCAATAATATGCTTTATTGCAAGGTATTAGGGTGTATTCCGTATAGAGTTGAGCGTCCAAACAAAATAAGTCACTGTCAATCTCAGGTCGACATTGCTTTGTTTCGTATTTGGAGTGCTGTTTGTTTTTCAAATAGAAACGATTTTGAATCGTTGAACGACTCTTTAAATTGCGATTTTTAATCCACTACAAAAATTCGTGCTTTACTTTGTAAATGTTCAATGATTGTAATCTGATTTTAATGATGATCAGTTATGCCTAAAATGCTCTTTTATAATATAGTAACAATCGCATACCATCGCATATGGATTCATTACGAAGTCTCTAGAACTATAAAGCTTACAAACTAGAAAATTGTCACGTTTGCTCATGATGTGTTTCGAATATACGAGTTTCTAAACTAAACATAATAATAAAATTACAAAAAGATAGCTTTGAAGTTATGGACGTGCCCCAATTTTTACTTAAAACCTTTCTGAATAGTATTGAAAACCTAACGCACCTGATGTTTAATGATCACATTTGCAGCCTCAAAAGAACCGCAAATATGTTGCCAGCTTAAAAAGGAATATGTGACGAAAGCGTCAAATTTTCATTGATTTGAATACTTTTTGTTTGTTTTGACTATTCAAAAATGACTTTAAAAGCAAATTATGCTTGAATAAAGTATATTATGACTTTATATACGCGATACGTAAGTAGATATAGATAGAGATTTTGAAAAATTGAATTGAGAATTCGTATTTTGAAACGATTGAAAACGAAAATACAGCAAAGGCGAAACTTCGTCACCGCATATCAACATATTGATCGCTAAAACCCATTTGGGATACGCTTGAATATCAGAACAGTCCCAAAACAAGACTTTTTTTAAAAAAAGACGGCTTCATAAGCGAGATACATATTTTTTTTTATTTACTTAAGTGACTTACTTATTTCGGTTATTTTGAATTTCAAAATTTAATACTATATACCGATGGAGACGTATACTGTTTCAAACAAAAAAAATCCAAATCGGTCGAGCCGTTTTCGAATAATTGATGAAAATACACAAAAAAATCAAGAATTTGAGAATTCTCTTTATTCGGAAGTCGGTGAAAGGCTGATATGCATGTTTCTTCCCTACACTTGTATTAATATTAAATATAATACTACAATTTATTATAAACAGATAGATTAGTTTAGTTTTATAAAGTAAAAAAAAAAGCTAGATACCGGAAATATTATATTATCGGCTGTTAATTTTATCATCGGTCGCAGTTATTTCCGAAATAAAATTTAAATACCTTCTTTGAAAATATCATACTAACTAGTAAGAGCCAGAAAAATGTTTATTTATTTATTTAATAGAATATGAGAACATGATACTAGCTGTTCCTTGTGCACTCGTGTTTATGGTTACTGCTTCGCTCGTACGAGTCGTAGCGTGATGTAATATAGCCTATAGCCTTAATAAATAAACTATCTAACACAAAAATATTTTTTCAATTCGAACCTGTATTACCTGAAACTATTCAGCTTTATAATTTTATTTTTTAAATAAACATAAAACTGTTATACCTAAAAAAAATAACATGAAGATTTTACAACATTACTGCAATTATGTACTTTAAACTTTCACGATTTATACTATTCATTTCGTGACCACGACGAATGTAACTTCGTCGAAACGTCGGGCAATAAAAAGGTATTACTACCATTAGTTATCGCGATTAGACCCGTTATATTAAATATGAATTACTGCAATTATTAAAAAGGCAACATTGATAACGCCAAAGGAGAACTTCCCTATTATAACAACCAATCAAAATCTATATAGCTGAGAAATTCGTTATTTAATATAATCACTTCCTCAGTCATTAGCGCCCTGCCCTTCACATAAACCTTTTCCCTTGATACGCATTGTAAGCGTTTATCCCACGTAACGACCTTTGGGGTCAAAATGACCGATAAGCGAGTACTCGCGGCTTAGGGGTGAACGTTTTAAAAACTTTTTTCGTGTATTTTTTTCTATGGGTTTATGTACCCAATTTTTTGTACTTACTAATCGAGCCGTTGGTTTTGTTAAGATATGTATTAGCTGGAGTGTCATTAAATCGATTCTTTCGAAATATTTCCCTTCTTGGTTTGTTGGAATAGTTCTTGTCGGTAGAATCTACATTCCGAACCGGTGGTAAATTAATTAATGAGTGTTTTGTTTTCTTTTGTTTTTGTATTGACGATTCAAAAGTGCTTGTAAAAGTCTACTTGAATAAAGCATATTTTGATTTGATTTATTATACGTGTATCAAAAATATATATATTTTTAATTCCGTAGTATCCATTCGCGAAATATTACCCTTCAAAATGATCATATAGACACACAGACAGACGGATATAGCGACATTATAAGTCTCAAGACTTTTAGTCCAGATTGTCTCTATTTAGTGTGTAACTAAAACATGATAAATTATATAAATAGTTTCATCATTATATAGTATAAAAGAAAGTGACATCACGCTGCATGTACGCTTAGATTTATTAAACTACGCAATTTCCAACAGATTTAAGTGGAAAGTTTATATCTATACTAATATTATAATGCTGTAGAGTTTGTTTGTTTAAACGCTCTAATCTCTAGAACTACTGGTTCGAATTGAAAAAATCATTTTGTGTTAGATAGTTTATTTAATGAGAAGGGCTATAGAACAGTAATCACAACGATTGAAACCGCAAGATACATATAGTGTACAATAAATGCATATTATAGTAGATAACAGACAAGAATTACAAATATTGATATCGTGAATAAGATTGCATCCATGCGAATCTGGGGCGAGTCGCTAGTTATATATTAAATTCAATGGCGGACGCTATTTTCATTCAATATTCGCTGGTCGTCGTGACAGCTCTTCGTTCCTTTTCAATAATTTAAAAGGCAGTTGGAAGAGTAATTTTATAAATATCGCTGGCTTGTAAGAATATCGTAGTAATTCAAAATTCTAACAAATAGAATTAAGTCTGTCAAAAGTCCATAAATCTTTGATGTTTTATCATGAAAATAATTGCGATGATGAATTTTCTTTAAATCAGTAAAGTTATAACATCAAGGGATCGTTTAAATTTGCAGCTATGCACCAACACATTAATAAAGAAATTTAAAAACCCGATTCCCTAAAATTCATCATTTTTAGTTCCATCGATATTCTTGAAAGGCAGCGATATTTCGACGTAATATCTGAAAACGATTTTTTTTTTTCAAAATTATTATATGATTCAATTCAATTTTTTTGGTTTATGGTGTTTAGTTGAGTTATTATATGATAATTTAATGATAGTATTAATACTTGTCACAATTAATCATATTTTTTTTATCACCGTTATAAAGTAAAAATATAATTGCTATAATTTTTACTTCACTATGGTGAAGGTAGCCCATCGATTACGGTCTAACATCAGATCACTTGTCTGCTCGTCTCGTAATTTTAATACAAATAAAATAAAATTTAAAAAAAAAAACAAGCACTATATTCATTAGCACCATTTCTACGAACTCCATCACGGTACTTCTGCTGTAGGTTGATGAGGATTTGCGTATCTTGCTCCAGATGATACTGCAGCATCAGGTCAAGGTTACCCAACTATGTTTAATATCATTCATAGTATTAATCCCGATTTTGATTAGACCACAAGAAGTTGAAAAGATCTTCATAAATTATAGTTTTCAAACAAAAAAAAACAGCATCAAAATTGATTCATTCGTTAAAGATTTACAATGGTACCACAATTACACACGTCAAATTTATAACACCCCCACCCCTTGGTTTTGCGAAAAAATAAACCTAATTAAAAATTTAATTATTTTTATCAAGATATCTTTAAACAAAAATCTCATTTAAAACATTTTGACATTTTAAAGCTTTTTAATTAATAAAGTAATTATTTTGTAATCGGATCAGTACTTACGTAAATTATTATAACCAAAAAATGTAATTTGTAATATTAATGAACATAACCTTCTTTAGAGTTCCCTTTTCCACTGTTTTTAGAATGCTTTAAAATTCTTACAAATACGTCCATGCATGAATCCACAAACTTAGGCAAAGTTTACGAAAAAAAAAATTACGAAATACAAAGTCAAACGAAGAAAAAAAAACCGTTTGTATTGACAAACTTCAAATTCCCTGTAGTCAATACGGCTAGTGTCATGAATAAAACATTAGGCTGGTCGGTAAAAGCCAATAAATGCAGCTACGAACATCAGAATTGAAATATATATTCTGTTTATCGAGTTAATTAAATTCATTTGTGAGAATCCATAAAAAAAAGTAGTCAACTCCGCGCGCATATAAAGTATTCCGTACCATTGTACCATATATTGTACTGTGTGTTTTTAACCGACTGCGCAACGAAAAGGAGGGTAATGTGTTTGTCAGCCTATGTATGTTTGGGTTTATATGACAATCTACTATGTCAAGTGGGTCATCGTTGACTTTAAAAAATATTTTTAGGTTTCTAGTATCGTTTTTCGATTAGAATTACCGTTTAAGATCTATAACGATTTAAATTTGTTTAGTGATGATTATATCTTATAGGCTTTTAGACAGAACTGATATTGATACGGTACTGCTGATTGCAGATGGTCTTTTTACACAGTCGGCTTTTTTAAAATAATTACTTGTCTGTAAAGTAAGTAAGATAGGCGCTACAGCAATATCTAAATATATATAACTCAAAGGTGACTGACTGACTGACATAGTGATCTATCAACGCACAGCCCTAACCACAGGACGGATCGGGCTGAAATTTGACATGCAGGTAGATGTAAGTATCCGCAAAGAAAGATAAAATAGGCGATGAAAGTTTGTATGAAACTTTATCAATTTTAAACCAATCGGGCCAAGCATGCATAAACACATGACGTAGACATTACAGACATCGCAGACAAAGTCGCGAGCACCAGCTTCTTCGATATATTCATAACCATTCATGTGCGAATCCGACTCGCACTTGACTAGTTTTAATTATTTGTTGTAACAGCGGCAATAGACACATTCTGTAAATTTTTTAAGTATCCATCTATTGCGAATTATGAGATTTTATAAACGTAAACATAAACGCATCACACTCAACGGCCCCTATTAAGATCTCATGTGTCGGGTGTCCGGAAACACACACAACACCAACACAAACATCCAAACCACGACAAATATCCGTATGGCCAATAGACACGTTTGCCGCGAGCGGGGATCGAATCTACGACTGTTAGCGCTTCAGTCAGTTGCAGTGACCACTGCTCCAACGTGTCTGTCATCATTCAGCTCGCAGATAGACGGATGGACAGATGAACAGTCGGAGGCTTAGTCATAGTGCCTCGTTTACACTCTTTGGGTACGGAACTTAAATTACTTCAATAGCATCCCGTTGGCACCCTTTGGGTATGGAACTTAAATTACTGCAATAGTGTCTCCCGTTTGCGTCATTTGAGTACGGAACTTTAATCACTTCAATTGTGACCCGTTTGCACCCTTTGGGTATGGAACTTTAAATCAATTCAATTGTGACCTGTTTGCACCCTTTGGGTATGGAACTTCAAATCACTTCAATAGTGACCCGTTTACATCCTTTGGTTATGGAACTTAAATCGCGCCAATAGTGACCTGTTTGCGCCTTTTGGTTAGGGAACTTAAATCACTTCAATAGTGACCCGTTTGCGTCCTTTTGGTATGAAACTTTAAATCACTTTAATTTTATATTGTTGTATTGATAAAATGTTGTTATTGAAAGGGTTCTTAATAATTTGAATGGAATTAGGTCCGAGTCCTAATTTAAAAGACTCCACTAATTACAAAGACAATCTAGCGAAGATTAAGTGGCATTTGTATATTAAAATACAAAACATAAAAGCCGACTGAGAGATTTAAAATCAGAAATGTCGAAACTGCATTTTCAGTTTAGTTTGTATATGAATGACTGTCATTTGTCTGCGGCGAGGTATTCCATAAATCGTCGTGAATTTATTACTCTCGCGGAAAGTGAAAATAGTAGACAGAACACATTTATTTTATGAGCTGCAAATATGGAATAAATCAGAATGGAGTAAAATTCATTCCAATGTGTTTGTATGTACTATTATAAAGCTTAATTTGTTTGTCAAAATGATCTTGGAAGTCGTAAAAATTCGAGTTTAATTTTTTTTTTTTTTGCTTTGAATAACCTGGGTGTTATTCTGAAAAATTGTCGCTATCAAAACCCCCACCGGTGACGCTGTCAAGGCCTGTAGGGCCAACAGCAGTACACATTCAGGAAAAAAAATTGCCATCAAATCATACCATATTAGGACAGGTGTTGATTACAAAATATCACATTTAATACTAGCGGAGAAATAAGAGTAAACTTTAGACAACAAATTAAAAATACGACACCATGGTGGTGTTATCTATAGATCCTTTTAAAAATTCATAGTTATTACAATGAATTTATACCAAATTAAAAAATTAAATAATTATATCAAGAATTTCGGCTGGAGTGGATTCCTATATATACATATATACAGATACATATTATAGATAACATATAAAAGATAGCAAAACTTGCTGTTTAATAATAATTGCCGTCTATCCCTCTTTCATAAAACGTAAAAACGTATGATTGCATGAATAATATGGACTTATTTGAATATGTATCGTGTGTTCATTGTGTTAATTTATTTAGTTTTGTTGGTAGGAATTTCTCTCAATATTTTATTAAATTAAAATTGGTTATAATAATTACAGTTCTGCTGTTCAAAGTGAATGAATATTAAATTTTCACGGTTCTAATGCTAATGTTACATAAAAAATTCTAAATTCTATTAAAAGTATTTATTTCGTTAAAATGTAATTATTGTCTTTTCTATATGAATTGAATTCGTTTGCACTCTCGTTGTACTTATTTCTTTTGTATTTATCCAATATTTTTATATTTTCTCATATTAGACAATGAGTCAATATTACTGCCACAAATATTAGATAATATAATAAAACATTCGGCGCAAGAAGTTATGTAGACTAAATAATTTGTCCTCGTATATTTTAGAAGTTAGGAAAAAATCGTCGAACGATAATTAAATTTTGGAAAAGAAACTTCAACAACATTTCATATAAAATTTGTTTAGTTATGATTCTTCATTTCTTTTGCAGATAATTTATTAAATCAACAAAAATATTAAATATCTATGTCCAATATATAATCAGCTAATTTAAAAACGTATTTCTTGTTCAATTTTTTCTTTGAGGTTATAGCTATGAATTCTTCCTACTTGTTTTACAGTTCAAAATTCAGTACATGTTCGCGTATTTTACGACATTTTAAATTTCGCCTATATAAATTTGATTCCCTTTTAGTCGGTGTCAGCTTCTAGTAGTACTTCCGTACTGTGAACGTGATGCGACTTCAAATATATTTTATCTGTTACCTCCTACAGCTAAGAGTTCACCGGAATTTTATTAGGAGAAGTCAAATCGAATTCAACCAAAATTTAAACTTGTATTTTTTTTAATATCTATATATATTATTTTGTATTCTGATTATATTGATTCAATAAATATAGTTTTTACTATTATAGATAATTAATGATCATTTTACATTGGTATAGTTTGGGTGTATTTCGAAATCAACGATTCAAAAGTGTAAAAGTGCAATACTACATTTCGACGCTAAATGGTTCCTAATGGTGTATGGAAGATAGCAATTCAAGGAGTTAATAGCACTGACCTATATAGTTATAGTGTAAAAAACGTTATTGTGGTAGCTGTAGCGCACTGTCTACATTTCTACCATTTCATTCCTTTCTTCCATTTCTACCAATACTTCCCATCATCCTTCATTACTTTTTAAACTCGCATAATATTTAGGCGTCCTTTGATGCTGAAAATGTCCATGAGCGGAAGTGATTATATCAGGTGAACCGCCTGCTCGCCAGCAAATAGTTCACTTTATTTACACAGGTGTACTATTACGTTTTGAATTAGAAACTATAGGCTGAGTTCATATAATATACAAAAAAATTTATATACTAGAAAAAAGTTTGGACGAGTACTAAAAATAACCTATATTCAAATATTAATATTAATTATAATTATATAGAAAATGAAAAAGCTGAGTTGTATAATATTTTATGGTTTTGTACAATGGCTATCGTCTTCTCATTCAATTTTCATCGCGCCCCTTTTCATCAGTAAAAATATATAGATAGGTCCTAGTCGTTTCAAGTTGCTATTTTTTTCTTTGTTATTTTTTTCAAACTGTAGTTTCTTTAAAAAGTTATATCATAGCAACCTCGCTAAATAAAGGAACAAGAACCGTGAATTTTACAAGTTCTCCGAGGAACGGTGGGGAGGATAAATTCAATAGACTAAATAACCAAGATGAACCAATTAAATGAGATAGAACCTAAAAATAGTATAAGACGCCTGTTTTATTACGGATCCAGAAGTCCCATTTAAAGCAACATGTGGAATCTGACCCGAATGGGAATTATATCCAGAACAGACGGTATTAAGGATACAATTGTTACCATTACACTAGTACATTAATCAGTGTACCAAATAACGATCATAAAATAAAAAAAATACATTTGTACTATTCCTGAGCCTTATATTTATCTATCATGAATTTGCCGTTAGAACATAATAGTTCATAGAACAATATCATTGATTCAGTTTAAATAAGAAAATATGTGATACTATGTCTAGTACACAAATTGATTGTTACCGTTTCAGATCATATATAGTGAAATGTATTTCGTTAATTTGGTATTTTTCTGGTTTTTAGTTTCAAATAGTGAATCAGCGAGAATTTTGGCTGTGTTTCCAAGTCCATCAATAAGCCATCAAATAGTCTATCGTCCTTTGACCCAAGAATTAGCAAAACGTGGTCACGAAGTAGTTGTAATAACAACAGATCCAGCTTTCCCTAAGGACCAAACGCCTAAAAATTTGTACGAACTTGATTTTCACGATTTATCATATAATATATGGAAGAACTTTAAATTGAGAGCTACAGGAAGAAAACGAGATATAATTAGGCAACTATCACTTTTATTTAAGAAATTACCAAAAGTCATCGAACAACAACTACTATCTGAAGAAGTACAAAAAATGATAAACGATAAGCGTACCACTTTTGATTTATTAATAATCGAAGCTCTTAGCCGATCAGCTTTGGGTTATTCTCATATATATAAAGTGCCCGTTATACAAATTAGTTCCCTTGGTGGAATGCCTGGGACGTTCGAAATGGTAGGAGCTCCTTCACATCCAAATTTATATCCTGTAGCATCCCGCCAGAAGACTTATAATCTCACTCTATGGCAAAATGTGTTTGAATTGTACACGTATTGTTTAATTGATAATATTTTCATGAATGCTGAAAGTGATGAAAATGATATGCTTCGAAGAGCAATTGATCCGAACATCCCAGTTCTTGCTGAATTAAAAAATAATGTACAAATGGTCTTTCTGAATGTTCACCCTCTTTGGGACTTCAATCGCCCTGTACCAAAAAATGTGATTCATTTATATGGAATACATAAAAAACCCGAGAAAGATTTACCAAAGGTAAATAATTTATCAATATCGCTTAATAAAAGTATTTTATTAGATTCTCTTGCTATGATTGTAATACCGAGCCTCGGTATCAAACCTTCAACTTACTTAATAAAAGATGGAGATTTTAATTCGTAGGGTATGTTTTTTTTAATATTTTATAACTCCGTCGTTTACTAATCGATTTTAAAAACATTTTTTTTTATTTAATTAAAAAATTATATTTTTAGATTATTTCCATAGAATTTTTGATCGAAATCGAAGTCGGGTTTGTTTTCTTAATTTACCACCAATAGGCTTTCCGCTAATAGGATGGAATATAAGAAAAATAATATATTAATCCACACAAATAATAAATTTTGTTTTAAAGGACCTGAAATTGTACCTGGATGAATCTTTAAACGGCGTTGTTTACGTGAGTTTCGGTACTAATTCGCAGCCTTCATCTTTACCGCCTGATAAGATTCAAATGCTTACCGATGCCTTCTCACAGCTTCATTACGACGTGCTGTTGAAATGGGACAACGAAGAGTTACCTAGTTGTCCGAAAAATGTCAAAGTTGCCAAATGGTTGCCTCAATCTGATATATTAAGTTAGTACACTTGTTCATTACAATCAAACATACAAAATTCTCAACAAAAACAAATCAAACAATAAAAATGCCAAACTACCAGCCCTAGGTAGTTTTTACTCGCGCTGAAAATAGGACTTAAAAAAAACTTCGAAACCCCCGTTGTATTCTCTTCTGAATCAAATTTTGCAAAATCCTATCTTAGTAAGCACTTACGTCGTAATTAGTGGGTGAGATATTTCGCTTTTAAATGTATATCGATTTGTCATTTTTGAATTAACACACCAATTACTATATCTCTGTGTCATGCACCAAAATCAGGAGGGTTATTACGATGAGCTATCGCACTGCAATCTACATGGCCAGTTGATTTATTTCGTTTTGTAACAATCGATTTGTTTCCGTCTCTGCTGTTGCCAATAAAACTAGAAACTTTCATAGGCTATTTTACTCTCTTCGCGTTTTATTTTTTCAACACAAATTATGACCTTATCATACCAAAACTAGCAGTTGCTCACGACTTCATCCGCGTATGTTTTAGAATTACATAGAGACTAATTTTCTTCATACATACTTTACAATCCCCTTGAACCCAAATATCCCCTAATATTGATACATTATGTATTTCACAATAAATTCAAAACTGTCATTATGTGTTTTAAATTAATAGGACTACGGAATTATATATATAAACATTTTTACCGATTTTCGCTACATTAGGAGAAGAATATCGAAAAACCCTGCCTTAGTGATGATACAACCTAAAACAGACCTACTGCCGAAAATTCAAGTTTATAGCCCCAAAGGTTTAGGCTATGCATTGATGAATCAATCAGTCAGTATAAGAATAATTTCAATTGGTTAGATGGTTAAGGCATACGAACGTAATGTACACATTTACTTTTACATTTTAAATATTAGTATAAATTTTATTTTGTTGTATAATGTAAGTACACAATAGTAATTTGTAATTGTAATTTCAGAACATCATAATATCAAAGCATTTGTAACACAAGCAGGACTTCAATCAACCGATGAGGCTATCGATGCCGGTGTGCCTTTGGTAGGCATACCACTTTTATCAGACCAATGGTTCAATTCAGAAAAATATGAATTCTATAAAATCGGTATTAATCTGGATATGGAAACTCTAACGGAGGATATCTTCAGAAATGCTATAGAAACCGTTATACATGATGAGAGGTATTTTTTATTTTTCCTTTAATGTGAAACTCTTTGATTTTATTATTTGAGATTCTAAGTAAAAATCCTTATGTATTTAATGTCAATTAGTTATTGAAATATATTTTAATTATTATAAGATTTTTATTTGTATTATTTATTCACGTATATTATTTCTCCAGGTTGTTTTTATCGGTATAAAATATATCTTTTTTTTAATTAATATTATGTCTTTTTTATAGCTATAGAAAAAATATTGTATATCTACGATCCATGGTGCGGGATGAACCACAAACAGCACTGCAGCGCGCCGTGTGGTGGACGGAGCACGTGCTCCGGCACGGTGGCGCTCACATGCGCGCGCCCGCCGCTAACATGCACTGGACTGAATACTATGAACTAGATTTAATAGCAGTATTGTGTATATTATTTTGTTTTATAATTTTAATGAGTTATTTTATTTTTGTAGCTATCTCTAGACTTTGTCAAAGTTGGAATTTGTGAGATGGAAAACTGATTATTAATTAATGAAATATTTATGTCAGATTTTTTTATGTTGTAGTTACAACGTGTATGAAAAAAAAATATTGTTGAACCTCGCCATTTTATCCCGACTAAAACAATTTTTAACATGACTCGCAGCGCGCTGCGTGTTAGACGCAGCACATGCTAAAATACTCTAGGCTAAGTACTATGAATTCGATTTAATACTGTATTTATGCATGTTTATTCCTTTCATAAATTTTGTGTGTCTGAATTCAAAACTTCGAGGGTTAACTACACGAGCTATCTCTAGAATCTTCTCGCATTTGTCAAAATTAATTTAAAGGAAATCTAAGTAACAATTTAACAAGAATTCTATCTCTTAATGAATAATTAATTTATAATGTTACTTTTTTACTTATAATTTTGTAAGAGAAAATATGCAATATATGACGAATTAATTAATAATATGTGTTTTGTTAATGTAAAATATATGATTATACGAATACTATATATTCTTACGTATGAACTTAAAGCAAATTAAAAAAAATATTTGCACAAGTGTTCAGGTGTTGTTCAGGTAGGTTAAGTATCTTCGTCCTTAATTATTATAGGTCATGAGAATGCTTTAAACAATGACATACCAGCGACGAGAAGTTTACACAGTATAAATGTTATACAGAGTAATTTTATCTCTTTCAAAATTAAAAGTATTATAAAAGTGTTCCGAAATACAATCCAATATTACCAGACAAAATATATTTTTACAGATTGACCTATTTTTTTTTTGTTCCTTAGCTGTTATGGTATTATATTGTATTTTTTTTATTTGTATAAGATTTAATTGCTTCCAAATACACTAACCTATTTACCTGTTTTATATATTTCGTATCGTAAGCCATCTGTAAATTAAAATTAAGATTTTGTTTTAAATATAAAAAAAAGGTAAATGAGCAAACATATGTTAAGTGGTTACTACTGCTCATAAACATTTGCAACATCAGAGGCTTCGCGGTTGTGTTGCCGACCTTTTATGGTAAAGTGTCTGTCTATACACTCGGCGCTTGAAAACCTCCAAATTATAGCGCTCTGGGAAAACCTCTGGAGGAAGATCATTCTATAGCCTGCATGTACACGGTAAAAAGGCTTGTGAAGCACGCACTTGGATGCCGTCCATGCTGGATGCATGGTGGCGTGGACATCCTGTATACAGCTCAATAATATTATCGTGTTTACTTATAGCTGAAAAATAATAATATCTGAGTCATACTTTTTAATTCTTCATTTCGAACATGACGTTTTTTAGAATGTACAATATTTTATTTACCATTTATTTCTTGATTATAAAAATTGAGTCCGCAAGAATTCTGGCCGTCATCCCAACTCCGTCAATAAGTCATCAAGTAGTGTTTCGTCCTTTGTTCCAAGAACTAGCAAAGCGTAATCATGAAGTTGTTGTGATAACTACAGATCCAGCATTCACTAAGGAAGAAGCCCCTAAAAATCTTCTAGAAATTGACGTTCATGACATATCATATAATACATTGAAAAACTTCACGCTACCTATAGGAAGTAAAGCAGACATTTACACACAAATGTCAAGAGCTCAAGAAGCGATGTCAATAATAATAGATAAACAGTTCCAAACAGAAGAAGTACAAAATATATTAAACGATAGGGAAAATAAATTTGATTTGTTGTTTGCTGAACTATATGCGCTGCCAGCATTGGGTTATTCACATTTCATCAAAGGACCGGTGATTCAGTTGAGTTCTTTTAGCAGTTTTCGCATGACTTTTGAAGATATAGGAGCATCGTCACATCCCAATTTATATCCATTAGGATCGCGCCAGTTAATCCACAATGTCTCATTGTGGGAGAATATATCTGAACTATTTACATATTGGTCGATACGAAAAAGTATTAATTATTGGGAGGACAATGAAAATAAAATGTTAAAAACAATTTTCGATCCACAAATAAGCAGTCTTGACCAATTAAAAAGCAAGGTTCACATGTTATTTTTAAACATTCATCCTCTTTGGGATTTTAATCGTCCTGTGTCAAAGAATGTTATATATTTATCAGGAATACATCAAATTCGTAAGAAAAAATTACCTAAGGTAATTAATAAATTGTTTATAATATTGTCATTATCCATGTGGTATATACAAAATGTGTTCCAATATATTAATTTCCTCGTGTCTATGCATTCATTAGTGACAGAGGGATACGTGCTTTTATCGTCCAATGAATCACTATTGCAACTCAAAGGGGAAATACTGCTTGTACTTGTACAGGGCATCACTTGTACAGTTTGGTTAAAATTTTTACTAAGCATTTAATTTTTATTAACAGGACATCAAAAGTTATCTAGATAACTCTAAAAACGGTATTGTCTATATGAGTTTTGGTACAAATGCTCATTCATCTCTCCTAAAAGCTGAAAGGATTCGAATAATTATGAAAGTTTTGTCACAACTTCCCTATGACGTGTTGCTGAAATGGGACAAAGATCTGCTCGGGTGTCCAAATAATGTAAAAATCAAGACCTGGTTTCCACAATCTAATTTATTGAGTAAGTTGAATATACTAAATATTCGATAAATACACTAAATTTATCTATTTAACGTTGTCTTAGATTTTCGTGATTATTACTCATTGAAATAAAACTATTTTAAACGGATTTAAAACACACACAGCCACCACGAAACGCTGCAAAGTGCTCGAAACGTCGGGATGATAAAAATATTTAATATACGCGATTTAAGTCCGTTTGTCTTACAAAAAAGAGCTATTCGAGCAATATATAGTCTCGGAGCTCGAGACTCCCTTAGGGATGTATTTAAGAAGATAGATATTCTCACGGTTGCGTCACAATACATTTACGTTAATATTTTATATATCTTTCAAAATAGTGATGGTTTTCCTAAGAACAGTGACAGGCATTGTGTAAACACTAGAAGAAAAAATAAACTTTTCATACCAAACTTTCGTCTTCATAAAGTCAGTTCATCGTTTCTGGGATTTGGTATTTGCATCTATAATAAAATCCCGCAAACAGTTTTACATTTGCCACTTAATAAGTTTAAAGCCTACGTTAAAAAATCTTTAATAAATAAAGCATATTATACCATACAAGAATATTTTGACGACAAAGAGGCGTGGATTTGATAAGCGTTGATTTTCTATCCGGATAACAAAATTAAAATGTAATAAAAATACATTATGTATAAATGATTTTAAAAGAGTTACTATCGAGTTTCTTGCCGGTTCTTCTCGGTAGAGACTACATTCCGAACCGGTGGTAGCTTTATAAAAATTAAAAATTAAAATATGACATGTAACTTGACGATTCGAAAGTGCTGTTAAAGCCCATTTGAATAAAGTATATTTTGAGTTTGAGTTTGAGTTTGAGTTTGAGTTTAAAATAGTTTTATTTCAATTTTACCAACGTTAGCAGAACGATATTTAAAAGTAAAAAACCTAAGTAAATTATTTTTAATTAAAAAAAAAATTAATACTTTGAAACTGGATCTTGTAGGCTCGTGTAGTAAATATAGGTATCATTTATGAAAAAGATTAAAAAAAAAATACTTTTTAACATAGATACTGGTAACGATAGCTTATATTTACAGGACATACAAACATCAAAGCATTTGTAACACAAGGAGGACTTCAGTCCACTGACGAAGCTATTGATGCCGGTGTACCTTTGGTTGCTATACCGTTGTTAGGAGATCAATGGTTTAATGCAAAGATGTATGAGATTTATAAAATTGGTATAAAACTCGAGATGGAAACCCTTACAGAGAATGATTTTAGAAATGCAATTGAAACTGTGATAAATAATACGAGGTAAAGTATTTTTTTACAAGTTTTTTTAATATATCATCAAGTTTAGAAATTACTATCGGTTCTCCACTACTGATAAAGCATGGTCCACATTCTCTATGACTAAAATAATAATAATTGAAAACGCAACACGGTAACGAAGTCAAAATGACACTTCTCGCGGCTTTTCAACTAACAGACGCATACAAAAATAAAATTTGTTGAAAAATAAAATTCATGTACAGTTTTCAGGCAGATAATTTAAACAAACACGTTACGCTATCGTTGGTATTTTTATGGAGTATTTTTATGGAGAATAACTGTCTGTTTGATATAACTACATATTTATGCAACCTACCAATGTCACCAGAAACAGCAATAGTGTGATGACGTTAAAGTAGTGCAATACTTTAATTATTTATCATAATTTATTAAATGCACCATGTAAATCAATTTTATACTTTCAACTTAAATTTCAAATAACATAGCGTGCAAAAACGGCCTTATCAATTTTATCGATCTTTCTCTGACAACCTTCAGTGTTACGAATTTAGAAAGAGATATAAGAGAATTTACAAGATCGCAAATAAAAAACGCAAAGTCGTGTTTGGATTCCTAGTATACTACATAGTAGAATAGCTAGTAAACTCATAATAAATTCCGACAAAACTAAATAAATCAAAAATCCCACGACCTCTTTCGCGTGGACTTGGCATATCGCATACAAAGCAAGGCCTCCCAAGAAAATAATATATTCCTCGCGTTAATAACATTTTGTACTTCCTAGAAGCTGATCCTTATATGTGACACTATTAAATGGTGCAATAATATAGAATGTTTTATTTTTTTTCAAAATCAGCGGGTTCGATTTTGGACTAGGAAAATAAAATTTCTTAAATAAAAATAGCCAACGTTATTCCTTATAATATAATATCTGCAAGTGAAAATCCAGTCAAAATCGGTCCACCCGCTTCAAAGATTAGCCGGAACAGCAGACCGAAAGCTGTTAATTTGACATAAACATACACTTTAAATTTATTTATTTGTATAGATGATCCGATATACCAAAACTAAAAACAAATCGAACATAAACCTCATGAAATTACTAACTTATTGAGACCATTTGAACGAGCCCTAACATAATACTTCTGCTGTGAGTTGGTGAGGAGTTGTAAATCCCGCTGATTTCATTATTAATACTGCATCATTGGGTCAAGGTTTGGTAACTATGTCATTTTGATATCATTCAAAATGTAGTCAAGTTCGAGTCGATTCGAAATTGCTCAGATCCTTTCAACGAATAGAAAAGAGCTGATAACCTTCCAACATTTTATTCAACAGATCTTCATAAGTTATAGCTAAAAACTCCGAATTCGACTTTTTGTGGGTAGAAACATTATTACTTATCAGCATCCATGTATGAGATATATCAATAATGTCTCTAAACACTACTAGTAATTCCAGTTATTCGGATTTCAAAACCAAACTACTTTATCGATTTTGATAACAATTTTATGGTACCAATCTCAAAATCCCTTATAATAAAAAAAAAATTAAATCGATTATGAAATGACGGACTTCCGAGGCTAAAAACATACGCTACGAATTGAAGTCAGTTGAAAAATATTAAATTTAACAATAAGAAAAAAAACTTATTATTGTTCTTTTAAGTTAAAGAAAAAAATATAATCCAATATCGACCCAAATAACATCTCGTAATACGAAAGTTATTTTTGCAGTTATCGAAAAAATATTATAAAACTACGTTCCATGATGCGGGATGGAGCGGAAACAGCGCTGCAGCGCGCCGTGTGGTGGACGGAGCACGTGTTGCGGCACGGCGGCGCTCACGTGCGCGCGCCCGCCGCCAACATGCTCTGGACTGAATACTATGAACTAGATTTAATTGCTATATTATGTACTATTATTGGTTCTATGATTGTAATGAATTATTATATTTTTGTAGCTATTTTTAAAATTTTATCGCGTTCTATTTCAAAATTAATCGGATGGTAAACTGATTAATTAAATAATTTATTAAATGTGAGATTGTTTATTATTTCGTATTCAATTGTATCTCTATTATATACACTCTTATAAATAATAATTTTCATAATACCTGGCAATTTTGTCCGGACTAAGATAACTTACGTTCTTTTTTTTTCTTAAATTTTTAATCTGTCTTCGCATTTGTAGCTCTTCTGGTATTGCAAATGTTTATGGACGGCAGTGAACATCAGGCGAATTAACATTAGAAAAATGTTAAATTCTTAACATACCAAAGAGAAGGATGATATAATATAATACTTTTTTCTTCATTAAGGATTTAAGAATTTCTTGTATATATTAAAATGCATAACCAAAGAAATAAGATTAAATCGCGATATAAAATTTTAGATCATCAAAAATCATTTAAGCAAACGTAACACATTACTCAATAGAAAATTGTATCGCAGAAGCTCCAAAGCTTAATTCTCTATACGCTATCTTTTTGCCGAGTCATGTTCTATTGATAGTGCTCATTCTTTATTATATAAACCGTTTTCAATACTCCCATTATATTTTCCACATTAAAGTGGAGTAAAAGGACTTATTCTTCGATATTTTATTTTGGTATTTTCTATCTAAGGTTGGATTCGATCAAATATAATACTTTCTAAAAAAGTATTGTTACTCTAGAAAAATATAATGAAAGACAAAAGAACTACTGATCGAACTAAATCAAAATAAAAAAGTTTCATCGAAGTGGGCAATTTTTTTATCCGTTAAAATTCACATCTTCACCACTAAACGAATTTTGATGAAATTTGGTATAGAGATAGATTGGAACTTGGATCTAGGCTACTTTATACTGCGATAGTAAAACTCGAAGGAGATGAGATAAGGTAGGGAAAGTAAATAAGGAAATTCTTATATATAAGTTTGACAGACGCGTTGGCGCAATGGTCACTGCAACTAACTAAAGCGCTAACGGTCGCGGGTTCGATCCCCGCTCACGGCAAACGTGTGTATTGGCCATACAGATGTTTGTCGTGGTCTGGGTGTTTGTGTTAGTGTTGTGAGTGTTTCCGGACCCCCGACACAAGGTCCTGAGATCTTAATGGGGGCCGTTGAGTGTGATGCGTTATTTATTTATTATTTATTATATATAAGTACATACAGTAAACTTAGATATAAATTATCGAGTGGTCTGTCCATTGCATCGCAAAACTAGACAAGTAAAATTGCCTTGAATAAACTTAGTCGACTTGTTATAGTTATTAACTAGCTGTGCCCCGTGGTTTCACCCGCGTTCATTTGAGGAATAATTAAAAAGTAAAGTAAACTAACAGCCTGTAAATATCCCACAGCTGGGCAAGGCCTCGTCTCCTATTAAGGAGAAGGTTTTAGAGCTTAATCCACCACGCTGCTCTACTGCGGGTTGGCAGATATATGTACATGTGTCAGAATTTCTTCCGACACATGCAGGTTTCCTCACGATGTTTTCCTTCACCGCCGAGATCGAGATGAATTTAAACACTAATTTAGCACTTGAAAAATCAGTGGTGCTAGCCGGGGTTTGAACCGACGATCATCGGTTGAGATCGACGTGTTCTAACCACTGGGCCATCTCGGCTCAAGGAATAATTATATTTATATAATGTGTTCCTTCTTTACTTGAATCAGTTATTGCCATATATTTCATTCGATTCTATTTTATTTTTGCGTATTATTTTTATGAAAGTAAATAAATATTTTAAAATGAGTCATTCCTTATAATATTAGCTATCTGTAAGTGGAAGTACCGTCAAAATCGGTCTTGCCGTTTTAGATATTAGCCGGAATAAACAGACAAACAGACAGTAAGACAGACCGATAGATCAGATCGTCAATTAAAAATTTTAAAAAATTGTGTATTTGATGTAAGTTCCATGTATACTTTCAAATGCATTTAGTCATAAGCTGTTAATTTGATATTACAAACAGATACTTCAATTGTATTACACCAAGCATTTTATTCCTTTGTCGCCTTTCGTCACAGCAATTTTGTTTAAGACATAAACTTCAGACGAATGGACCGAAATATGTAGCTATGAATTATTACCGTTTCCGACGCGGTGGAAATTTTATTAGTACCAGCAAGGGTTGAGCCGTGATGCGAAGGCGGTACATAAAACGAAGGTCGTGTTTCCCACCGGTGCCATCTGTCCGAGTTGTAATGAATTAACTTTGAGTAACTGTGTGGTGTGATAAAAACTTTCTGTAATAAAATGAGGTGTAAAAATTTTAAACGGACCGATGAAATCTGATAAAACGTGATATTTCGTGGAATTGTAGTGTCTACTGTTTGCGAAAATTTTTTAGGTTGTTTTTTTTTTTTTTTTTTTTTTAAGTACATTATAAATTAATGCCTGGTCATGTTATGGTGTCTTATTATCATTTAAATTATAAATGCTTTAAAAGCAAAGTACGCAATTTCGTTTCCTTGGATGACATACTAATTTATGTTAATTAGAATTAAAAAATAAACTACTGAACCGATTTCGATGCTAATTCTATAAAACCATTTGGAACGTATCCCATTTTAAATAAATAAAACATCATAGTATATACTTATAAAATCACTTGTCCTGATTCATTAACGCAGAGCCTAAATCGCTGTGGCTACAAATTTGAAATTTTGACAGTAGGTACCTTTTAAGTAATAATTCACTAAGAAAGTTTTTTTCGGTATTCCACCTCAAATGGGTATTAACCCTATTATAGGGGTAAAACGTTTGTATGGAAAATATTATTTCGTAGTCGCGTTAATTTAAAATTTGACACACATGTTTTTAGATGATAGTAATAAGACGTGAAACATAAAACGTACGAATATCATCCTCTGTTGGACTGCAATGGGGTGATAAAGTTTATATGGCGAAAATTTAATTTTTTGACCCATTATATTTAAACTTAGCATAAATATTCTCTTATGGGTGAATAAATAAATATGTCTTATATTGGTATACTAGAATTTCATAGTCATCATTTCTCTCTGCTAGGGGGTAATAAATCGCTGGTAGATCAATTTACCTAAAATTTTGAGTTATTGACGTTGGAATAAAAAAAGGGTTTTTTTATTATTTTACTAGTATAAACGTCGGTATGCAAAATGTTATTCTGTGGGCATATTTACTTAAAACTTCATATATATACTTTTTGATGCTAATAATGTAATGTAAAACACAAAACGCAGTATTTTATCAGCTTTCGTTATCGCTTTTATCAAATTCCAAAATATATGCGAGAAAAGCCGAGAGAAACTGCTAGTTGCTAAACTAATTAGTTGTATGTATGTAATACTTGTATGTATGTAGTATGAGTTCTAAGGAATAAAATTAAAATATATACATATATAATACGAAGTCCTTTTTTAGTCGTTCTAATAGGAAGTCAATAATTACCAAATTTTAATTCGATTAAAAAAAATAATAATATAAAATACATCACATTAAATGTTTACGTTCGATCCCAGCTACATTGCAATTGTTGATTTCATGCTTAGAATTTATTATTATAGATTTTGTAATAAATAGGTAATACACAAGTATTAGCGATTCTCTGTATCAAGTCTTGTTACATTAAACGAACAAAGAAGAAATGTATTACAATATTTAATTAAAAGATAACATTTATTGTTTTATTCGTTTAAGATAATACTATTATTATTTCATCTCCTTTGTGATATAATTGATTTATTTTTGTTGTTTATTATTTCCGTTGAAGCATATTATGCTGCTTGTAATATGATAAGTCTATTTCATTTGTATAATTGCTCTGGTTTAGTGGTACTCACGCCCAACGCCGATGATTACGGGATCGATTCCCGCTCGGAACAGAAATTTGTAGTCCTATAAATATTGGTTCCTAGGTCTTTGACCTTGTGGGTCTCCCCACCGTGCCTCAGAGAGCACATAAAGCCCGGTTGTTATCACAATCACCTGATAATGATCGATGCTCTTAGTAGGGAGATTATTCTAGTCTTAATGGTTACTGTTTTGTCTTCAGTATTTGCGGAGGTCTGATGGCAATGGTTCTGAGCTAAAATCAGTAATTTGCCAATAACTGGATTAGAATAATAAACAAACCTTGAGATAATTAGGAAAAATACTAAGTAGATGATGATGATGTTTTGTATAACTATTTAAATGCTTAAAAAAACATTGATCGAGTATCGCATTGCTACTAGTATACGGGCTAGCTAGTCCGAATAAATACAATACACTCGCCGAAAGTCGACGTGAAGTACATGGCTGCATTTCCTACGGCGACTGAAAAGTCGTTTGCCTGCTACAATTATCAAAAAATAACATAAAACTTCGAAATGAAACATAATATTTATATAGCAAATGGCAAATTGGACGCACAGAAGCAAAACTATGTCGAGCCATATCGACTTGGTTTTGAATCTGTTTTTAATAAATTAGTGTTAACAAGTACATAGCGTTTACGTCGTACGGTCGGTGGTACGGGGTCCATCACGTTTTGTATCAAAACTAAACTGTATGTAAGTATAACCAAAAGTATTAGGTGGTTAAACCGACAGTTTCGACTTGGAGGTCCATTTCTCAAACGTAAGTGTGCATGACATAGTCCCCCACTATCCAACACGTCTCTGTCCACGTGACTAACTACAATATCACCGCGTTTACATATATATATATATATATAGATTATTGTGTAAGATTATTGTATATCTTAAAATATGGAACACACTTCAATATTCGAAACATTAAATTAAGTATCTTTTTTCTGTACTTATTGAGTTTATATGAGTGTAAAAAATTTTGAATAATGCTAAATACGTGACGCTATATCAGAATACATCAATTTCTCCGACTTTTTGTGGGTTGACTTATTATTGCTTATCAGCATCCAATTATTAATAGCATACACATTAGACATGTTGGTGAAATGGTCACTGCAACTGCGGTTGCGGGTTCGATCCCCACTCATGGCTGTTTGTCGTGGTCTGGGTGTTTGTGTCTGTGCTGTGCGTGTTTCAAAGGGTGCGAGCTTTGCCCAAGATGTCGATTTTCAAATAAGTAATAAAAATATCGAAAATTGTTATAATTTTTTTATTTGATTTCGGTCAATACTAATATTTATGATACTAGTAACGGATTATTTCATGCTTCAATGGAATGTTCACACGACATCATATTAGATGCTGAATTTTGCGAGCCAATTTCATGTTAAAAAAACTTTACTTAGATGTAAGACTTGCAGTATGTAATTATACTTTTAACTTACTATATTTCACGGAATAGAATAATAAATATATTAATACCAATTAAATTAGTTTTTGAAATCGGCCCATTAAAAAAAAGTTTATAATTATGTCAACCATACAAAATCTGCAAAAAATTAGATATTTGCACCTGTATGTGTTAACTAGTTGCGTCACGCGATTTCACTCGCATATATGGTTATTGCTTCACTTCTATGAGTCGTATCTTGATGTAATATAGCATATGACTTTCCTCAATAATCAGGCTATCCGACGCGAAAAAAAAAATGTGATCGGTAGTTTCAGAGATTACCCCTTACACACGTACTTACAAAGAAACAAATTTTACCTATTTATAATATTAGTGTAGATTTAAACATAATTATATAAAACATTTGATATATAAATTAAGATAAGACCTTGTGTTCCGTATATTATCAATCGACAACAACTTTCCTCCAGAGCGAACGTCACTTGAATAAATGAAAAGGGGATTGTTCTCGATAGTAGTGTAATTTATAATTATGCTTTAATATCAATATTTTCAAAACCACTCCCGTTTCAAAACCTTTCTAAAATGAGAATGATTAAAATATTGTGTTTTGTTGTGACAGCGATTTCAATAAAAAATTGTGAACCGGCAAGGATTTTAGGCATGTTCCCAGCGCCAGTTTTAAGCCATCAAATAGTATTCAAAGCGTTGACTCAGGAACTAGCAAAGAGGGGACATCAAGTGACTGTAGTGACGAGTTTTTCGATTAAAAACGATGAAAAACTAGACAATTACACCGAAATTGATCTAACGCAAATCGGAAAAACAGGACGAAATATGTTATTGAAAAAGCAATTGAACAAAATCGTTGATATGCACGATCAGTTTGAGATGACCATGAAATTAGCTTTCAATTTTGTGAATATGATATTGGAAACTAGAGAAATACAGGATTTGGTAAAATACAATAAATTTGATCTAATATTGGTTGAAGATTGTACTAAATCAGCATTGATTTTGTCTCATTTACTTAAAGCGCCAGCTATATTAATCAGTTCCTTTGGAGGGAGTTTTGGAACATTTGAAACTGTCGGTGGTGTGGTACACCCATTGTTGTATCCTCTAGCGACAAGGAAACGTTTTCGTAACCTTTCGAATTGGGATAAGATTTCGGAAATGTTTACTGAATATCGCTTGCAGAAAATTCATAGTGAGTTAATAATGGCGCAAAATGAAATGAATAAAGAAAAGCACGGTGCAAATACTCCGACGATGGATGAGTTGAAAGAAAATGTTCAGATGGTATTTTTAAATATACACTCAATTTGGGATTCTAATCGTCCGGTCCCTCCAAATGTTGTATATTTGGGAGGATTGCACTGTAAATCCCAAAAGGGATTGCCAAAGGTAAGTGTGAAGTTATCTCTGGGGTTCTTGTCACTATTTTACTTGTAATTATGAATATTTTGTGAATGTAAAGACGAGCGATCTATCCTAGAGAAAGGGAGGGTAACTGATCAACAAGCTACCATAGGCAAAACTAACAGTAAGTAAAAAAAATAAGATGCTGAAATTATTTTATGTTTCAATGCATTTGCAATTGTAATCCAAACTCATATGATCATACGTTTTAAAAATATACACAAAGACCAAATTTTGCTCGGTATTTCTTTGGTAAATAGTGTCTTAGGAATTAAATTTATTTATTTTTTATCGGCATCCAACTGTAAACATATTTTTGCAAGGATAGGGGATAATGACGATAAAGTCTTTTAAATTGCATTTTTGTTGTTTTTTATAGATGGTGGTATTGTTCCAACATTTATAGTAGCAAAATATTTAAAATTTCGATAAATATTTTGCGAAAGGCAGAGCTGTTATGTTTAGCCACCGTTAAAGCATTTGTGATACTCCTAATGGGCCTGTTGATATCACTATTACCTATCGAGTTTCTTGCCGGTTCTTCTCGGTAGAATCTACATTCCGAACCGATGGTAGATTTTCCTTAACTTTACTTTTTGTTTTTTGACGTTTCAAAAGTGTTTTTAAAAGCCTACTTCAATGAAGTATATTTTGATTTTAATTTTCACTACGCCGTAATAATTTGTGTTTAAAAGTGAAAATTGTTATAATTTGCAGGACCTAAAGTCGTCATTAGATTCTTCTGTAAGAGGTGCTATTTATGTAAGTTTTGGTACAACCGTGGACCTATCGATCTTTACGGAGAATATTCTGCGGAAATTTATCAACGTTTTTTCTAAATTACCATATGATGTCTATATGAAATGGGACGATGAAAAATTACCTGGATTATCGAGAAATGTCAAAATATCAAAATGGTTTCCGCAATCTGACCTTCTTCGTAAGTACAATTTATGAACTTCGATCAAATAAATGATGATATGTATAATAATATAAGACCTTCAATAGGAAATGAAATAAAATGTTTTATTTTTAAGACCCGATCCAAAAAGAGGGATGTTATAATTTTGACGTGGGTATATTTCTATATGTCTGTCTGTGGCAATATATCTCCTTAACGATTAAACCAACTTTGATGAGTTTTTTTTGCTTTAAAACATATAACCGAGGTGATTCTTATATGAGCTATAATTTATAAAGATCTGTTCAGACATCTGATCGATTTGAAACTTACTATATTATAGCATCTATGATATCAATACATTTGCGTTAATATTGTATCAACAAGCTTGACTCAATACTGCAGTATCATCTGGAATCAGCAGAATACACAAATCCTCATCTACTTATAACAAAAGCATAGTATAAGGGCTTGTTGAAATAGTCTCAATAAAAAGACTGTGGGTGTTTTTAAATTTTCAATTTTATTTATTTAATTTTTTAGTATCATTATTTCTATTACAGGCGTTTGTGAAATTACAAGTACTAAAATGTTTGAAATACTAACAGTGTTAAACACGACTCGAAACAGACTTAGGGATGAAATAATGTTTTGATTATTTTTAATGTAGTTTTTTTGTCAACAGAACATCCAAATATCAAGTTATTTATAACACAAGGAGGACTACAATCTACTGATGAGGCTATAGCAGCCGGAGTACCACTTATAGGACTACCAATACTTTGGGACCAATGGTTCAATGCTGATAAATATGTTCAACTAAAAATTGGTATACAATTAGATTTAGAAACACTTACAGAAGATGAATTAAAAAACGGTATTGAAACTGTTTTAAACGACAGAGAGTAAGTCAATGATTCTATCGTATATGTATATTTTCAGATAATGTCTTGTCTTAGTCTAATCTATACTTATAATAAATCTGTAGAGAGGTCAATTCTGTACATGAAATATATTTTCAAAATAACTATCAGGGGGTGATTAGTGATCGGTACTGATGCCAAAAATGCAATCAGTAAAATTTTTGTCTATCTGTCTGTCTGTCTGTCTGTATGTTCCTTATAGAAACAAAAACTACTCGACGGATTTTAACGAAACTTAGTACAATTATTCTTTATACTCCTGGGCAGGTTATAGTATATTTTTCATCGCGTTACAATCAAGAGGAGCAGAGTAGTGAAGGGAAATTTTGGGAAAACGGGAGACGTTTCTCCAATTTTTAAGCTTCCGTCGCGTATGCAGCCTTAATGGTCAAAGGTACACAGAAATCATGTATGACGGAAATATTCTACATAAAATTTTCTAAAAAATATTCCGCAACAGCATATGTCTATCTTTTATGGTTAACTCACAATAACACGTGTAACTCCTGATAGCTTAGTAGTTCGGAGCATTCTGATTGTATTTGTTTACTCTTACGTTTATAAGACTCTCACTCATCCCTAAATTTAAAAAATTAACATTATTACCTATTTAATAAAAAAATAATGAAAACAAGTATTGTGGATTAACATATTATATTTCCCTACTTAAATACGATAATTAATCTGTCTGTCACATCAAAACCACTGAACCCCGAGGTAGGAAATACGCTACTTTTTTTCAAAAAATGACGAAAACGCGGACGAAGTCGCAGGGCAAAGCTAGTATGAAATAACTCTGTAATCTACTAACAGATACGTATAAGTTATGAAAGCTGTTAATGTAAAAAATAAGGCACTGATAGTAAATTTAATTTAATTATTTAGATTAATGGCTGACAGTAAATCATTACAAGTGTAAAGTGAAAAATAAGTTATGTAAATCTTTATGAAAGTCTGTGAGCAATAATTTATAAATGTAATAATCAGTAAAAGATATTAGACCGTAAATAAACCTAACGGTAGTTTAATTGTATTGACTTTAATAATTTTTGTAGCAAATATCAAAACAGCAATATTGCTAAAATATTGCTAATTCAGCAGTGACATGTTCAGTATGGATTTTGTATAAGGCAATCACAATCTCCATCGCGTTTTCTCCATTCTACGAGACATTGGCGAAATAACATGTGTCTAATTGGCACAACTAAAAGCCATAAACCAAAGAATTGAATTGAATTATAAGGCAATTAAGTATTGTAGTTAATTATTTTCATATTACAGATACTACAACAACATCGTTAAGTTGCGATCTATAATGCTCGATTCGCCTCAATCATCTCTTGAACGTGCTGTTTGGTGGACGGAATATGTCTTACGTCACGGAGCAGTGCACCTTCGAGCACCAGCTGTTAACATGTCCTGGATTGATTATTACGAAATCAAAACTGTTTTGTATTTATTGGCCATAGTCATTATCGTAATATCAATAGTAGTAATAACATTAAAGTACCTGCTAAAATTTATTTTTAATAAACATATTTTGAATAAAGATAAAATTCATTGAATGGATTAAAAATTATTGGAGCGTGATGTTGAAATGAAGGTTTTTACATTCATAGGTATTGATATTGGATTGAAATAAAATCTATAATTAGACAAAGTATATTATTTTTAGGGTTTTGTACCCCAATGTGCCGAGATGGCCTAGTGGATAGAACACGTCGACCTTCACCGATGTTCGCGGGTTCTCAAACCCCGGCTAGCACCGCTGATTTTTCAAGTGCTAAATTTGTGTTTAAATTCATCTCGAGCTCGGCGGTGAGGGAAAACCTCGTGAGGAAACCCGCATGTGGCGGGAGAAATTCTGACAAATGTATACCCGCCCGTAGGGGAGCAGCGTGGTGGATTAAGCTCTAAACCTTCTCCTTAATAGGAGACGAGGCCTTCGCCCAGGAGTGTGATATTTACAGGCTGTTAGTTTACTTTACTTTTTAATTATTCCTCAAATTAACGCGGGTGAAACCACGGGGCACAGCTAGTAATAACTATAACAAGTCAACTAAGTTTATCCAAGGCAATTTTACTTGTCTAGCTTTGCGATGCAATGGACAGATCACTCGATAATTTATATCTAAGTATGTATGTAGTTACTTTACTTTACTTTTACCCCAATGGTGCCAACGGGACCTTATACTAAGCCGCCATAGCTCATTAACCATAATAGAGTTGAAATTTTTACAGAATGTTAATTTTCAGTTCCACAATAAATTGTTATACCAACAATGAATAAAAACCGGTAAAATATTTGTCGGACTCTCACAAGAAGGGTTATAATATGCATATTGCTTTAGTGCATAAGTTGTCTATTCTATATAAGTATTTAAAAAGTCCATAGTGACATACCTTGTGCGGTGATACGGAGACGTTCATGTACAAATCCAACTCGCAATTAATCGATTTTATAAATTTGACAAATTATTCTTATCGGTCGCGGTAGAATTTTGTTTGAGGTTAGTGAGTACACTATTTTTACGAATATATTTTCAATTAATTAGGTCTTTTTCTCGAAGAAAAATTCTAAACGTTTACTTTAATTAATAGAAATAATTTGTAGAAGGTTTCATTAAAATTATTCATTAAGTAAAATACTCCTTTTGACTGTCTTTTATTTATAATCCTTATTATAAATATTATTTGTAAAGCAAATATGGACGCTGATAAGCAATAATGTGTCAACCCGCACGGACTTCATTTTGAGAAAATGGCGTCTAAAGATGTCAAACCTATTCTTAACAAATATGTTTGAAGACGTATAAATCCATCTTTTCTTGTAATTTTGATAAAATTCATAGTGAATTAAAAGCAGATTAGTATTATAAAAAGTTTTATCAAATAATAAGTTTTTCTAATACAGGAGATTTTTTTATATTGCAAAGGATGGCCCACACTTCAATATCGAAACGTTTCATTAAATAACTTTTTTCCATATTTATTTACTTTAGATGACTTGAAATTTTTTTCAATAATGTTAAATACATGATGTACTACCAGAATACGTCAGTATCTTCAAATGCGACATCTTGTGGGTTGACACATTATTGCTTATCGGCATCCATATATACTAATAAGTATTGTAGTACATTTTAGCTAACATCCATAAAAAAACTGTAAGTATACATTTATCGTTTTATATTAAAAAACTGAATAATTATATGGTATAATTCAGAAAGTGCTTTAATATTTCAATAGCAGGACACACCTTTTTCCGATGTCGCTATTCCTTTACATTTCACCCCAGGCGTTTCACAAAATATGAGTTTGAAAAAATAATCCCAAAATGTTTCCGTGGAAATCTGTTTCGTTTTCAGTTAGCAACCTTGTACATTCATTGTTAACCTCGTGATGTTAACTCATGAAATATTTAGAGTGCTTTTACAATATTTTTTCTTGCCAACCGATAAAAGGCAGACGAAGCTGAAGACAGAAAAGAGTACATTAATACACATTACATTACATCTCGTCTGCCACCTTTACGTTGCGCTAAAAAGCCTTTAAAAGAAGTTGTCTGTAAATGTACCGAAGTTAACAAGGTTTCGCGACAATTACGCAGGCAATTTCGCCACAAATTTTCACCAGTTCTGTCTGATTAATGGGAGGAAAAGTTTATGAATAAATTAGGGGTAATTGAAAAATATTCGTTTTGACATCAAATAATTTGCATTAAGACTTTAGATTTTTTAATATTTACATATTATAGATTTAGATAATATTTGTTGGTACGTTAGACAGCAATACCATTGAAATAAAACTATTTTAAACGGATTTAAATCGCGTATATTAATTATTTTTATCATCCCGACGTTTCGAGCACTTTGCAGCGTTCGTGGTCACGGGTAGACTAAGGTGACATTTGTCTATTTGAGGTTTGAGAAAAATATTATTTACAACTACCGCCAACGGTTTTTTAGATGGTATCTTGAATAACGTTCCGGTTGCACGCAGAAGGCACTTACTGTATCTTTTGGTCTTGCAGTTTGTTGGACTTGGCATATAATACCATACTACAAAACAATACTATACTACAAAAGACGCAATAAAACCATGTTCAAAACGTGTCTAGCTAAATATTGTTTAAAAATTGCTTTATATATAGTAAAATCATGACAAACTTATTAATATAATGTCACACATTACATTTAACGTCTAATATAGGCTTTAGACATCAGTTAAACGCATGCTAAGCGTCTAAAACACGTCAAACTCAAAACTGTCTTTAGACACGGATTTGTAGTACGGATTTTTTAAAACACGCGTTTAACATATGTTTAAATCTTTTGTAGTAATGCAGTAAGGGTCAACATTTTTTTTAATGACTACATAAAACCTTGTATAAATAATTTAGCAAATATTTTGATATAGTTATCATTGCTACTATAAATTTAAAAGAGGAATTATTATTATTCATATGATGTAAAATACACTTACCATAAAAACACCTTAAGGCTCAAACGAAATGTAGAGTGGTATTAGAGTTTCGTGATTGATTAAAAAATATTTAAAAATAAAAAAAATATTTTCACAATAAAAAAATAGTGTGTTAAATATAATTAACGTAGCAAAAAATATATCGCGTAAGAAGAGCGAAATAACGGTAAAATTAAATTACGAAAGATCAAAGTCGACATCCCTTATCCCGTCATTTATTCGTAGCTTATATGAAATATTTCATAAAAAAAAAACAAACGATAATATTCTCCTACATTTATACACATACATTATACCTACTCACATTACTTTTTAACCAACTTCGAAAAAAGTGATTCATCAAAAAGTTTACTTTTACAGCTAAACTCAAACAATTAATCATTATTATATATTTTAAACTTTCGCGATTTATACTATTCATATTTAATATAACGGGTCTTATCGATAACTAATGGTAGTAATACCTTTCGTCTTGGTCACGAGCTGACTCTTTATGACGACGAATGTAACTTCGTCGAAACGTCGGGTAATAAAAAGGTATTACTACCATTAGTTGTCGCGATAAGACCCGTTATATTAAATATGAATTAATCATTATACCCAAAAAACCTGAAAGGGTCCAGCTGTTTGAATTCGTCGATCTCAACTGATGATAGAGGGTTCAACTCTGGGCTAACCTCTAAGTTTTCAACTTCTAAAGCTATGTTTCAATTCATCTATAAGTGTAAAAGTTAAAGTAAATTCACAGCCTGTTAATATCCCGCTGCTGAGCAAAGATCTCCTCTCCTATTAAGGAGAAGGCTTAGAGTTTAATCCACCACGTTGCTCCACTGCGGGTTGGCGGATTTACATGTGTCAGAACTTCTTTCGGCACATGCAGGTTTCCTCACGATGTTTTCCTTCACCACCGAGCTCAAGATAAATTTAAACACAAATTTAGCACTTGCAAATTCAGTGGTGCTAGCCGGGGTTTGAACCCGCGATCATCTGTTGAGATCGACGTGTTCTAACCACTAGGCCATATCAGCTCACTATACATGTAAATTACATCATAATAGGATTTCCTATATAAAAACATCCTCAATAAATCTACATATGTTGGAAAAAAAATTTATACACGTATCCGTCAACGTTAGAGCTACGTCGTGGATGAAGCTCTGCTTTCTCAACGAGAGGAATATTTACAGATTGTTATTGTACAATACATGATGTAAAGGAAGTTTCAGTTAATATATTTTATGTATTCATACAAGATATAATAACTATTGTTAAATGTTTGCTCATCCTCGTTCATATCGGATATCACGAGGACATCGCTCTTGTTATATTGGTTTAAGTTTAAAACATATTATTGAAAGTAACCTACAGTTGTGTCTAATGGATATGTCTTAATTTAAAACTCACTAGCTTTCGTTCGCTTGTTTATTTTGTTTTAAAATAATGACCATTTAGATCTACCTTTCAAATGGTATCATAATTTTAATTTTAATTTTCGATTTTCGATAATTCGCTTTATACCTTATTGGGTATTCGCAAGTACAACATAACTTTGACATGCTACTGACAACTTCCCCATGTCTATGTAATGTTATTTAAGAGGTAAAGCTAACACACCTCTCTAATTCAGGTACTCACTTCCAATAATGTGCTTCAGACTTTATTCTTATACCGGAACATATCAATGTTTGTTATTGCATCAACAATTCCTAGGATATAATAACATACATAAAAGAAAGACAGCGTGCACTCTTTCAAGTATCATGGTTGGTGAAATTACATCTTTGCAAAGTGAAAGGTTTGATGCCTTTCCTTCTTTCTTATACGCGTTAATTGTAGTAAAATATAACGAAATTAAAAAAAATCTTAAAACAAATATTAACCCGACTAGATATTTGAAACGAACCGAATTTGAGATTCGGTCACTACACGGCCGGTTTTACTAAAATTCAATTTAGTCTGCAAAAGTTTATCAAGGCTGTAAAAAGAACCAATCAAATACAAGAAGCAGCTTGAGAACAATTGTTTGTCTATTAACAAACGAAACCACGCAAATTCAATATTCATTGGTACGTTCACAAATTGTTTGCAATTGTAATTAACGAGTAACATTTATGATAATCGCGATCAAACCACTACCGCCAATAGGACAATTGGACTTCATTTTGCTAATATCGCGGTCAATACTTGATTCAAATTTAGCATTATAAATAAAAATATCTGATAAATTAAATATTTCATTTAAATAGGCTCCCAGCTCTCTCACTCACCGTACGAAAGGCAAAAAGGTAGTGACACTATCAGATAATTCAATAATATTGGTTATGTTATTTTTTCAAAATCAACAGCTTCGATTATTGACTACGAAACATTTAGTGAACATTGGCCGTGAGGGGTTGGCTATTCCTTACAGTTTCGGAAATGATCATCATAAAAAATTCACCCGTATATCATAATATACATAAATTAGGTAAGTTATTTAAAGAAATTACATGTGTAGTCAACGTCCGAGCGATCGATTTCGGGCACCGCCCGTATTATAATAAGCCGGAATCACAGACAAAGTTGAATGGGAACCAACTGACGACACACACCGCCCCACAAGTTATTCAATTCCCGTAGCAGATGCAACGGCTCCAAATGTCATCAAAGTGTGAATAATTTAACTTTCATACCGTGGGATTGTTATTTGATATTTAGGTGTAACGTTTTCATCCATTTAAAAAAAAATAGGAAGTTATATGCTTTTTAAATTTTTGTTACGTCCTAAATACGTCATATGTGAAATAAAGACAGTATAATTTATTGTATACCAAGGATACAAACAATAATATTATATTATAGTAATATTGGCGATAAACCAATCTTAATAATTCTTATCCTTGAAAGGATACTTTTAGATTTACTTCCATAGAATTGTTGTGTAAATTGTTCAATTTAGTTTATAAATTAAAATAACTGATATAAATACGTTGTCCAGGTAAACGCAATTGTGTATTTCGAAAGCAGTTTCTTTTTTTAAATCTATATTAATATAAATACAGAGATAAAATTTGTTTATAAATTTTGTAAATAGTTTGTAAATTTTGTAATTGTCTTAGATATAATTTTTTTGGTTATTAGCTTCGTACACTCCCATTTCCTCTTGTTATGGCCCTGTTCCATCATTTAACCTTAACTATTTCACTTGATTTTTGGTGGGCACCTAGTTCAACAAACATATCGCTGCTTTTCAAGAATATCGATGCAACTAAAAATGATCAATTTTAGGGAATAGGGTTTTTAAATTTCTTTATTAACGTGTTGGTGCATAGCTGCAAAAATCAAACGATCCCTTGATGTTATAACTTTATCGATTTAAAGAAAATTCATCATCTCAACTCTTTTCATGACAAAACAACAAAGATTTATGGTCTTTTGACATAATTAGTTCTATTTATTAGAATTTTGAGTTACTACAATATTCTTGCAAACCAGCGATATATCACTGTGGTTAGACAGTGGACGAACTGTGGTATACGCATGTTGACTTTGGTTTTTGGGCGCCAAAATTGCTGGCTGTTCTCAAATGTTGTCATTCGTAGATTTCTCGATTTATACAATAGATGATCTGCATGTAACGTGAGCGCATGGGGAAGAGAGACCAATGACAATGAAATACATAGGATTACTATTAGACTTTTTATAATTATTGCGTTTGTAATCACTTAGAAAGATTTTATAAAGTTCATCACAGAGGATATCGCTGGTTTGCAATAATATCGTAGTAATTCAAAATTCTAACAAATAGAACTAAGTATGTCAAAAGACCATAAATCTTTGATGTTTTATCATGAAAAGAGATGCGAAGATGAATTGCCTTTAAATCAATAAAGTTATAACATCATGGGATCGTTTAAATTTTGCAGCAATACATTAATAAAGAAATTTAAAAATCCCATTTCCTAAAATTCATAATTTTTAGTTGCATCGATGTTCTTGAAAAGCAGCGATATTGGGGCATAAAAATTGGTGACGATGGTTGTCGGTGTTGAAGAAAATTGGTGTATTGTCCACGTAAATGATGTCAGTGTCATTTTTTTTAGTTAGTAATTTTTGTAATGCTGGGAGTATCCCTTGTCTATTTTCAATATCTAAGTACACATACCAAGACAATCATTCTATGCTTTACTGGAATAAGTCTTGGTCAAAAGTAAAATACAGAATAAAATAAAAAAATATTCGTAGTAAGTTTAGGTATTTCGGAATCGAAAAATACGTATATATTTTTCTAAATTTGTTATTGTTATCATTGTCATGATTTTTCACTAACATCGCTTCAATTAATAATAACTTAGTGCCATACGATTAATCTTCTAATTCAAATGAATAGAATAATAAATCTAGCGCTTAGCTATCAATAAATACACAGCTTATTTTAGGCTCAAAATTATTAGTAATCGATTTAATCTTACCATTTACATCACGACTACAGTTAAAATAATATGGATGCTGATAAGCAATAATGTGTCAACCCTCAAAAAGTCATATTCTGAGATATTAACGTATTTTTATACTCTGTCTATTTATCATTATTAAAAAAACTACATCTAAACTAAATAGGTACGGAAAAATTGTTAATTTAATATTTTGAATTTCAAGTAGGTACGTTTCACGTGTTGCATTTTATACAACAATTTCAAATATTTGAAAAACTTTTTATTAAAAAACACATTAAATATATCAATCTGCTTTTAATTTAATGTATTTTTTATCAAAATAGAAAACAACATATGGATATATACGTCTTCTAACAAATTGATTAAGAATACGTTTGACATCTTTAGACGCCATTTTCTCAAAATGGAGTTCGTGTGGCTTGACACAGTATTGCTTATCAGCGTCCATATTTTTATTTTACGCTAATGACTTTCAAATTATAAAGATTAAAATATTTAATAATAAAAATATTTTATTAAAAATATTTATTACAATTTAGTCACTGACTCAAATCTCCCAAGCCATAATATTCCGTAGCTGCCGTTACAGACTCTTCGTCAAAGTTATAAACTTTAAAATCTTGATTAAGTTCATTGATCGTGTATACTTCTTTTGGAGTAAGAGAAAAGTCGAATATGTCTTTATTTAACTTGATATGTTTCATATTTTTCGATCTTGGAATTGGTACAGTTCCACGATCAATCTGAAAAAAAATTAAAACTGATTTTAAAAAGTATTAAAAATTGCGATAGGATAGCCACGTGATTGTACTAAACTATCGCTATCGATATATACTACATTCTCATAGTAGGTTTCATATTTTTGTACTGAAAGCCTCCTTGGATTTCAAAATGCAACATATTTTGATAGCGACACTTAAATCTATGAAATAATCTGTATATGCTAGTCACTGCAGTTACAAATAATTATTTGATGATTTATTCCTAAAAGACACAAAAAATCTCCAAAACATATAAAATATATCGTCCGAGAGACAAAACATGCGGTTTTCTTTCTAGCTTTTTTTATAAAGTCTTAATATGAACAGGTTTATAATCAATAATGAAATTTAAAATTTGATACAAAGATAAAACTTAAACTGTCACGTGTCTAGCTAGACAGTGTTTAAAAATTAAACATTGCTTAAAATATTATCTAAATTCCTTAACAGCGAATAAACTCATAAAAAAACTTAATGATAAAAAGTTACACGTTACCATTTTACAGCTAAAATAAGTTTTAAACATCTATTAAAATCACTTAAACGTATATTATTCTATAATATCTAATCTAAACTCTCGCATGTTTAACTCAAAACTGTCTTTAGACGCGGATTTGTATGGATTTTTTTAAACGCGCGTTTAACATCTGTTTAAATCTTTTGTTGTAAGGCAGAAAAAGTTTTGCAACGATTTAGTTACGCGGTTATAACCATATAAGTCAATCGTATGAAGGACGTCAATAACGTATTCAAATTGAAATATTTATTGTTTTTCATACCAAATATCGAAGAACGATTTGACTGGACGTTTTTCCATATTTCCTTGCTAATCGCTTAAATATCGGTTCTTCGAATGACGAGGAAGGTGGATGTGGTACAAACAGCCTGGGTGTCGTAAATCCAAAAGGTGCATACGACAGTACAGTTATGTTTAGACTTTGACAGTACGTTACAAGATCTAAATTTGTAAAGGTAGGATTAACCTGAAAAGATATATTAATTATTTCATTAAATATTTATTTTTGTTTCCTGTTGCTATTTATTATGGTGACACATGTATATAAACAAGAAAACATTTACCTCGATTTGATTCACAGATGGCACTGTTTGGGAATTAGCCAAAATTCTATTTATGTGGGAACTATTGAAATTGGACACACCTATGGATCGCGTTAAATTTAACTTCTTAGCATCTTCCATCCCTTTCCAAATACTTAAGATATCAAAAACTGCAGCGTTAGCCTGAAAAAAAAAATGTTTTTTTTTAATATGTTTAAATCAGGCAAGTGATTGTGGAGAGATATCCAATATTAATAAAAATACTTGATATTTGTTAGGTTAATTAAAGCTTTATTGATATTGTTAAGACTGGCATTTTGTGTGAGTGTTATAAATTGTCCCAATTACGATCGCCGTTAGTACCAATTCTACTTATTCTCACATGCTCAATAAAACAAGGAACATTGATAGCAAGAGCTCTTTAAATATTGTCATTGACATAACACATCAAATCCAAGTAGATCTTTATTTCTCACCTTTGTGCTTATCAAAAATTGTATTAATTATGATTTATTAATATAAAATAAACTTACTAAGTTTTCTGAATTGTGTATAAGATATAAATCCACATAATCAACGTTCAATCTCTTTAAAGATTCTTTAAGTCCTGGAACTACTCCTTCTCTTGTACCAACACTGAGATGCAGCTTTAAAACGGAGAAAGATATAATTAGGCGTAATAATAATATTACTTTGTCTGAAGCGTTTTCAACACATATATTGGTAATTTTGGTTATAACTGAATGAAAAAGTTTTACCTTAGTAGTAATAAATAATTCTTCTCTTGTTACGACTCCACGACTGATGACATCAGCAATCGCTTCTCCTACATGCCCTTCGTTGAGGTACGCCACTGCGGTATCAATTTGTCTATATCCAGATTCAATGGCTTTTATCACAGCTGGTTTTAATAACTCTATGTCTTGCATCTTAAATTGATATATAGATTTTAATAAGTAATAAAATAAATCGATACCAAAAGCATGTTAAAGAATCATATTTCTTTAAAAATTATGATGATGATGATATTTATTTAAAAAATAATAATTATTATGCTTGTAGTTTATAGGCCTTGTCCATCTATTAGACTTTTATACGTCGCGTCGTTCAGAATGAGAAACAAAAAACGGTCGTATGAGGTTTTTTTTATTTTAGCACACCATTAATATATTGTATTCTGTAACTCACTTTTCCGAGGGTCCCGAATGACAATGCTGGTATCTTGTTCCCATCATTTAATAGTAAAGTTTCTGGAAACACCTTGGCAAATGATACCTATAATTAAAATAAATTAAATTTACCAATTTCATTGCCAATTGTGGAGATTTGTATTTGGAAGAAAGAAGAAGAAAGAACAAAATTTTTATTAACAGAATAAAAAAAAAAAATATTATCCTGCCAAACGGAAAACCACTTCAGTTTCTGTTGAGGTCAACAGAGACTTACCATTTCAGTTTGGTTGGCTTATAGTTATGTAATTTAAGCAAAAGGATATAAGTTAGTATAACAAAATAAAATATACTTCACATTATACAAATTGGATCATTCATAAAATAGAGGTTACCTTTAATAATAGTTTTTGTTAACATTTTTTTAATTTGTTATAGAGAGAGATTACAATGATTAAGTAACATCGATGCATCCAACATCATAACCTTTCGTTTATAATTTAGTAGTACGATATTGAAATAAATTTGCACTGTACTTACTGTCGCTATCACTAGCACTGATAACAAAATATGAAACATTTTGTCCAGTTTACTGAAACTTTATAATTATTAGAGTCGGTTTATATACAACGGCTTATACAAACAACTAGCTACAAAATTATATTGTGGTAATTAACATGATAAGAATTTTTAGAGATAATAACTAATACCACTTTTATTTATTGTGAATATTATATTAGTCTGTTAAGTTTTTATCAACATAATAAAGTAAATTGTTTAAAATTCAAAGGCAAAGCACTCTATCTATATAGTAACAATTTACCAATGTATGTTAGCAATGGTAGTAATGCACCATAAAATTATAATCACAGTAAAAAAATTGAACCCTCAAATAATCACGTGTACATTTCAAGTCATATTTCTAGACTCACAACTCTTTAAAATTGGATTTAGCGCGGTGGTCGTCTAGATAACTTCATAAAAATGTCTGACGTTCATGACTCAGTTGCAAGTGGATTTCAGCTGCAGGCAGTTCTGCTTGGAAGGTCCGTTTGGGGTGCCTGTGATCTAAAATCGCGATAAGCTCATAATTGTCATAATTTTTTTTTTCTTTAAAACCTTGTAATTTGCCAAATTATTTTGTAATATTTTTTACATTTTTGAGGTTATTTTGAAGTTATGTAGAATTTTTTTGTTTTATTTTAGGTTAGTTGTAAATGGAACGTGAGTTTCCAATAATTAGTAATTGGCAAATTGCAGAGCTGTGAAAAGGAGAAGTACCTTTCGGTAATACACCTTAATATGAGCAAGATCATAAAATTTTAGTGAGCTTCCATATCGGCAAATCACAGCAAAGTAAAAAAAAATATATTTATGAATAATTTGTGAAGTATTGCGTAACAAAATTTAGCTTCTCTAAAAATTATGGAAGACTTAACGAATTGACTTGACAAAAATGGATAAATAAAATTGGTTTAAATGATCACCATATACCAGGGTAAGAACACATGATACCACTATTGTGATACATGTTGGCGAACCCAGAGGGGCTGCTAAAATGTATGATGTAATTCCTACGTAATGTACAAATCTAAAATTAAGTCTGCTATACTTCGTAAACAATTTCTAAAGCAATTGGCTGTAAATTTGTAAAATTAAAAAAAAAATTACAGCCAATTGCAAGAATTAGCTTACAAATATTACTTTGACCTCTCCAAAAATGAATACAAAGGCATTATGAAATTCTAGACTTTCTTTACTAGTATCTACAGCGGGCAATTAGGCAGGCAGGCATCAGGCAGCTCGCCTTCGTAGAATAACTTCCATGTACATATGTCCGAGAACTAAGGACCATAATACTAAGATCGAATGCTCTTTAGACGCCACAATCGCGTCTGTAATAAGTAATGACCATATAATACTAGGCTGTCAAAGCTGTGACGGAGAAATCTAGTTTTAATTGCGCTAGTAGTTTTATTATTCATGGGTCCCCCCTCTCTGACAACTTATATATTATAATTTTATATTATATTTTTGTGTTACTATTACGAAGTTAAAACAAATATTTAAATTTTACCCGATAAGGTATTTTTTGCATTACACCACAATGGCCGATTTTGGGCGCCATAACGGTAAAAAGAAAAAAAAAATTGAACGAACTGTTTTAAGTGCGGTATTGTTGAATATGTATTTAAAAATCATTATATTAGGTTTCTTATATCATTTTTCAATCAGAATAACCGTTTAGAATCTATAACGATTTAAATTTGGTTATTAAAGTTTTCTCTATGGTCTTTTACGCAGTCGGGGTGTCACGGCAGTTTGCTCAAGTGATCCCGTGACGTCCTACTAAAACGATGAGGGCACCGTTGGGTTCTGTCCGTCACAGTCTGGTGCATTCGGTTCCAGGAGTCCTACATACCCGCCTGATCTCCCAGTCGGGGTGCATAAAAAACATTCCCCAGCGACAAAAAACAAGTTATGTATTTTACGCAGTTGGGTTTTTGATTTTCACCTAATTACTTGTTGAGCAAACCGAACTTATATCGGTCAGTATATGACAGCTTCTATTAATATTAAATATAATTTAGAAAAAAAATGCTAAAACTTGTACAATGAACCAATAAAATACAAAAGGCGTGTGGATAATTGTCAGTCTATTACGAAACAATTACGAAAGCAACAACGAAAACTGGTAAATTCAATATTCATTCGCACGTTCACAAATTGTAATTAACGAGCTACATTTATGATGATAATCGCGATCAAATAACGACAATACAACTGGACTTCATTTTGCTACGTTATTTGGATGTTGATAAACAATAATGTGCCAACCCACAAAATACAATTTCGGAGATATTGATGTATTTCGATTTAACGTTACTAAAACAAAATCAAGTCATCTAAACTAAATCAGCACAGAAAAACGTTCTTAATTTGATGTTTCGAATTTCAAGTGCGATTCATATACTGCAATTTATACAATAATTTCAAATATTGGAAAAACTTTTGATTAGATAATATATTAAATATATCAATCTGCTTTTAATTAATTAAACCTTTTTCGAAACAGAAAAGAGAAGATGGATATATACTTCTTCAAAATAATTTTATAAAATAGGTTTCACATCTTTCGACGCCCTCTTCTCAAAATAAAGTGCGTGTGGCTTGACTGTATTGCTTATCAGCGTCCATTTATGAATCAATCTTAAAAATATTTTTAAAGGGTAAACTTTCAGATTTCATTCCATAGAATTTTTATTCAAATTGTTTCATTTATTGTTATACAAATTAAAATAAATATTTTATATTATTTGTTTCCATTATTAGATAATTAATCTGCAATTACTTTAAATTACCCCTAAAGATTAAGTTTTCTTTATAATTTCATAATAAGATAAAACCAGATACTTGAGTTTAAAGACAATCGAAAGTCCCAAATACTTATTCTGATGACAATGACGATAATTATTTTTTTATGATGATAATATAGAACCGTTCGTGTGGGAGTATGATACCAACATAACTTGTTTCTAAATATACGAAATATAGGTCGATAAGTACTGAAATTATATATAGGTACATGAAACTTCTAGGTCAGGCCCTTGATTACAGTAGGTTTCTGTGAATGAATACCTTTTAATTTGGAATATTAATATTCAGAAAATTATGTCAGTCGTAATTTATTAAAATGTTATCTATAATGTGTATACGATCCCAGGAATTAAATCATAATTTTTTTTTACTTTTTTACAGTTTATTGTCTATATATATGATAAATATTTAAGTCGAAATCAATTTAATGTGGAATTTAGTATTATAAACAATGGGTTGATAAGTATAAAATGCGGAATTTTAATTAATGATAATAAATTTAAAAATAATATTCATCGATATAATCATCTAATGAGACTAAACAACTTTTAAGCTGAATTGAAATGGTAAAAATAAAATTACAATATAATAAAAATTATACAATCCATTGATACATAAATATTTACAAATCGTAATAATTACTGTTCGAATCATGTCCGCGCGGAATGGTAGCGAGAATGCTTGTTGTTTGTTGAGAATGCGTTAAACAGTTATAATATGAACATTGTTTATAGTCTAGGAGTATATATGTCTAGCAGTATATGCATAAAGTGAAAAGTCCACTAATTAAAAATATTTATTGAAATTTAGTCATTGACTTAAATTTCCCAAGCCGAAATATTCCGTAGTTGCAATGACTGACTCTTCATCAAAGTTATAAACCTTAACATCTTGATTAAGTTCATTGATTGTGTATATTTCTTTTGGAGTAAGGGAAAAGTCGAATATGTCTTTATTTATCTTGATATGTTCCATGTTTTTCGATCTGGGTATCGGTATAGTTCCACGATCAATCTGAAACATAATTCAAAGCAAATTATGAAAATTATTAACAAAAAAAATTTCAATGTGACAGAATTAGCCCCCCAATTGTGTAAAACTGATATAGCTTTTAGATGTTAGTATATCCCAAACGCCTTCTTTCATTGTCGAAATAAAGCGTTTTTGATAGCCACAATTTTACACTTACTTCTGTAAATTAATCTATATTTGTAGCTACAAAGAATTATTCAGTTTATTATATTAATAAGACATATCAAATTAAAATTGATAAGTAAAATTTTAGATGCCAATCGTTTGGAGAACATCAATAACATTTACATTTTAATTTTGTTATTCATACCAGGTATCGAAGAACGATTTGACTGGTCGTTTTCCCGTATTTTCTTGCTAGTCGCTTAAATACCGGTTCTTCGAATGACGACGTCGTCGGGTGTAATACGAACGGCCTGGGTGGCATAAATCCAAAAGGCGCATACGACAGTACAGTTATGTTTAAACTTTGAGAAAACGCTACAAGATCTAAATTTGTAAAAGTAGGATTAACCTGAAAGATATATAAATTATTTCATTAAAAACAAATAATAAATGAATTTACATTTTTATTTGTATTGCTATTTAATACGGTGAGCACATAGTGACTTAGAAACAATAAATCATTTACCTCGATTTGATTTACAGATGGTACTGTTTGGGAATTAGCCAAAATTTTATTTATGTGGGAACTATTGAAATTTGACACGCCGATGGATCGTGCCAAATTTAATTTCTTTGCATCTTCCAACCCTTTCCAAATGCTTAAGATATCATAAACTGCAACACCAGCCTAAAAATATCGTCTGTTTTTAAAATGATAAAATTAGATAAGTGATTATGTGGACTTATTGAGAAAAAGATTAAATTAAAATATTTGATAATTGTGATTCTCAATTCATTATAAGAAATAAAGGTAGTGCTCTAATTGTAATAAATTTAAAGTACATATTAAAAAGTCCTTAATAGCTACGGCTTATTATTCTGTTCGAGATTATATAGACGATAAAGATGCTTGGATTTAGTATAAGCTGGATTCACACAGGGTATTAAATATATTTGTAACTCATAAATGTATGTACCCATTGTAAAACTTTTTAAAAGAGTAACCATCGAGTTTCTTGCCGGTTCTTCTCAGTAATATCTACATCCGGAACCGGTGGTTTATTCATTAAATTCTTTTTTGTATCTGTATTGATGATTCAAAAGTGCTTGTAAAAGCCTACTTAATATGCTATAATTTTGATTTTTTTAACACTATTAAAACTTGCATTTTATGTAGGATTCAGATAAATTGTGTCGATATAAATTATAAAAACGATAGCATCAGTTTATTAGGTAACTTGCTATCTCACGACTAATTCTCACAGATCGAATAAAAGCTAAAACATCGGTAGCAACAACTTTTATATATTTTCATTTTGATTGTGAACTGTGACTGAAAAACCTATTTAAACTCACGTGACAAGTAAAACTGTAAATCCAAGTAGCCATATTTTTCTCACGTCTTAATTTATCACAAGCTAAATAAATACATTGCTTATCAAAAACTATTATGGGTAATTAATATAAAATATACTTACTATGTTATCTGGGTTGTGTATCAGACATAAATCTACATAATCAACCTTCAATCTGTTTAAAGATTCCTTAAGTCCTGGAACTACAGCTTCTCTTGTACCGACACTAGGATGCAGCTTTAAAGGAAGAAAGATATAATAATAATAACATTACTTCCTTACTATAGATATACACCGTTTCTTAAAAATGGTAATGCTCTGCTCTACTGGATTCGGTCAATTATCACAGACAGGCAATAGACCTGATGTTGTGATAGTTGATCAATTAACGCATCCAGCAATTCTTGATATAGCTTTTCCACGTAATGAAAATCTCTTGAAAGCCAAAAAGAAAAATTAAATTGATTTACACCTTGCCCACGAGATTGCTGCCATGTTGAGTGTAGACTCAGCAATAATTGTTCCTATTGTCGTCTCGGTCAACGGACTATTTGCGAAAGTTTCGACCAACACCTTAAGGAACTCTCGCTGGGCTACTGGATCACGGGTAGGATACAAAACTCAGTGTTGCTAGAGATGTTACGCATAGTGAGGAGATTCCTCAGCCTGGAGCCCTAGCTGCTGGTGACTTGAAATCTTTGCGACCAGTGGACTTTACTATCTTATGATTATATTTATTCTGGCCATATGTAAAATTATAAAAAATAAGTTAAAATAATATGTTTGAGGTTTTATTTACAATTGAATGAAAAAGTTTTACCTTAGTAGTAATATATAATTCTTCTCTCTTTACGACTCCACGGCTGATGACATCAGCAATCGCTTCCCCTACATGCTCTTCGTTGAGGTACGCCGCTGCGGTATCAATTTGTCTATATCCAGATTCAATGGCTCTTATCACAGCTGGTTTTAATAACTCTATGTCTTGTATCTTAAATTGGTATTAAATTTTTAATAACATAAAATAAAAGATCATTAAAAATAAGTAAATAAAATTATACATAATTATGTTTTGAAAATATATCTACATCTATCAAGAATCTGTTAAAGAAGTATACTGAAATTTCATTTTTGTAGATTGTAAATCCTCTCCAAGATATTTACAAGTCAATCAATGATTATATTACTGTAGAGGTATTTTATAATACTCACTCTTCCAAAAGTACCGAAAGACAATGCTGGGATCTTGTTACCATCATTCAATAGCAAAGTTTCAGGAAACAATTCAGCATTCGATACCTATAGTTAAAATATTAATATTAAAGAAATAAAATTCAGTAACAAAAGTTCGTAATTACTTTTTTAATGACTTAAAAATTAAAATTCATTCTAAGTTCAGATGGAATTAAGATAATTAGATGGTTTATTTATATTGATTGATCCAATTTGTATTATATATTGTAATCGTTCCAGGATTTATTACCTCCTAGCGTCATTTAATTATTCTCCCTAAGTAATATTTGTGCTGAATATAAGGATAATCGGTCAAAAAAATATATTTTCTCCAAACAAACTTTACTACCTCTTCTTTACCCCCTTGCACCCTTGTGTGGAATATTAGTACCCAGTTTTCTATTTTATATTTCATTACTATCACCCAGATGTATGTGTATTAAGTTTTAAGTAAATACGACCACGGAAAAAGATTTTGCCTACAAACGTTTTTACCCCTTTTCACCCTCTTAGGGGTGAATAATCAAAAAATCCTTACTTAGTGGATGCCTACAACCTAAAAGCCACCTACGGCCAAAATTTCAAGTTCGTAGCTCCAGCGGCTTAGGCTCTGCGTTGATGAATCAGTCAGGACAAGTGATTTTATATGTATAGATAGATGTACTGTGTGTTTAACAAATTAGGTCATTATTCATGTAAACTTTAATTTTAATAGTAATACCAAAGACGTAGTCGTATCAAGGACGGAGACTATTAAAGCCAAAGATTGACAAGATACAATTTCCAATTATTAAAACGAAGCCCCAAAAACCTATGTCACTTTACCAACGCTAAGAGACTTACATTACACTTGTAAGTTTTTACCAGGTTACAATGTTGTTTTGTATCAATAAGTAATGAAACTAAATTTTACGTTTACGGTAATAAAATTTTAGATTTCATTCAGACGGATCTTATTGTGAATGCTAGTTTCGCGATTTTTCTCTTTCCCCGACGATGTGTAAACATTTGAAGACAAGAACGTATGTATATTAGATAGAGGCTTTGACAGATAACGGATTGTAGACATACATACTAATATTGTTGTTACTGATAAAGCTGATACTATAATAAATATAAAAGCGAATAGAAATCACCTTCGTCAGGATTAGACACGATTCATATCTTCTAGATGCAATCGGAGAACAAGACAGCATTTCAAAACCAATTGTGTAATTACCCTTCACTTTAGTATTAGAAATCAATCGCAACCAACAACAACGCTACACGGAACAAAAGCGATTCCTGGAACCAGCAGCACGTGTATGACGACGGTCACAAGCTAAATGCCGCCCATGTAGCCGTGCGAACCATCGACACGACGCCTCGTCAGATGTTAACAGTTACGAGTCGCTGTCAAATCTAGTTCTGACGTAATTCAACAAGTGGCGCTACGACTGCGCCGTCAAATATTTCACTTTTACTTGTGTTTAATAACACAAAACAAAACATTTTAATAACCAAAACAAATAAATAAAATTTTAAAAGTAGTCTATGCTCTCTAAGTCCCATATAACATTAGCTAAGACAGACAGACAAAATTTCAAGAATTGTTTTTTTATGTAAGAACCGCATATAGTTTCTTATACATTTAGTTCAAAGCTGTTAATTTGAAATTAAAAACACATACTTTAATTTTAGTTTAGTATAGACTACAGCCTAAGGCAGGAATTACATTTTATAATTTTACAGTCGTAATTGATATAAAACAACAACAACAAAACAGTTACCTTGGTAACCTTACGAAATCTGTGTCTGTCAAAAGTAAAGGCACAGACATTAAATTATTTCCATTGTAAAGCAATGACAAAAGACTTATGTAAATCTTTACAAAAGTCTGAAAGCAAAACGTATAAGTGTAATTCGCGCTTAAAGTTTCTCGATATATGGGTCACTGTAAAACTGTAAATACCATTTGATTGTTATCTCTCTAGTAAGATTGTAAACTGCCTATACATTGTACTTTCCTTACAAAAGTTTGTTTATTATTATTAATTTAGTTAGGTTGACTTAGAACCTAAATAATAATACCCTAACCCAACCTGACTTAATTTACTTCGATAGATACCGAAAACATATGCCTTAAATTGTAGCAATTTATGTATAGCTACGCTACACAATCCTTCGAAAATTTACAATCCCGCAATATAGATTATAATCTAACAGTACACACAATAATTTTACGGTGACAAATGACTATGATGCAGTAAAATTTTCATATAAATCCATTCAGTACTTTTTACGTGCACAGTAACCGTTCACCCTCACATTTTTTTCATTTATAATATAAGAAAAATTAATTTGTTTTAAACTAGCATCCACTCGCACAACTTTAAAGTTTCATCAAAATATTTTTAGTAGTTTTGCTTAAAAAAGCAACATCCATCCATCCTTTTTTCTTTTGTTAGAAAATTAAATGCATTTTTTGCATCCCGCAAGAGGCTTGCTTATGCTTATGCTCAGGCGGGTATGTGAGACTCCCTGACTCAGAAGACGAATCCGACTACCCACTAAAACGAACATCCCTGCTACACCGCTCTTGGGGCACCACGCTATGGTGCATTTCACCATGTCACTCCCGGACGTAATTCCATCCTTCGCATTCATGAAAGTATCTAGTAAGATATTAAAATAAATTTAATTTGCATTGTACTCACTGTGAGTATCACTAGCACTGAAAACAACATACGAAACATTTTGTCCACTTCACTGAAACTGTATTAATGTAAGACTTAGTTTTATACAATAGCTGAAGTTGCTACTAAATTATATTGCTGTAATTAACACGATAAGAATTCATAAAGATAACATCTAATACCATTTTAATTTTTTATTAATATTACTTTAGACTGTTTAAGTTTTTATCAACACAATAAAGTTAATTGTTTTAGTTTTAAAGGCAAAGTACTCATCACCTATAGTAACAATTATCCGATACTACCACGTGATTCTCCTTTTTTAATTATATAGGTATGTAAAACCAGTTTCTAAAACCGACTTCCATAACAGAGAATTTATCGGATCCTTTTTTATGTATGTCTACCGATATCTCGAAAACGGCTTGACCGAATTGGTTAATCCTTTTTTTGATTGAAAGAGTATACTTCCAGATTGGTTCCATTGATTTATTATCTAAATCGGTTCATTAGTTTGGTTTTAAAGTGTAAATAACCAGAATGAGTATGTCATTCGAGTGAAAAAATGGCGTATATTGATTTTAAAATCAGTTTTTAATATCTGCAGTACCATTAGAACCGCATATTCATTGCAAGCTTTAAACTCGTATTACTATCGTAGGTAATTGGTAGCGAAAGATAAACGTCTGGATTTCACTAACTAAAACGCAACGCTATCATAACCAATTAGGATTGGCAAAACTTTTACTTCGACTTGATTTAAAACTTACTGTTACCAATTCATTCAAAATTCTGTTTCAACGGAAAGTTTCACAATTAGCCATAATATTAGGTCTTTCTACGAGATAGCGCAAAGGACATCGTCCTTCTGTAAGATACTGTAATGCAAATGGCGACAAAAATATTAACACAGGTTTTTGCGAAGTGAAAGAGTACATAATTGACTAAAATTATAAATTAAAAAAAATCTATTCATTGAGACCATTTCAACGAGCACCAACACCATACCACAGCTGTTAATTGGTGAGGAGTTGTGTATGCTTTTGATCCTGGCTCCAGTAAGGAACCAAGAATTCCATAATTTTGGACAGTCAGTTATGTTGCATGCATAGGCGTTTAAAATTTTAGGTCAAACATATGTTCGAAATAAATCAAATATCTATTGTGCATGTAAGATTGCTACCGCAGTTAATAAAAAAAGAGCTCATGATCTTGAAATTGCTTGACCGATTTAAATACACGTTAAAAACTAGAACAGCCATACTTCTCAAGATCGCGCCAGCCAGCAAGATCGTCTGATTTTACTTCGGGAAGACTTTCTTTTGTGACTTCGTATTTAAAATAACCTCAGACCTATAAAGTCCTCAAAGAGACTTCGTTAAATTACGAAAGCCTAACGCCGGAAGTTCTGTCAAATATCATTTTCTCGCTGGAATCTTTTGAGATTTCGAAATAGTCTTTCTTGCTGTAAAGTAACAAGACTGTAAAAACAGGTCAACCGAAACAACATAATAAACATTGTAATGAGCCAACCAATGTCTATATAATTAAATATCCATATGATATAAGTTATCAACCACGTTATACTTTTTATATATTTATCAACATTATTCATTTTCACACACAGTATCACTTGTACTTATGCAAAAAATTCTTAAATAATGAATTATCAGATGAACTTTGTAATTCTTCATAGTAATTTCAAAGAAAAGTTATAATTTTTAAAAATCTTAAATACAAACCAGTGTGGCAGCAATGCATTCTGGATTGGATTGAAAGGAAAAGATGTTTGGTACTATACTATTTCTATTTACAATGATGATAATAATAACAAAGACAGTTCGTGAACAAAAAATATAACTTAATGCTCAAATATTTACTTTATTTCGATTATAATATAAATTACTATAACAGACCGTAATAATCAATGATTGCGTCAAACGATTCTTTATCGAAGTTGTAAGTTCTTTCGTCTTCATTAAGTTTATTAATTCTCTTAATTTCATTTTGAGTAAGCGAAAAATCGAATACGTCGAAATTTGACTTAATGTGTTCTAGGTTATGCGACCTCGGTATAGGTACGGTTCCTCGATCCATCTGAAATGAATTAAAATAATTTTTATCTTCATATCTATACTACAAATCTCAAAAATTTGTTTGTTTGAACGACTGTTTCGAATTGAAAAAATATTTTTTTGTTAAATAGTTTATTTATTGAGGAAGGCTATAGGCTATATTACATCACGCTACGAAAAGGCTAGAAATCGCAAGGGATAGCTAGTCTTCATACAAAAAAAGCATAAAGCTGCGATACCCAAAATTTTTTCATACAATGTTCATATTGATTCAAAACCTTGACTATGACACAATTTTATTGAACATTTTAATAGTATCATTTTCATACAAATAGTTGTTTACAATTTCCGTTCTACTTACCAAATATCGAATAACAACTTGGTTGGTCGTTTTATGATATTTCCGCGCTATTTTCACTAAAACCGGGTGATCGAATGTAATTTTGCTTGGATTTTCCATGTATGGTCTGGGCACCATGAATCCAAACGGTGCATACGATAATACAGCTATATCTAGACTCTGGCAATACGCAACAAGATCTAAATTTGTGAAACAAGTACTAACCTGAAATAAGTTAATATAATATTTATAAATAAAGTAGTAAACCATATTAATTTCAAGATTATAAGGTTAATGACCTTTTACCAGACATTTCATTTAAATAACAGCAATAGTCTTTAGGTGTTTAGGAGAAGAATAATAACAATAATATAAGAAATAAAATGAATATTGCAAAAAAGTCTATGGTAGATAAAAAAACTACCAATTAAAGACTGTTATTTTAAAACTTAATAAAAGAAAAGAAAGAAACCTTGCAGTAATTAATACATGCAACAAATATTGCACTTGAAATGTTCTTCTCATATTAATAAAATTATTATCAATTATAAATATAACTAAGACTTAAGAAAGGAGCTGACTTCAAAACCATAAAATGCAATTTCGTTTACTTAGATGATATACTGTTTTCAGTTATTATGATTTTAATACCATACTACGAAACCGATTTCAATTCGAAAATTCTATAAGACTAATCTAAAAGTATTAAAATAAAAAGACTTTCGAAATTAAAATGACGGAGTTCTGAGGTCAATAAAATAAATTCAATACGAAAATTAAAAGAAATATACGTTGAAATATTAACAGTAATTAATACATCTCATGATTTAAGAATAGCAAAAAAAAAACTACCTCAAATTCATTTACAGCTGGTTTTACATCAGAATTGGCCAAAAGTTTCTTTAAATCATCTATTTCAAAATTAGAAACGCCAATGGATCTTGTAAGATTTAACTTCTTAACTTCTTCCATACCTTTCCATACTTCTACAAAGTCATATTCTTCAACGAAAAGCTAAAAAGAAAATGATTAAACATCTTTGTTATTTATAATCTCATTTGATATATATTTTTTTCTTCTTTCATATTAAAATACGACCGCTCTGGTGTAATGGTGCTGAATGTACCTCTAACACCGACGGCTGCGGGTTCGACCCCGCTCGAGACAGATATTTAGATTTGTATATAAATATTTGTTCCTAGGTCTGGGTGTTTGTCCTTGTGGGTCTCCCCACCGTGCCTCGGAGAGCACGTAAAGCTGTCGGTGCCGGTTGTTATTACAATCACCTGATAATGATCGTTACTCGTAGTAGGGAAATTATTCTAGTCTAAATGGTTACTGGCTTGCTTTCAGAGGTTGCAGAGGTCAGATGGCAATCGCTCTGTGTAAAAATCAGTAACTCGTCAATATCTGGACTGGAATAGAAAGCAGACCGTGGTATAACCGGTACAAAAAATGCTAGGCAAATGAATGAGCAAATGAATTAAATCATCAATAGATGTCAACAGATTCGTACTATACGAAACGCAGATGTAATAACTACTTTGTGCATTTTTTTTTGATAGTGTGGTATTTCCTAAACCAAGCTAGTCCATATGTGGGCTGACTGTAGAGCTAGGCTCTGCCACAATAAACTTCATATGAGTATCTAGAATTAAACCGAAAATTTTCAAAATCTATGTGCTTGATTTAGATAACAATATTATTTAATTTGAAATATCACATATTATGAAAATCTTACCAAATTTTTTGGTGAGTGTATCAGATATAGGTCTACATAATCCAGTTGCAATTTTTCTAAAGAACTTCGGATTCCCGGAAGAACTCCTTCCCTCGTACCAATAGCCAGACTTAACTATAAATAATATAAAAATTCTGTTGATAATAATTTCCTTGTCCTCAATTGTGAACAAATTTAATTCAATCGAGAAATAAATAAAATAAGCCAATTGGCATTAATGGCCAACATATCAGTTTGGCTATTCAAGGAGGCAATGCCGCCAGTGTAGCACTTAGTAAGCACTTTACCTCACTGCAATGCCATCGAGGCTTCATATAGTTTTTAATTCTGGTGTTAACATTAATTGTATAAATTATATAGTAATTTTATTTTGAAATATATTAAAATTATTATGAACTTTACCTTAGTAGTAATAAATAATTCTTCTCTCGTCACTATTCCTCGGCGAATCACATCAGCGATCCCTTCTCCTATTTGTTCCTCGTTTTTGTAAACAGATGCTGTATCGATTTGTCTATATCCTAATTCAATAGCACGTATGATCGCTGGTTTTACTAAATGTACGTCCTCTATCTATAAAATAAGTTTTATTATAATAAAAAAATTAAAGTCTAATCATACAAATTTACGTCAGCGTTCAAGATAAATCTCATGGAATGATCTGTGTATTAGTCAAAATAAATTATACAAATGATGGCGCCTAAGTCGACAGTATTGTTTATCACAATAATAGAAGATTGCCTTGTACTGAAATATTCAGTATCGGTTAACTTGGTAGATATAAAAATGAAAGTTTATTAACAGACTTCCAAAAAGGAGGTTTTCTATTCGTCAGGGACTTTTTTATGAATGTTCACTGCTTACTCGAAAACGCCTTGGCCAATTCGGTTATTTCGTTTTTCTTTGGTTGAAACGGTATACTTCCAGATTGATTATATAGTAAACTTAAGTAAAGTAGAGTAACAGCCTGTAAATGTCCTTTAGTTGGGCAAAGGATTAAGGAGAAAGCCTTAGATTTAAACTTACCACGCTTTTCCACTGCAGGTTGGCGAATTTTTCCGCCATATGCATATTTCCTTCAAACTCTTCAGTTTTATAATATTAGTATAGATTTTACTTTACCCATTAAAATATTCCAACAATACTTACTCTTAGGACAGTACCGAGAGATAGAATTGGCATCCTATTGCCGTCGCTTAGTAGTATCCTGTCATGTTCACCAGCAGCTGATACCTACGATTCATTAAGTAGTTTAATAACAAGAAAATTTAATATTTGTTTGATATCGATGTATTTTCTTGGATTTTAAAATAATGCAAACGATTACATCTATGTATCTTATGTTACCTATTTTACCTACTTTAATTTTCTGTACTTGCCAAAATAATTACCATTTATTGTGATTACTGGTATATATTTATTGATTTTAGCTTGATTATTTATAGTTTACCAGCTTATGCCCGCGGCTTTGCTCGCATCAAGTTTGATTTTTCCATGCAGAATTTGAGGCCCCACTCCACTCATTTTGGGTTAAATTGTGGAAAAGACTTTCTTAGCGAATGTCTACGTCATCTAAGTACGGGAGCGTGGAGTTGAAGCATAATTCCTTCAATGGTTTGAGCTGTGTGTTGATAGATCAGTCAGCCAGTAACAATTGTCTTTTATAGGAGTATTACGTTTTTAGTGAATAGATTTAAAACATATGTTAAAATGCCCCTAATAGCTAAAGCATTTGATTCGATACCAGATTACGTTGACGATAAAGATACATGGATTAAGTATATGCTGATATTAATACAGAGTGTTTAATAAATTTGTAATTTATAATAATTTGTAGTGACATAATTAAAAAAAAAATCGGTTCTTCTTGGTAGAATCTACATTCCGAACCGGTGGTAGCTTTCGTATTGATGTATTTTTTTTGGATTGACGATACAAAAGTGCTCGTGTGAGCCTACTTGAATAAAGTATATTTTGATTTGATAGAGATTACCTCCAAAATATTGATTGGTCGATGCTATTTTAATATTCAAAATAAGATTACTAATCTGAGGAGTAGTTTCCAAAGTAAGCTCGTCTAAACAAACAAACTCTTCATTTTTATCAATTATGGGCTGCGAAGAACTATTGTCTGTATGGGAATGAAATAGGAATTTAATTTCTGAACCGTCATAAAATAAGACTAGTATCTGGAAGATTTTATGTTCTCGGCATTTTTAGGCTATCGTGTGAATTGTGCAATTCATTTCTAGACGTTCTATTTCGTCTAACAAAAAAGTACCCCGAGATTTCAATTAAAATTTCTTTATTGCATAGATTGCAAACTTACGTGAGATATTTAATTATTTATATTTAATAGTCTTACAGTTCACCGTAAATAAGATAGGAACGTATGATTTTTAATCTAATTTAACACAGATACTATTGAAATTATTATAAATAAATATCATAAAATCGGTCAAGTGCGAGTCGGACTTGCATTCAGAGGGTTCCGTACCAATTTATAAGATATAACAATGTATCCTTTTTAAATAATTGCATATGTAAAACAAACAACTTATGCGATACAACAATATGTAATACATGGATGCTGATAAGCAATAATGTGTCAACCCACAAAAAGTCAAATTCAGAGATATTTCTGTATATTCATACTGCAATACCTATTTAACCTTATACAAAAAATTGAAGTTATGTAAACTAAATAAGTACGGAAATAAGTTTCTTAATTAATTGTTTCGAATTTCAAATGCGTTCCATATTTTGCAATTTTATACAATAATCTCAAACATTTGAAAAACTTTTTATTAGATAATATATTAAACGTATCAATCTGATTTTAATTCATTATACCTTTTATCAAAAAATAAAAGAAAAGATGGATATACACTTGAAACATATTTATTAAGAATAGGTTTGACATCTTTTAACGCCATTTTCTCAAAATGAAGTCCGTGAGGCTTGACACACTATTGCTTATCAGCATTCATATATACCTTCGTGTGCAAGTACGACTCGCACTTGACCGGTTTTTATTATTTGTTTCTATAGCGGAAATACAATATAATTTAATGAAATGAAGTATAAGACGAGAATAACATTTATAAGTTTTGCTCACAGACTTTCATAAAAATGTACATAATTTATTTTTGATTGCTAATACACTTGAAAAAAAAATACTTTCAGTGTCTTATTTTTGACATTCACAGCTTTCGTAAATACTTACGACGTATCTCTAATTAGGTTACAGAGTTGTTTTTAATTATTATCGAGAGTAAAACTTATTAATGTAATTTTCGCCTTATGCACACAATAAGTTGACGAGATGATCGGAATTGAGTATTATCGCAATCAGATGAACGGTATTGCAATGCATAAAAAATTAACAAACGAATATTTTGTATATTAGATTAAATAAATTTGTATTATACTCACCGACACTATTACTAAAACGAGAAATAAACTGGGAAACATTTTATTAAGTTGACGACAGTGCAACAACTCCGTGGTTGATTCGCTTTATATACAATGTTAAATTAAATCGATAGCACATTATCTTTTATGCATTCTTATCTATCTGATCCCGACGAATCATAAAAACATAGAATTTACAATTATTGGAGTCATTGTCATATCGCAATGTCGTAATTGTATGAGTGTGCAGCCATAACTCACCCGGTAGAAAGTTGCATGGAATGTGGGAACATGTGGGTTCAAACCCCAATATGTAGCAATTTATGGTAAAATATTTAAAATTAAAAATATATGTTTAAAAATGTGTGGATTAACGAGAAATTAAAACTAACTAATTTCAAATAGCGACGGTATCCCTCTCTCGTTAAATAATTGGTTGAAATATCATAATAAATTAAAAAATATCATAAATTATAAAATATCATAAATCAAGAATAATAATAATAAATTAAAAAATATCATAAATCAAGAACTAGCTGCTCCTCTCGGCTTAACTCCCGTTTATAGTAACTTCTTCAGTTCGCTATGAGTCGTAGCGTTATATAATATAGACTATACCTTTCTCAGAAAACAAGCTATCTCACCGAAAAATATTTTTTCAAATGGGTTCTGTTGTTTCAGAGATTATCCCAATAACTTGTATTTCTTTATAATATTAGTAGATTTTTACATTGCAAATTTTCGGCTCACAGCCCAATTAAGAGTATCTGGTACTAAATTTGGGAAAGTAGTTCAAACCCCGATATACGGCAAGATGTAACGCAATACTGTTGAGAATACTGCGTGTGTCCAAGCAGACTTACTGCCATTAAAACAGTTATTTGGTAGTTTTACCTAGAAAGTTGTCCGAGAGTTTCAAAATTTGGTATTGCAATTTCCTACCTGCCGGTAGAAAATTGGAATACCAAATTATTATTATTAATTGTATTTCTGCCGGTCGCGACGAATATTAAAGCGTCCCAGCGCTTCAAAGTTGACTCAACACATGTTTTGATCGTTTCGAGTTTTATTTCATTATTATTTTCTTATAAAAAAATGAAATAAATAAAAATCTAGAACAATTAATAAAAGCATTTAAATAATTAATAAAGCGAACTTGGAAATGCTCTGCAAAGTTTAACTGCAAATTTTGTTACGCCCATATCTTGGCCTTAATTCTTTTCTTTATTTTGTTTTGTGGCTTTTAGTTGTGCCAATTGTGCACATATTATTTCGCCAGTGTCACGTGGAGTAGGCCTTTATAAGCTCATAACTTTGTTTCTACTAAATAAAAAAAAATGAGCTATCAGAAATTTCTATCAATAATGTTATAATGGTTTTAAGAGGAAAATCTGGAAGAATTTTAACACAAAACGAATAACGAAAATATCTAGAAAACATGAGGTGTGGAATAAGAGGTTAATGATTTAATAACATCTATAGTGACACCTCTATCTGCCTGAAAACCAGCTATCGAACAGCCTGTATATTTTTTCGAGAACAGTATTCGAAACCGGCAGTATTTTGTCCATTAGTGAAGACGAAGCGAAGGATGATGTGTTTAATATTGTCACACTGCATTGATATTGATTAGTTTACTGGCGATACTATAATATCTCATAACGGAAATGAGTATTTTGGTTAAAAAGCGTGTTTGTGTCGACTTTGCGACAGTCGAACGTTAAAACTATTCATTTTACAAAAATATGGTTAATGATTAAACTATAGGAAACTTTCTCTGGTTTAATTTATTACATAGCTATTTACATTTTGTATTGAGTATCAAAAGAGATATTTCTAAAAAATTGTTTTCACCCGAAAAAAAACTTTTAAAATTTGGCGCGTTAGATACGAGGTGATAAGGTGGAAATTTGGAAAATTGATTACGTCGAAAGAATTAAAAAAAATAAAACTTTCCAGGTAACTGTTTGAGTACCAAATGAATAGAGCACTGTCAATACATGCAAAGTTAGTCAAATAATAGTGATCGAAAATTATGTTATCGAAAATTATCACAACTCGTATAGGCGGCATACCTCTAAATTTTTGACGTCAAATTCGCTTTATTTTTACAACGAAATGGTTTGTATAAACTTGCATATCGCGTCATCTCGCGTTTCGACTCATTGCAAAAAAGTGAAGTTTTGTACGCTCATCCGTACATACTCGTTTAACATAACAGACAACGGCTACGCCGGAATTCGCTATTTGTACAAGGTTTTATTTAGTTTTAGAGTCCAGAAATTAATAACAATAAGATATTCGATTATATATTTTAAAGTTTCGCGATTCATATTTTAATAAACGGGTATTATTGCAAAAACTATTCGTAATAATACATTTTTTATTGCCCGACGTTTGTGGTCACGAGCTGACTGGCGTATCGCGCGTCTTCACGCAGCGGGTGCGCGTGTTTTCTTCGTCTACCCTCCATGTCCACGTTTTCACGCTCTAACTCATGTAAGATGGGAATTACACTTGTAAGTTTTATTCTAGTAACCGATACAAAACAACTCAGTAACTTAATAACTGTAACAAAGGAAACCCTTACGTAATACCTAAGTTGTGACCTTCAATAAATAAGACACTGATCAAGATCTGTGAACAAAGTTATAAGTGTTAATCTCGTCTGATAATAATATGTTGCTATTCTTTTGACATCAACACCCTGTTGCCGGGCAACTCTCACGTGTATATACAAATCACGTGTGTATCAGTGCCATTAACAGTAGGTCTTTTATCACAGTATCTTTATTATAATCACGTGCGTCGCAGCGGGTGCATTTCTTTTCTTGATCATACTTTAACATACTTTACGACATCATATATATTTTATTATAACCTACAGTTTATTTCTTTCATTGATAAGCTAAATAAAGCATTGTACGTATTAGTTTCTCTTTATTGTGTAATAATAATCAATAGTTATAAAATTAAATTAACTCTCAACTCGCACTAAGATAACACACAAAGGGGCCGGAAACCAACAACACAAATACAACCACGACAAACATCTGTATAGTTTAATTAAAATGTGTGAAAAATCATTCAATAAAGTGAAAAATATTTAGGGTAAAATTTCTCCATATCGCATTACAGTCACCGAAATAAAAATGGCTCAAAAGTAAGAACCTGCAAATATCATAAAAATAAAAACAATAATAATTATGATGATCATAGTTGCATTAAATCTGTAAGATATGCCAACATAAACAAAAATGTGAAAAGGCCAAATTTGCAAGATATGCTAAGATAACAATTTCGTTTAAAACAGAAGTGAGATCTAACCGTATACCAAGTTCTTTTATTTAGCAAAACTTACAATTGTCGACCCGACTTAAGTTTGGCAATCGGTGAAATGTGCCTCCCGGCGGGTTTGCGTAGTCGTTGACGATTTACTAGTCAATGACACTATCTACATAGTATTTTCTAGTTCAGACATGTTAATAATTTTAGTTTAGTAGATCATAGTATTAATATCGTATAACGATTATAAAATTATTGCGAAATACTCAGTTGTAAAGTGCCTTAAGCGCCAGTGAATGCCCTACTGCTGGGTAAACCCTCCAAAAATGTTCTTGATTGATGAAATGATTTTTTCCACATGTTCTTACATACAAACTATGAACATAACAAAAAAGAAGAAACTACATTGATGTGGTCGTTATGTTTATCAACTGGGCATGTGTTGGACATTTTATCACCGTTACTAAAATAGATATTTAAAAGAAAAAAAAAAGTATTTTTTAAAAAAATTATCTATACAAATAAATAAAATTCAATTGACATTTCTGTTTGCGATATCAAATTTATAGCTTTTAACTAAATGCATATGAAAGTATACTTAGATCAAAAACACAATTTTGTTTTGTTTCTTCTCAGCTAGCTTTTCATAAATTATGCCTATACTGTAGCCTATAAAATCCAATGTTTCAATTAAAATATTTTTTTTAATTAAAAACAAAATATACGATTTTTTACTTTTAAATATCGATTCTGCTAACGCTGGTAAAATATCCTACACATGATCAGTTGATACCCTGTATATTGTATCAGTTAAGATTTTAGTATAAAATTATTCATAGGTATTCTATTTTAATTTAAGGTCAAGTTTGTTCCTATAAACGTCTACAAATCACTAGTTTATAAGAACTTTGCATGTTAAATTTTTAGAACAAGCAAGAAAAGGAGAGTATTGATCTTATATTTTCACGTAACTTTATGTACAATTCTTGAAAGTAACAGAAGCCACTTGAAAATAACGAGTTGGAAAAATTTTCTCAGTAAGATAGTTTAATGTTACATACGGTTGAGAAGTTTAGCGAATAATACGACAGAACTTTAAATATTAAGACGTGCTTTTGCCTCGTGGTTTCAGGCGCATTTATTTTTATATTATTGTATATGATATATCAATATATACATATTGATTACAACAAAACTTTATTTTTAATAGGTTATTCATTTGTTTTGTATTCTGTATTTGTTAAGGAACGTGTTTATTTATTTTTATATTAAGACCATTTTAGAATTTACGTAGCATCTGTATAAATAAATAAAATAGAAGTGTCTGTTTGTAATTTCAAAATATCAGCTTTTAACTAAATGCATGCAATATAAACGGCGCGTACATCATTAACAAAATTTTTAAATTTTTGTCTGTCTGCCTATTTTTTCCGGGTAATCTCTTAAAAGGCTCGACCGATTTTGACGAGACTTTCACTCACAGATAGCTAATGTTATTGGAAGTAACTTAGGCTACTTTTATTTTATTTTTTATTATTTTAATTAATAGATAAAAAAGAGACTTACGTGAAAACGAAATTGAAAACCAATTAAAACTAATATCAATATATTTTTCCTCAAATTAACGCGGTTGAAACCACGGGGCTCAGCTAGCCCAAAATATATTTTTAACTATGTACTGTTTCAGTTCATTAGAACATCGTTTCATATCTCACAATTCACTGAGTATTACATTCGAAGTTCTATCTTGCACCTGTTACCTGGTTCTTTGTAAACAAAAGTTTTTTGTCCGAACAATAAACTTCACTTCTATTTGAAACTAATAATTTTAGAAACAGACGAACTCTTGAAAAGTATAAGTAAAAAAAGGTATTTTATTCTATAATGTTATTTGATCATATTTGATTATTACCACGTGTCAAAATCTTCATAATATAACACACATTATAGTTACGATTATGACAAAATACTTTTTACATAATTGTGTTATTTTGAACGTTCCTTTGGTAAGCAATTTACACTCAACCCATTAAGATCACGTGATCCTCTATCGGGGAACCAAAAACATACAATACAATCACAAGTACCGAGACTACGACAAACACCGATGTAGTCTGTACAGATGTTTGTTGTGAATGGGAATTGAGTTCGTGACCGTTAATTCATCAGTTAGCTGCAGTGACCAGTATGACAACCGTTATCGTGCATTATGGGAAAAAGGTGTGATCGGTGAGTGTTTAAGGCGGTTCGTTAACAGGAACGTTGCAATGTAATGTAATACTCTATGATATTTTTATTTTTCAGCATACGTTATATATATATATATATATATAATATAATAGTATAATAATAATGTCAATATGCATGTCTATTACATGTACATGGCATTCACTGTGATTCAAAAAATTAAAATTAAAATTTTAAATTGTCATTATTAAAATTATATCCATTTTGAGCTTTCGCCTGCAGCGAAATGAACGAATATCAAACGAATTCTCTTTAGTGCGCAGTGATGTGATACATTGTATCGCGTGTGTTACAATTTGTACCATTACAGGTTGCGAGCGGTCACTTCTTGCTTATGTAATGTTCGAATCTGAATGATTACATTTCAAGCAAACGCTTCCGATGTGGAAACGTACGAATATGCTTAAGGTTATTGTTTTAAACATACCCTTAGGTTACAATTATATTTTAAAATTTTATTCTCGAGAGCGTTATCTATTAACTCTGTAACTTAGTAACATGTCGTAAGTAGTTGCGAAACCTGTGAATGTCAACATACTATTCTTAGAGATGTAAAGCAATTAGAAAAAACTTACGTATATCTTTATGAAAGTCTGAAAGTAATTATAATTTAATACATACATATTTGCTTTTGTGCTTATTAAGGCGAAAATTGCACTTATAAGTTTTGCTCTTATAAGTGCAATTCTCGCCTTATAAACAAGAATAGCAATTTTTCAATTCAATTATTTGGTTAATGGCTTTTAGTTGTGCCAATTAGACACATGTTATTTCGCCAATCACGTGGAATGGAGAAAACACGATGGAGATCGGTCGGTGGGGTCGAGAATCCTACCTTAAATAAATTTTTAAAACACCCTAAATTAGTGTGAATTTTATTGTTAGTCTTTAACCTAAAACAACACAAAAATAAATATAAAAGAAAAGCAATTATGTTGTATCACATTACTTGATAATGACAGTTAATGCATTCCGTTTCCGATATCCAATATTATTTAATTAGTGCTAGTGAGTAATCTGTTGTATTAAAATGCCTCGTATTTAATCCACCGACGATTTTATAATTTTCATTTATTAAGTGAAAAGTTTAAATTTGCTCCAAAATAAAGCAATACGTAAATATATTATTTTCTTAATAATATTTTTTAAATGATTCTGTAGTACACGTGTAACAGATCTTTTTTTACGAAGAAACACTTTTTCATTTTATAATACTACTATGAATTTCTTGAAAGAAAACTGCAATATCTTTTTAACATGGACCCATTCTTTCTGAAAGGGCTCTCAAGAACATAGAACAAAGTGTTAGTCGCTTCACAAGAAAGTAATACTAAAATTTAAAGTAACTGTTTTTAAATAAAAATTGTTTGATATTGACTCCTTTGTGTTTTTAATATACCGTTGTCGGGTCATGGAGAAGCTATTATTATTTGAAAAGGAGTTTTATATTTTTAAACAAGTGACTCAAAAGTAAAGTAATGTTTTTAACACATGTATGTATGTACAATTGTGTTTGGGTGTGTATTTCTTTTCTATTGTGCCTGTAGCTTAAGCTACTTAATCGATTGTGAAGTGTAAAGTGTTATTAGATTTGTATTCTTTACCGGAGTGCCGTAAGCTATGTGACATCAGCAAAAATTCAATTGACGAATTGTTTCAATCTTTTGTAGCCAAAATAATTTGACCAATTTCGACGTGTGATGTACTGTTACTACGAAGTTGTGTTTTCAGCCTTTTACTTAAGTCTTGTTTGGCATTTTTTTTTAACTGAAAAATTATATTTCGACTGTATTATTTTGATGATAGAGGTTAAAGATTAAAACAGCCCAGTACAGTAAGTTTACCTCATGGTTTTACCCGAATTTTTTTGATGCCTTTTGTTATTTCTGATATTATAAGCATTTGAGTAAATGTGACTGTGTGTCTTTACTACAATGCTAATAATTAATTTCATAAATTAAATGTTGAGTTAGACTATAAATTGAAATAAAAGTGCCTATTTTGTAAAAATAGCAAACACGATCGATGTGCTTATAAGCTATAAAATAAATTAAGGCATTTTATTATACCAAAATTGAACCACATTAACCAACTCAAAGAGAATGCTAAGAAGCAAATTCAGTTATCCGCAGCGCGGTGTAGACTATATTGTGTATAGTTAAAAGCAGCGTATGTTGTGACGCAGATACGTGCGACGCAGATACTCTCGTAGTCATTGTAACCAATACCTACGGCGCGTCGACTGCCATAACTTGCTTCTGTAGTATACTGTACTTGTATCTCTTCTATTCCTGTAGTGTTTTAACTATTATTGAAATGAAACCAAGAAAAATATATATCCACACATTTACTTCGGCACAAAACAACTGACATCCTCGAGCGCGCGTTTTCCCGCCTTTTTGTATTTACCACAGATACAACATTCCTTCCACCCTTATTTGAAAATAAAATAAATATAACAAAACAAAACCAAGAGAATGAAAATTACAAAAATAATAAAATAATCCTTATAGTCTCTAAGTACATTTGGGATTCCTCGTTTTACGTATAGGATACCGCCGCACATTTTGTGTATCTTCTTCAGGATTAGGCCCCTCATCATCATCGTTATTTATTTGTACTTGCTCAGTCTGTTCATCACACGATGTGGTTGACGCCGCCGATTCGTAACCTTCATTAGACTCTGCTTCCTCCTCCTCCAAACAAACGTTAGGTTCCACTGAAGAAGAATGTGATTCTGTTGGTGAATTGTAGTGTTTTAACTATTATTGAAATGAAACCAAGAAAAATATATATCCACACATTTACTTCGGCACAAAACAACTGACATCCTCGAGCGCGCGTTTTCCCGCCTTTTTGTATTTACCACAGATACAACATTTCCGAATAAAGATGAAATCTTTACTGTAATGTAGCTTTTATCTATAGTATTGTAAACGTTGAACGTATTTATAAATCTTCACTAATATTATATAGAAGTGAAATTTGTTTGTAATTTTGTATATAAATGTAAATGGTAATTGGAATGAGAAAGATAGGCTATATAACATAAACGCTACTACTAAATGTTTTTATTTTGTAATATACGATTACAAATTGTGCTTATTCTGTTAACGACATTATCATATTCTTAGTCTTTATGATTAAACGAATATTTTAAGTCTATACTAATATTATAAAGTCGAAGAATTTGTTTGTTTGTTTGAACGCGCTAATCTCAGGAACTACTGGTTCAAAATGAAAAATCCTTTTTGTGTTAGATAATTTATTTATTGAGGTAGGCTATAGGCTATATTACATCACCCTACGACTCATGGGAGCGTAGAAGTAAGAACCATAAAGGAGAATGAATCCGCAAGGGACAGCTAGTACAGTATAAAGGAACATCTTCTAATATATAAAATTCTCGTGTCACAGTTTTCGTTGCCATACTCCTCCGAAACGGCTTGACCGATTTTGATGAAATTTTTTGTGCTTATCCGGTATCTATGAGAATCGGCCAACATCTATTTTTCATCCCCCTAAATGTTAGGGGTAGTCCACCCCTAAATTTTTATTTTTATTTTTTACTAGGAAATTATTTATATGGCAAAACAACGTTTGCCGGGTCAGCTAGTATTATATAAATTAAACTTCCTGTTACCGAAGTGTGAAACATGCCATTGTTCATAGGTGAACGGAAATGCGTTTAAAATTTGACAAAACGTCCATATGATAAATGGTACTAGTTAAAATATGGGATGTCAAAATAGAAATATTGACTATGCGACATGTTCCACGCAAATTGCTTTAGCTGATTTATGCTTCGGACGTGACCCCAATATTTCCTAGACCAAAATAAACTGGTGATGCGATAGAGTATATGAAAGCAATGACCATCGCATTTAGACCTGTCACTCCTTATTACGAAGTGAAAATAAATCTTATTTTTCTAGTCGCTTGTGGTAAGCTTAAATTTAGTTTTCGATTATAGTTTTTATTTGATAATCTTTGGTGAATTATTCATTAATGCGTTTGCGATTTTTTTTGCATGTATTTAGGATGTGTAAATAATGTTTCTTGATTAGAGGAAGTTTTCATTGGTATCTCTGATTGACACTGACTATTATAGCTCGTATAAGTCCTGGCTTCATTCGGGCAGTATTACACTTTCACAGAAATTCAGCGTAAAGCAACCATTATCTCTTTTATACATTGAGTGAGAGATCTGGAAGCCCACCGCTTATTGTAATAAAGATTTGGAGGTTGTTTGGAATTAATAGGAATTTTTCCTAATCCCCAAATATGTGTTTATGCTGAGTAGGGCAACGCATTTCTCTAGTACTGCAAATGTTAATAATGAATAAAATAAATCTGGGTAGGTAACTAGTTAATCACTTGCTGGATTTTTATAGAATAAACTAGCGAACCGCCCGGCTTCGCACGATTGCAATGTTGTTTATGATATTATAAATCTTACTACGAAATATACATTACAAATCTTTTATATTATCTTATCTCTTGTATAATATGCTCATATCTATAGTATTAAAATTAATCGCTGAATGTGCTGCTAAGCGTAAAATTCGAGAGTAGCTAAACTGATTTCCCTAATATATAATTATAATATAAAATAATATAATATTCCTTTAATTTCGAGGATGATGCTTATAGCGGGAAAATCTTTAAAAATTACCTAAAAAAGGCAAGAAACAACACTTTTCTATATTCCCATACAGAAGATTCGTAATAATAATTAAAAGTCAATTTGAACTTAAATACCATAACCTTTTTTTTTTAACGCATCACACTCAACGGCCCCCATTAAGATCTCATGACCTTGTGTCGGGGGTCCGGAAACACTCACAACACTAACACAAACACCCAGACCACGACAAACATCCGTATGGCCAATACACACGTTTGCCGTGAGCGGGGATCGAACCCGCGACCGTTAGCGCTTTAGTCAGTTGCAGTGACCATTGCGCCAACGCGTCTGTCTTTACCTTTATAACCTTTAAGTGTTAGTAGAAGGGTTCCGTGAAAGCAAAACAATTGTTTGACGTCAATATCGTATAAATATTAATTTCAATATGTATACATTACGTAAAACAAATTTTGTATGGTAAAATGTAAATTATCTGTGGTGAATTGGTAATTATAATTTTTCTCAAATTAACGTGGATGATGCCGCCGGGCACAGATAGTTATACATAAAAATCTTCCTCTTCAATCACTCTGTTTATTGATAAAAACTACGTTAAAAAATATCTAAGCGTACGTAACGCGTAAGCGTAAACGGCGGCAAGCGACTTTAACTTTTACTATATATATATATATATATATATATATATATATATATATATATATCTATATATATATATATATATTTGACGAAAAGTGATATTAAAAAGAACCTTAAATAACTAAGACATTCTAATTCCAGTTATTTTTAATTTGAGAACCAAACTAGTACCCGATTTTGATAATAAGTCTTTTTTCAATATAATTCTTTAATTCTTCTTTTCAAGTTAATGGCTTTTAGTTGTGCCAATTAGACTCAGATTATTTCGTCAATGTCACGCAGAATGGAGAAAACACGAGGGAGGTTAGTTATCTGTGGTACCAATTTAAATTTCAAATCGGTTTAATAATACCTTAGTTCTGAGGAAATCAAGATAAAAAATATACACTACGATTTGAAAGCCTCTTTTGTTTTTTTTATAAGTATGTTAAAAAATATTAAATTCCAACAAGCGTTAAAAAATACTTCACTTTGCTAGGATTTATAATGACATATACGAGCAAGTTGATTCAACGATAGCGATAATGATAGAAGGACATGAATTTATTGATTTGACTAAACGGAAATCGAATTCATAATCGGTATGTTAAGTTCATATGATTTCACGATAAAAATCTGTACCGGCTTCTGAATTAAATGAGCTTGTAAATTGTCTTTTCATTCTTATAATATGGCCCGGCGCAAAATATTCTAATATTCTGTCAATGTCATTGTCTCGTTGGCCCAAAGAAACTGTCGGCTGTTCTCGGTTAAGGACTAACAATGAAATTCACACTATTTTAGGGTGTTTTCAAAATTAAGTTAAGGTTGGATTCTTGATCCCACTGATCAATCCATCCATCGTGTTTTCTCCATTCCACGTGACATTGGCGTTCCAAATATCAAGTGTCTAATTCGCACAACTAAAAGCCAATAACCAAAGAATTGAATTGAAGTGTCGGCTGTCATACTCAGTCCTGGTTGCTAGGCAACGTTTCAACAAGGTCAAATCAAGGTCACAAAATCCATAAGCGAATTACATATCTTTAGTTTTATAATATCGTTAGTAAAAACAGATAAAAATAAAAAACAGATAATAAAGTAAACGGGCTAACGAGTACGGAATGACTTGATCACCGTCCAGGAACATTTTCACAAAGAAGAGTCACAACGCCAGCCAAAATGAGGTATAATATAAACGCATCACAATTAGCGGCCCCTTTGGGATCTTATGTGTTCCGTATCGGGGGTTCGGAAAGACACCCAGACCACAAAAAACATCTGTAAGGCCAATATGTTTTCCGTTAGCGGGGTCGAACAGGGTCAGATGCAGTGACAGAAGCGCCAATCCGTAGGCAGACGAAAAGGAAGTAAGGAAAGAAAAGAGGAAGGTAGTAAAGTTTACGGTATAAAACCTATCCTAGCTACTGTATTATTTTCTCTGAGAGTGTGTACTGCCCAGTAGTACGAGCTGTAATCAGTGAGCTACCATTGAAGCTAATGTTTATATTTTATTAACACTTCATTAAATACAACATCAAAGCATTTATCAGTCTTCAAAAGATCAAAAGAGTCACGAGGTTTTATTTCACTTAACAGATCTTAGGATCCCTTTGATCGATGCAAAATATTAATGCTTCTTATTTCCAACTAAGGAATAGTGGATTAATATAAGTAACGAAAATTTTTAAAGAGTTGTGATATCTTTAATATTTCATAGAATTTTAAAAGAAAGGAATTGAGAAGGGACTCCAGCTAGACTTTAGCCGAAAGTGACTGTTAGTAACATCTTGATTACTTAGTGATATTTTGTAACTCTGTATACTACAAAACTTGTACACTACAAAATGGTATTCCATAATTAAAAATATTAAACATACATAGCGCTTTTTTACCCGACCGCGACGAAGCCAAGATAAGGGTTACGTATGTATGAAAATTAGTATGTATTCCGTCCGTTACTATGTCCATTCGTAACAACGGCTTATCTGATTTTATTAAGTGAATCATTAAAGTCCTTTTGCTGGCAGGAGTGTCACAACGTACAAAAGATTATTACAAAAAATAAAAACTTTTTGAAAAAAAAAAACAAGCAGCCGAACATAGAACATCCTCCTTTTTTGAAGTCGGTTAACAAAATAGCTAATTTTATGCGTTTCAATAAGACAGTCAGGTTTTTATTTATTTTTTTTTATTACTTAAGCGTTCTTACGGATGCTATTAAAAATTATTTTTACAAAGTAATTAAATGGTAAACAAAGAAAATATTTAAAAGGAACAGCGTTTATTAATTATCATGGTATAGTATTATTTTACACGAAATTTGGAGATTTGTTTCAGCGTCCATTTAGCTTTTGCGAAATATACAATTGTGAACTTTATTGTACTTATATAAAGGTTGTAATTGTTTAAACTTGAATTTAGTACCTTGTAGGCCATTTATAGTATAATCCGATGTCATTATCAGAGTTCTAAACATCTGCTCACTCGGATGTTTTAAACATAATCCTAAGTGATTAAATAAATTGTTTATGAAATTTAGCTTATATTTTTACCCGACTGCCGTAAGAAGGTTATATTTTCGAGTTTATGTATGTTTTTATATATGCATAGTTATGTAAAGCGACTTTGTTTTATACTATGTACGTAAACATTTAATAAATTACGAATCGAATCGAATTGATAACGAAATTAGCTTATAATTTGACTAAATTTCAATTACAATAATTAGCATGCTGACCGCATGTTGTTTGATCTAATAACGTCGATAATAATACGGAAACGATTACGGAACGATTAAATATAATGAATAATTACCAATCATTATCATTATAACTAAAATCTATACTAATATAATAAAGCTGAAGAGTTTGTTTGTTTGTTTGAACGCCCTCATTTTAGGAACTACTGGTTCGAATTGAAAAAATATTTTTGTGTTAGATAGTTTATTTATTAAGGAATGCTATAGGCTATATTACATCACGTTGCGACTCGTAGGAGCGAAGCAGTAACCGTAAACGCGAGTGAAACCACAAGGGACAACTAGTAATTGATAAATACATTTTGTCGTACTAAAATTGCCTTTACGAATTTTGATAGTTTTGGATAACGTAATTTTTGATTGGTATTCCTTAAGTAATTTTTCATATATTGAATAGTAGCACTTCAAATGGAACAAACTCGATTATTCACTCGCAGTCAATCCATAAAATAATATCGATGGAGAATTGTGAATACTATATATAACTGTGCTCCGAAGTTTATCTGTGGGATAAAAACTGAAAAAAAAATACTATGATACAGCCTTTTCTCGGTGGGGATTGGATTCATGTATCCCGCATGATAATAGCAACGCATTTGTGGCTCCTGGTGCTGCAAATATCGATGATCAGAGGTGTTCACGTATCATCAAGTGACCCGCCTGCTCGTTTGCCAGTATCCTATCCACCTTCTTCCCTTATTTCTTTCATCCTAATCTAATCATCACTCTAGCCATACCTAGCATGATCATCATCATGGGTTCAAAGCCCGGCTAGCACCACTAAATTTACAAATGCTTCAGGGTAAAAATCATTTGGAGCTCGGCGGCGAAGGAAAGTATCGTGAGGAAACTGTTAACTACAAGCAGCTCTAAACCTTGGCCTTAATAGTAGAGAAGGCCTTTGCCCAGCAGTGGAACATAAAAAGGCTGTTACTTTCACGATACTGCCTCACTGACTAAGGAACGTTAACTTGGAATGTAACAACCCAAATTCGGTTTTGCGCATGCGCCTACAGCCGAATCTGTTGCTTTTACATTATCAGAAGCTATTATGATGTTTGGTCATTAACGGATTATTTTAAATCACTTTAATTAATGGAAATTAATGTGTTGGAATGGATTCCACGTGGCTAATTTCGTAATATCAATTACGTTTCAAAAATTTTGAACACGGAACACTTAAAAAAGTAATTGGTTATTAAATGTAATTTTTATTTGTTTTTTTTTTTTTTAATATAATTATCTAATTTAATCGTAAAATATAGATAGGTATTTTTTTAGATAAAAATTGCCCTTTGAACGATTAATACAAATCACGCGATAAAAGTGATATTGTCACGAAAAGACAGATTAATATACTTAAGTAGTGATCGCCAAGCGGTAGGGATTCGATCGTAGTTCATCAAAATCGATTCACAATCGATTTCAAGATCGACAACAAAATCAAAATATACTTTATTTAGGTAGGCCTTTACAAGTACGTCTGAATAGTCAAAAAAAAAATTAAATTAATGATAAGCCGCCGAGAAGACCAGCAAGGATCCTGATAGGTTCCTTTAAAATTTTGTTAATACATACATTTATAAATAAAAAATATTTACCTATATTAAACATCCTGTATAAATCCAGCTACACTAATCTACGTGTATCAGTATCATATATGAACGTCGATAAGCAATACTATATCAAGCTACATGGACTTCATTTTGAGAAAATGTCGTCTAACGATGTCAAACCTATTCTTAACGACTTTGTTTGAAGACGTATATATCCATATTTTACTTTATATTTTTATAAAAGGTATAATGAATTAAATAATTCTTGCTTATCAGCATCCATATATAATCTTGTGCAGAATAATATTATGCTTAACCTATTAACTATTTCTAATATACAGTTTCGATATAATATTCATGGAAAACTGCAAAACGTTTTGTGGCATTTTATTGTACAAACGGACACATTGTCCTAGTAAGAAAACATTTTCTTTGCAGGTGTTATGAGTTTATCCTTTCTTATCGGGTTAATAATATGTAAATCATTATTTCGATCAAAATCTTCAATATTTTTATAAATATGCATAATATTGTTATAATTATATTGTGACGCAACCGTAAGTATACTTTATTAAAACATCCCGAAGGTATTCCCGAGCTCCCAAATTAAAAATACCACAAACAGCTGTTTTTGCAAAATAAAAACAGTATTAATATCTGAAGCGCTATCAAATAGCATTGAACCATAGGATATATTTTGGGATATATTTATTGTAATAAGTATATCGAAAAATATCTCATCTTATAATAATATAATCGCAGTGTATTAACGTCGGTAAGTTGACGAACTTTTCTTAACGCGTCTACTACGGAACTGAGTCTTACAATTAGAGGTGACAATTGGGAATTCCACAGAAACTTTGTATCTAAGGTTATTCTTAGGAATACTGTTTATGTAACTCACATCCAGAATATCATTATTTAATATTAGATTATATTTATGTTGTTTTAAGTACATTCTGTCGCATTTAAAAATAAGTGAAGTGTCGTCAGCAAACAATATAATGTCATAAGTACACAACGGAAGGTCATTGATATATATTAAAAATAAAAAAGACTAATAATAAATCCCTGTGGAACACCAATTTTTAAGACAGATCCAAAAGACTTTATTCTATTTGTAGAAACACGAACAACTCTGAAACAAGTATGAAACAATAAGATTAAGAGCTTTCCCTTTAACTCCGTTATATTTTAGCTTACATAAGAATGTTTCATGTTCTACACAGTCAAATGCTTTAGATAAATCACAAAATACACCAATAGCATTTTGTGATTTCTCCTAAGCATCATATATGTGTTTATATAGTGCCATTCCTGCATCCATTGTAAACCGTATTTTTTATTATAAAAAAATACCATTTACATTAAAATGAATAATAATTGATTTTTTATAAAAAAAATTACTGCGGGATGGCAGTATAGAAATGGACTAATAGATGCTGAAATCATCTTTATTCCCTTTTTAAAAAAGTGATCAAACTTAACTACATTTTAATACATCTGGACATTAACTCTTATCGAGACATTTATTAAAAATGAACGTTTTATAGGAAAGAATATCATGGATGGTACTATTAATTGATTAATTCGAAATACCCCAAAGATCATTTGTTTTCTTAATATAACTAGTTTTAAACGCATTTAGAACATTTACTGGAGTAATTTGTTGGATTATTCATAAATATTACATTTGGTTACTTCATTAAGAAGTAGTTGAGATGCAGCCGAGGAAGATGACTCTAACTGAGATGTTATATCTTACGCAGATACTTTATCAAAAAACTTTTCAAATCTATTTGCAACTTACAATTGGATGCTGATAAGCAATAATGTGTCAACACACAAAATGTCAGATTCAGAGATATTGATGTATTTTGATACTGCATCACCTATTTAACATTATTCAATAAAAAATAAAGTCATATAAACTAAATAAGTACAGAAAAAGTTTGTTAATTAATTGTTTTGAATTTCAAGGTCGTACCATATTTTGTAATTTATACAATAATCTTATATTTTAAAAAAACTTTTTATTGGATATTATATTAAATGTATCAACCTGTTTTTAGTGCATTAAACCTTTTATCAAAAATGAAAAGAAAATATCGATAAATATTTATTCAAGCAAATGTATTAAGAATACGTTTGACATCTTTAGACGCCATTTTGTCAAAATGAAGTTCGTGTGGCTTGACACAGTATTGCTTATCAGCGTCCAATTATGAATTTACAATTTTGTTTCCCACTTTCAGTTCAATTGATAAAATTTGGTTATTAAATTATCCACAAACGCATAATATTCTGTACTCATTTTGACCACATACTTTAACAATAAACAAAAGATTATAAATACGTGTAAAATACATGGTAGTGTGCGTAATGTTTTTTTTGTTGATCGTCAAGAATACAGGTTAAAAATACAAAGCAGCTCTCGGAGGAGCCAGCTCCTAGCCTGGCAGTCCTGACATGTACTCGTTTAAGAGCAAGAAGTTATCACTGACAACTTTCCTATTTCTATGTCAAATTAATCACCAGGATCTAATTGTGTAAAACAATTGCTATCAAAAGATGCCACACTAATTAGAATAATCAGAACTCAAGCTTTGATAGCAACGATTTTACATAATGATTAACCAAAATTATCGCTATCAAAATGAATTAAATTGTTAGGCCTCAGATACGTCATGAGTTGCGCCCATCCGTTGCGCTATTAGTAACGTCTGGAAAGAATGATTTAGGATTTACTAATAAAGTTTATCTGAAACATAATTATACTAAAGTTATTATGTGCAGGTGATATGTGAGTAAAATTATGTATACTAAAGAGTAAAATTAAAGAGTTAGAAAATTGAAACAAATAAAAAAAAGTAACAGGTGTAAAGCGATACGACACGATACGCAATTTTCATGAATTTATCTATATCAACAATCACAAAAGATTAAATTTTGTCATTAATTTAATTATTACACACGTAAAATATTTTATTATTATCTTATTGCGTCGCAACATAATATAAGTGGCAAAAAAATCAAAATAACCTTATTGCTATAAAGGATAATATCCGACAAGAAATAAATCATTGATAAATATTTCAAATCTGTGTATTTACTATTTAAAATAACGATGAAAATCTCATTATTTATTGAAACAATCATCTGGACATACAAATATATATATATATATATATATATATATATATATATATATATATATATATATATATATATATATATATATATATATATATATATATATATATATATACATATTGCGAGGTAGAGATCCTATCAATTAGGAAAATATCTTAACAATTTTTTTTCTTATTGATTTGTTTTTGTTATTAATTTCTTTATTACTATTAGTTTTAATCGTTTGTTGCTCTAATTTTGTATTTTATATTAGTAGAATCTTAATTGGCGTTTGTGTAATTTATTCAACTGTATTTTTGTGTACTATATTGAATACCGTTTGTTTCCTTAATAAAATAAAAAAAAATATCTTCCGTAATCACAATAAAATCGGCAAATCTAATTGAAAGCAACGATTCTATTGAAAGACACACTTTTTATGTCAAAAAAAAAAAAAACAAAAAATTCCATACATTAGTTTGGTCATGAAATTTTTCGTTTCAAGTGTCCTCGATTTATCTTTAGACAGATTTTAATGAGACTTGATTAGGTATTATAGAACGTTATATTATGAGGGTCGATTAAAGGATTTTTGAAAAGAATAATTGTCGAACGAGAACTAACTACGTTTTCTTAACAAAGGTAAATTTTAAGTATAAGACGAATATTACACTTTTAAGTTAGACTATACATTACATTAGTTTTACATTTGAAAGATTTACTATCAGTGGATAAGTGGTAAGATTTACTAAATTTTGACGGAAGTATAGGTTTTGTAAGGTCACATTAATAGCTGTTACCAGAATTTTTTAGTTGTTTTATATAAATTACGAGAGTAAAACTTACACATATAATTCTCGTCTCAGGAATAGATATCTTAGTCTATGTTTACTTATATTGTTCATGCTCCGACATATAGTTCATCATACTAACGCTAATGATATCTCGAATTAAACATTTTCTACGTCTAACACGACGCCAACTGGTGCAAAGTCACATCGACGCAAGGTGTCATTAAGATTGACCAGCATGGTATATTTTATATTGGAACATACCCATAAAACGTCATTTACATTTAACTTACAAACATATTTTTATACAATATAAATTAAAGCAAAAAGAAAAAACGACTGCCCATAACATTGCAACAGCATTATGTCTTCAAAAATTCTACTCATACCACTTATATCTTAATTGAGTTATGCTGAGATGAGGAAACTCATCATTTTTTTTACACATCGTCCTTGAACATTGTAAACAAAACACTGCTTTTGCAAACACTGGGCAATCTTTCATAGCTTAACCTTAACCACTTCTCACAGTCTTTACTGATACTAAATATCACAGTTTTACTGAACTTTAATTTTAATATTCGTTCTGAATAATTTATAAAAGAATTTGAAGACTAATTTAAGAATAAGACCTAAGATAGCTAGAATGAATATTACAATGGCTGATATTGTGAGAACTAATTTAATTTCATAATAATCCATCCAAGACATGTCAGCAGCGGGTGCTCGGAGATGAATCCCGTCGTACTTTGCGACGTGTTCTATCCACCAGACGGCATTATCAAGAGGCTTTATTGGAAACGAACGCATAAGGTTTCTCAATCTCAAAATGTTTTTCTTATAGCTGAAATTGAAAAAAATAAATTCAAGATCAAAATTGTAATTGTTATTTCTTGGTGATAAAATGTCAAGAGCTAAATCCTAACAGATTTATCATCTACGACTGTAATCCTCGCCATAGAAATTGTCGTCATTGTTCAATTTTAAAAATTAAATTATACAGTATTAATATAAAATTCTTATATTATTTTGTTATTTAATAATTTATTTATAATTAACTGTATTTTACCTGTTATCTTCAATAATGCTTGTAATAGCTTCTTTGAATTGTTTTTCTGTTATAGTTGTTATATCTAATGCTTTTCCGATTTTATGGTGGGCATATTTTTCTACATTATACCATTGGTCTCCAAACATGGGAATACCTAATAGGGGTACCGCCGCATCAATAGATTCGTCAGTTGATTGAAGACCTCCTTGAGTAATGAACAATTTTAGATTTGGATGTCCTGGAACGGGAAGGATTGTTCATTGAATATATTTACCCACATTTCTCCAAAATGTAAACAAATAAAACCCATTTTTGGTTTTTAAACTCCCAACCATAAAGGGGAGGGTATTATAAATTTGACATGTGTATCAGTGTGTGTCTGTGGCATCGTAGCTCCCTAACGAATAGCCCTATTTTGATTTGGTTTTTTGTTTGAGTCCTGATGTAAGTAGATAGTTTTTAGCTATTATTTATGAATATATGTTTAGATGTTTAAATGGTATCAATTCTTGCTCAGATCCTTTGAACAATTATGTTGGAAGTATCTGAGCAACTACTAAAGGTCTAATCGACTCAAAATTTAATACATTAAGAATGATATAAAAATAACATAGTTCCGTTAAGTTGACCTGATGCTGCATGATCATCAGGTTAGAGCAGAAGTGTCGTATTGGAGTTCGTTGAAATGGTCTCAATAAATAACTTTTCGGGTATTTTTAATTTTAAATTTCATATTATCTTACTTTGTCTATATGAAGCCACATTCATATGTGGTAATATTAATTAAAACAAATTAAATTTAAGTGTAACACTTACTTAGAATATCAGTTTGCGGGAACCATTTGGCTATTCTAATGTTCTTAGATTGTCCTGCTAGAGTATCCTTATCCCATTTCCATAGGACGTCATATGGGAGTTCAGATAACACTTTCGTCAATACTTTAATTCTTTCTGGTGGTAAAAGAGACGGCCAAACATTTGTACCAAAACTTATATAAATTACACCATGTTTTGAAGAGTCTAAAAAGTTTTTGAGATCCTGCCAAAAAAATAAAAATATTATTTGATAATATTACCAATTCGTTATTAATTTCAATTCTATTAACATTTAATATAAGGATTACGTTATTTTTATTATTTACCTTAGGCAGTTCTTTATCTTGGGCCTGATGAATACCTCCAATATAAACGATGCTAGGCGGTACAGGACGATTATCCGCCCAAAAAGGATGCTCATTCAGGAACATCATTCGGACTCTTTTCATAAGTTCCTTATAGGTTGGAACATCCTCTCCAAATTGTTTCTGCATTATTTTATAATCAAAATCCTCAGTTGTTGAAATAAGATATTCTAAGGCCACATATTTAAAAAGTTCCAAACCTTTCTCCCAAAATGTGAGGTTATATAACCTTTGTCGACCAGGAGTGGGATACAACAACGGGTGCATGGGCGCACCTAACATATGGTATTGTAGAGGAACGGCCCCAAAAGAACTAGCTATAATCACTGGAACATCAAACAAGTGTGCCAATCCCAACAGTGAACGGTTGCAAGCTTCAAGTATAAGGAGATCGAAATACTTCTTGTCTCTATTTCTTATAAGCTGTTTCACTTCTGGTTTATCTAATTGAGTATCCAGAATTGACGCGAAACTTTCGAAAATGTTTCTTACTTGAAGGATTATGTCGTCTTTATTACCACTATGATGTGCAAATAATTCTTGCCATCGCTCGTAGGACGAGTCGCGGACATTTATTTCTGTAAGATTGGCAGGAGCTTGTCCTTTCGGGAATACAGGATCGGTGGTGACGACGTAGACTTCGTGTCCACGCCGGGCTAATTCTTGCGTTATAGGACGGAAGACAACTTGATGACTTATCGACGGCGTTGGGAAATATGCTAATATTCTTGCTCCTTGTATTCCAGTCACTGATAACACAAACAATAGAAAAACCACCCTCGTACCCGCCATGTCTCGATTTGAGCACTAGACTGACAAAAAATATTTTAATTTACCTTTATATATAATTTGAGCAATATTTTACGTAAACGTCATATCAACATTTTATCGATAATTCAGTACTTTATTGATGCAAAGTTCATATCACTGGATAACATTTTATTGTAATATGATGTGGTATAGAGTGAGAAGCCAGATTCGTGAAAATTCATTCTTCCATTTTCTTTTTTGCAAATAAGAGTTCTGTGAATACCTCAGATAAACCTAAGAAGTAATCGATTGATGTATTTGAAATTTTATAGAAAGTGGCCTTTTAATAGGAGAGTTTAGACTTGTTTTGTCAAGTTAACGTTATCAAATATCGATGACAAATCTCAGCATGTCGCTTTGTAAACGCTGATATGATTTGTACAATAAAACAATTTTAAACATGAATCCACGTTTATTGCCGAAATAAAATATGCCGAATTGGCAAAACCAAAAGCCAATAACCAAATAATTGAATTGAACTATATATATTTAGGTTATTTAGTTTTATAAATATTAAAATTTACACTATTTTATTTTCAGTAACAATTTCCATTATTTTCATAATTATTATTATACAATTATTGTGTTGAGTGTTCTGTAAAATATTCACCGTTTTTAGGTATTTCCCGGAATCTGGCGAATATTGTTTTACGGCAATCGTTCTGTAACGAACACCGACTTTGTACAATGTGCTATTTCAATCAATATCCAAAAAAAGAGATGGTTCTTAAATTAATTGGAGACTTAATTATATAGACTATGGAGATCCTAGATTTTTTAGTTCCTTAGGTCAGAAATTTTCAAAAATTCTTATTTAGTGGATACTTACGATATAATAGGATAAATAATCAATTTGTAATCATAAACTGTGTTGTGATGTATTGACAATATTTTAAAAGAGTAACTATCGAGTTTCTTGCCGGTTCTTCTCGGTAGAATCTACGTTCCGAACCCGTGGTAGCTTCATTATTTGATGTAATTTTTTTTTGTTTTTTCATGTATTGACGATTCAAAAGTGCTCGTGAGAGCCTACTTGAATAAAGTATTTTTTGATTTTGATTTTGATTGAATAAATATAAAAATTTCTTAGCTCAGCGGTTTAGACTACGTTGATGAATAGTCAGTGAGTTATATCAAGTAACTATTTATGTAGTATTTTTAACGCAGTTTGAAATATATTTAGGCAAAAGTAAAGTAAGTAATATCCCACAGCTGGGCAAAGGCTTCCTCTTCCATTAAGGAGAAGGTTTGGTGTTTGATTCATTACGCTACTACACTAATTTAGCACTTGAAAAGTCAGTGGTCCGCAATCGTCGATTGAGATTGACATGTATTTAGGTATATGAAATAATTTGAGTCGAAATTCTTTGTAATACATAACTAAGAACATACATTACATTCATGGGAGATGTTTTATTTGTTATTTGTTTATTACATCATGCAGTTATTTGTAGATTTTGTCTATTTTTAATAAATTGTTCTCGTGTATAACATCGCTTAGTCATTTTTTCGTAAAATAAAATATTCCCAATATATAGTAACTATTTATTCAATCCTAAATATCTTGGGTTTATGCTATTACAAAACAAAACTAAAAATAAAGCAGCTTTAAGTTGATATTTTTATCTAAGAAGTGTCTATATTTATAGAGGCCTACCATTTACGAAAAATAATTAAAAAAAATAGAGTTTTTATTTGTAAATATCGATTCTGCTAACGCAAAATCTATACTAATATTATAAAGCTGAAGAGTTTGTTTGTTTGTTTGAAACTAAACTTATTAACTTATGATTCGAATTGAAAATTTATTTTTGTGTTAGATATTTTATTTATTGAGGAAGGCTATAATATATATTATATCACGCTAAGACTCTTAGGGGCGGAGTAGTAACACGGCTAGTTTTCAATACATGCCCAGTTGATACTTTCGCAAGATGTGGTCAATTTTTTAATTTTGAGTGACGTGTGAAAATATGTTAATTTATCGTATTTTATGATTCTTCCTCAAAAAATAACGCAAAAAAATTTAGCGGTCACTCAAGATTTTGAAAAATTTCGAAAATGATCAAATTACCTTTTTTCTCGTTAAAGTAAGATTAAATTATTTACTTATAACACGGGAGCTTAACGAGTAAATTAAACCCAAACTTGTTAAAATTTCGGCTTTAAAAGACGTACAATTAACGAGTGCACATTTGAATGTTATAATGAAAAATCACGCCACAATCGTTGTAACATCAAGAAAACTTAAAATATAAATGTCGGTAAATATAAAATTTAATTATGTAGAAATTGCTGAAGCACCTGATCCAGAATAATAGCAATACTTAATTAAGGCTCGTTGCGGCACAATTGTTCTAAGAAAAAATACCAACGTTTTAAATCAATAAATCTTTTTTAAGTATTCACTTATACATAAAACTAGCGACCGGCCCAGCTTCGCACGGATAGATAAAGGTAATTAAAAAAAAATTAAAAACATAAACTATAACTTCTTATAGCCTGATCATCATGATTAATATAGGATTCCAGTGTTGAATGGAATTTTTTAAATCGGACCACTAGTTTCAGAGCCCATTTATTGCAAACAAAAAAACAATTAAATCTTTTCTCTAGATAATATTAGTGTTAATTACATATTAGTGTTTGGCGTACAAGTCGTTGGCAGTTATAAATCGATTTCCTAGCGATTTTAATAAATTATATTCCTCTTCTTTTACAATGTGTTTGGACGGCCAGTAAAATTAACCACATACGAAAATAATGGCCACCTTAATGTAGTTCTATGGATGTATATAAGGCTAGAATGCGCGCGGGGGGGAGGAGGTAGTTATGAGATCCAGACCCCCCCTCCCTCCTACTGTATGAGTAATGGCAATGGTTATATAATTACTTATTTATAATCATAACATCTTGCTGTGTAATGCCCCGATATCTACACTAAACTACTATGATTAGATATTAAAATGTGTAGTATTGTATAATATGAAGCAAAAACGAAAACTGTAACAAAAATTCACGCAACGATTTTGACAATTTCATTTATTTGATATACGTTACTTACTTATAAGAAGCGGTGAAAGTAATTTAAAAAACGTCAAAATTAAAAAAAAAATCTCTTAAGCAGTGATTTTTCAAAATCTTCACAATGAGAAAAAAATTATGTAAATCGTTATGAATGTCTGATAGCAAAACTTTCAAGTGTTATTTTCGCTTTTTGCAAGTTATAATACTATATAGAATATACTATAAATAATACGTAAACTTAAAGCCAAAAATAAAAAACTGCTTGTAACGTACCCATTCTATTATATTTTAAACATACCTTATAATCTAGTACAATGAATAGATGCTAATGATATCCCACGAGTATTATATAATAGGTCGAGTAATTCTAAAGTTATAGTGAATCAAAGAACCATTCCACGACACTAAAAATCATCCATTTTCTTCCGTACTTTGAAAAACAAAATGTTCTTTATAAGCAGACTCACATAGCTTAAACTCAGTCGATTCTCACAGATTTTACACATAATAAACATCGCAGTTCTATTGAGCTTTAATTTTAATTTTTGTTTTGAGTAAGTTATAAATGAATTTTATGACTAATCTGAGACTAAAGCCTAAGATAGCTAAAATGGATATTACAATGAGTAACGTTGTAAAAACTAATTTAATTTCGTAGTAATCAATCCAAGACATATTAGCACCGGGTGCTTGGAGATGAATTCCGTCGTATTCCAGGACATGTTCTATCCACCACACAGCATTATCAAGAGGCTTAATTGGATACGACCGCATTAGACTTCTCAATCTCATGATGTTATTCTTGTAGCTAAAATTATAACAAAAATCTCGGTCAAAACTATATTTTTTTCTTTGCAGATTTTAATTGCATACATCACGCTATTAAAACCTATCTATAAGCAGATATCAGAGAAACTGCAATTATTTTTATTTACAAATAGTAATTGATGAATATTAAAAACGGATAGTTAATTGGTTTGCAATATCGTCGTTATGTTTTTATTATTTTTTTAATACTTAATAATTTGTAAATTAACTGTACTTTACCTTTTATCATTAATAACGGTTGTGACAGCTTCTTTAAATTCGTTTTCCGTTAAAGTTGTTATGTCAAGTTGTTTTCCGATTTTATGGTATACGTATTTTTCTACATTGTACCATTGATCTCCTAACATAGGAATACCCACTAAGGGTACTGCCGCATCAATAGATTCGTCAGTTGATTGTAGACCTCCTTGAGTTACGAATAATTTTACTTTGTGATGTCCTGAATTGGAGGAATAATTCATTAATTATATTTCTTCGTGTATTGTAAAAGAGTTACTTCAAATTTTGTAATTGTTTCATTAATTTAGAAATTATTTAATTAAATAATTTATTTAAAACAAAAATCAGGTCACGTGTGAGACTTACTGAGAATATCAGTTTGTGGAAACCATTTGGAAATTTTGATGTTCTTCGATTGTCCTGGGAGAATATCCTTATCCCATTTCCAGAGAACATCATAAGGCAGTTCAGATAACACTTTTGTCATAGCTTCGATTTTTTCAGGTGGTAAAAGAGATGGTAAAACATTTGTACCAAAACTTACATAAATTACTCCATGTTTCGAAGAGTCTAAAAAGTGTTTGAGATCCTGAAGCAAGAATTATGAGATGATAACATTTATTGTTGTCCTAGATTTTCGCGATTATTATTCATTGAAATAAAACTATTTTAAACGGATTTAAATCGCGTATATTAATTATTTTTATCATCCCGACGTTTCGAGCACTTTGCAGCGTTCGTGGTCACGGGTAGACTAAGGTGACATTTGTCTATTTGAGATTTTAGAAAATATTATTAATAATACAACTACCGCCAACGGTTTCTTAAATGATATCTTGAATAACGTTCCGGTTGCACGCAGAAGGCACTAACTGTATCTTCTGGTCTGGCAGTCTGTTGGACTTGGGATTTTAAATTTTTAATAAGTGGATCCCAGGTGTTCGAAAGTCTCCAACCATCTTCTCTATTGAAGTTCGGATGTTTTTGAATTTCAATAGCCTCGCGTATCATTCTAGGAATGAATCTGTGTTCTCTAGCGAGGATCTGTGGTTTATCAAATCGGATAAAATAGTTAGGTTTATCCAAGGCATGTTTACAAACTACAGACTTTGAAGAACGCCTATTTTTGACATCTCCTATGTGTTCCTTGACCCTAGTACCGATGCTTCTCTTTGTTTGGCCTATGTAAGATAAACCACACTCACATTCGAGTTTACTGCGGGAGTATACAAACTCGTATATTAATTATTTTTATCATCCCGACGTTTCGATCACTTTGCAGCGTTCGTGGTCACGGGTAGAGTCTACCCGATATACGTATAATATACGCGATTTAAATCCGTTTAAAATAGTTTTATTCCGACTCGCTCTACTCGACCTCGACTCGACTCGACCACTAGGCGCAACACTTTTTATATAATAATATTTTTTTTATATACTTTTAATTAATATTATTATTCTCACGAAGGCCACTTGAACTCATTCATTTAATTGGTGTCATAAGTTATAGTTTATTTCGCGATATAGAAATTCACTTATATGGATGCTGATAAGCAATAATGTGTCAACCCGCAAAAAGTCAAATTCGAAGGTAATGATGTATTTTGATACTGCATCCCCTATTTAATTATGAAATAAAATTTAAGCCATATAAACTAAATAAGTACGGAAAAAAGTTTCGTAATTACTTGTCTCGATTTCCAAGTGCGTTCCATATTTTTCAATTTATACAATCATCTCAAATATTTGAAAAACTTTTTATTAGATAATACAATAAATTTATCAATGTGATTTTATTTGATTATACCTTTTATCAAAAAAGAAAAGAAAAGTCGGGTATATACTTCTTCAAACATATTTGTTAAGAATAGGTTTGATATCTTTAGACGCCATTTTCTCAAAATGAAGTCCGTGTGGCTTGACACAGTATTGCTTATCAGCAACCATATAATAATCACACAATCGACGCACTATTGAAATTAAATTATAAATTAATATTGAAATATATGAAAAATGAAAGCAGTTTCAAATATCGTTACAATTAGAAGGCTTATTACTTTTTATTCGCTATAGTTCCTTTCTCTTTGCTATTTCTCGGGGAAATATTCTGCTTTGCTCCCACAAAATAAGAAACAAAATCGAACTTTCGAAGATGGCGTTGTAAAAATATATATTTAAACTCAAAAATTTTTTTAATAATAATGCTATGTTTTGTACAAAAACAAAAGTCTTAAGGAGCACAGTAGAAATATGTAACGTAACGTAATAAACCAGCAAAAGTGCGACTTTAAACTTATTATGTAATTTTATTAAATTAGCCTTTTAAACTTCATCGTTTATTTTTCTAATTTCATTTCACTCAAGAAATTGAAGTGTAATAAATTTATTAATTACCTGAGGCAGCTCTTTGTCTGTGGACTGATGAATACCTCCAATATAAAGGATGTTAGGCGGCACAGGACGATTATCCGCCCAAATAGGGTGCTCATTCAGGAACATCATCCGAACTGACTTCACAAGTTTTTCATAAGTAGGAACATCCTCTCCGAATTGTTTTCTCATTATTTTATTATCGAAATCCTCAGTCGTTGAAATAAGATATCCTAAAGCTGCATATTTAAAGAGTTCCAAGCCTTTCTCCCAAATTGTGAGATTATATAACCTTTGTCGACCAGGAGTAGGATACAACAACGGGTGCATAGGTGCACCTAACACATGGTATTGTGGAGGAACGGCCCCAAAAGAACTAACTATAATTACTGGAACATCAAACATGTGAGCCAATCCCATCAATGGACGGTTGCAAGCTTCAAGTATAAGTAGATCGAAATACTTCTTGTCTTTATTTCTTATAAGCTGTTTCACTTCTGGTTTATCTAATTGAGTATCAAGAATTAACGCGAAACTTTCGAAAATGTTTCTTACTTGAAGTATTATGTCGTCTTTATTTCCATTATGATGTGCAAATAGTTGTTGCCATCGCTCGTAGGACGAGTCGCGGACATTTATTTCCGTAAGATTGGCAGGAGCTTGACCTTTCGGGAATACAGGATCGGTAGTGACGACGTAGACTTCATGTCCACGCCGGGCTAATTCTTGCGTTATAGGACGGAAGACAACTTGATGACTTATCGACGGCGTTGGAAAATATGCTAATATTCTTGCTCCTTGTATTCCAGTCACTGATAACACAAACAACAGAAGAACCACCCTCGTACCCGCCATGTCTCGATTTGAGTATTAGACTGACAAAAATATTCTAATTTACCTTTATATATTATTTAGGCAATATTTTGCGTAAACGTCATATCAACACTTTATCAATAATTCACTAGTTTATTGATTCAAAGTTCATATCACACGATAACAGTTTATTGTAATGGGTTATTAACCCCTAATTAATCACGCTGAAAAAGTTACGTAATCGCTTGCGTGGGGTGTATAAGACCCCAAGTTTGTTAATTTAAATAAAATAAAAAAAAATATCTACAAGATTATTTTATAATAAGTACATATAAACATACGTATAAATTTATTTTTAATTTAATAAATAAGTTTTTAAACTATGATAAATACTTTTATTAAAGTTAGATTTCTTTGTTACTTTGTTAGCCTACGATTTTATGGTTATAACACATTTGTTTGTGACATTTAGAGAATTCAGTCTTAGTCTTTTGGTTCTTAGTTCTCGAACAGATATGTAGCTTCTTGTATGAAAGTGATCTGCCTGCTACAGGAACAGATTCTTATTCTAGACTTTTAAGATATGTCTTTTTTGTTTTTGAAGATATCGAGGTAATATGATGTATTTACCTACCCGTAGGAATTTTCTGTTAATTCTATATTATTCTAGGTAAAATTGGTATGGTAAAATAGTGAAAACTAAAAGATCCCAAAATCATATGAGCATGAATATATACCAATGAGTATAATTTATATTTGGAAACAGACTATTTTTAATGTTGAGGTCCGTATAAAATATCTTAATTTATTATGTTTGAAGAGCCATCCTCCAAAAAACATGCTAAAATTTTTTTTGGAGTTGTTCGAGATTTTAAAAAATTTAGTAAAATGGTCAAGTTGTGACTTTTTTCCCGTTCAGGTAAACTAGTGTATGCGTATCTGCTGCCACTCCCTTTTCCTTCACTCGTGGCTGGTGAGGCTCATCTCAGGATAGCAAACCTTTCAAACATTTGCTTCCTACATCTTGCCGGGGCCGAATGGAAACGGAAACGCTAGATCCCCATTTCAGGCATCCACGGCTTGAACATAGAAATATCTTAAAATATTTAATGTAAGTGATTTTTGTCAAACGAAAAAAAAAAATACTTATACCAAATTTTTATAACTTATTTTAATATTATATTTGGTCGCTGATTGAACATGTATTCAAAAACTTTGAAGGCAGTAAATTATATAAAAGACACATATTTTATTCCGACAATAAAATCAGGCAGGACGTCATTATTAAGTGGCGCAACTGTTAGTATTAGAAGTAGACAAAAAACATCCCGAAGTGATTCTTGAATTAGAATAATACCACGAAAACTCTTTTTTACAAAATGAAAATAGCATTAACATCTGAAGCCCTACCCCATAGCATAGGAAAATCCAACCAAAACCAAAGGAAATTTATGAAAATAATTAAAATAAAGTAATCGAGCTGCATCAACGTCCGTTGGTTAGCGAACTTTCCTAACCGCGTATACTGCGGAGCTGAGTCACCGTAAAAAAGTCAAATGGGATTTTCACTGAAACTACATAACCAAGGCAAACAAATATTGTATTGCTAAAATCAAGGATTTCACTATTTAATATTAGGTTGCAAGTTTACGGTTTACATTAAATAATGTACACACCAGACATTTGGTATTTAAAACTAGATTATAAGTAGTAAGCCAACTATGTATAAGTGATAATTCATTGTTTACGTCGTCATAATCAACTTTATTTCTATCGTATTTTAAAATATGTGAAGTGTTGATAATAGCAAAAAAATAATATCACAAATACTTTTTACATATCATGATAAATCATTGATGTATATTAAAAATAGAAATAGACATAAAATTGATCCCTGTGAAACACTCACTTTTAGCTCTGAATCAGAAAACTTTATTCCAAGTTTAAAATATTGTAGAAAATATTAATTTTTCGCTTTTTAGGGTTCCGTACCTTAAAAGGAAAAACAAAACCCTTATAGAATCACTTTGTTGTCCGTCTATCTGTCTGTCTGGCTGTCAAGACTTTTTTCTCAGAAATGCATGACGTATCATGTTTAAATTAATATCAGATACTCAAGTCTACGATGACATGCGGCTGTGAAAAAATTAAAGTCCTAAGTCAAGGCAATCAAAAGATAATGGCAAATATGTCGCATATTTTGACCATTTTAGGGTTTTTGCAAAGGAATCAAAACTTATAGGGTACTTCCCATTGACCTAGCAAGATGAAATTTGGCAAGAAGTAAGATCTTATGGTACAAATAAAGGAAAAAATCTGAAAACTGTAAATGTCTGTATGTATGTTTGTCTGTTTGTCTTTCAACCGTTTTCTCAGGAACGCGTGAAGATAACAAATTTTTAACAATGTCAAGTATTCATAGCTATAATTACTAAGAGCTGTGAAAAAATCAAACTTCTGAGTTAACACAAGAAAAAAAAAGATATGGTAATTTATGTCGCATATTTTAAATATTTTAGCATTTTTAACTTTTTTACTAAGGAATCAAAACCTACAGGGTACTTGCCATTGATCAACAGGTGATTCTTAACGGAAAAGGATCTTCGGGATCTACATTACAGATGGGTGTTCCACAGATTAATGAAGAATTAATGAAGTGATACTTCATTAATTTTTAAAGTTGACAGGAAGAAGGATAATTATGACAATGTAAACAATGCATTATCCCTTGTTCAAAGTTGGTTTACTAACAATAACTTAGCATTAAATGTCAAAAAAACCAAGTGCATAGAATTTTCGTTGCCGAATGTAAACAAACAAAATTTAAATCTTCTATTAAATAATAAAACTATTAAAATGATTGACAACACCGTATTTCTGGGAATAGCATGGGATTCTGGGCTTCAGTGGAAATATTATGACATTACCTATGATAAAGTTCTGCTCGATTAATAAAATTTTGAAATAATATTACCAGAAGTAACATCATTTTAGAATTTAAAATTTTAATTAAAACTTTCCAAATATTTTAAGTACAAATAATTAATTTGGCAAACAGCTTATTAACAAATAAAGATTTAATGTTATTGTTTTCATGAAAAAGTTAGTTAAAATTATTCTAAATATTAAAATAAAGAAATAATAAATTACAAATATTATTTAAACGCGCTAAAAATAATAAAATAAACTTTTCCTTTAAAAGTTTTATCATCAATTATCATTAAATTTATCGTAATATTAAAATCAATCAGATCGAGTTAATTAATTTACTTCTTTATCTACACATGTAAGTTTTCTGGTTAATTGTAATATAATTAGTTATTTATAAATAAACAATTAGTTTTATTCGAATTAAGGACTACTTATTTTCGTCTTGGCAACACTAATATATATTTTGATTGATAATCTAAATATTTTACGAACGTAGTGCAGTGGAAGTGGAGTGAAGTAGAATATAAATAAAAATAAAACGAGTATAAAATATAGTATAATTATGTACATAATAATTGATTGTTTTTAAGCGACTTTAAAAAAAAGGAATGTTCTCAATTCGACCATGTATTTTTTTATGTTTGTTCGCCCATTACTCTACCATTTGTGGATCGATTATCAATTCTTTTTTTGTATTTGAAAGTGTATACTTCCAAGGTGGTCCCATTGTCTTCAGGTCAGGATATAATCATGGAATCCTGGAGAAATTGAGGGAACTCCTCAAATATTATAGGCACACCTATACCGATTTAGGTATTCCTGATAGTAACTTATGTATTTACCTTCAGAAAATTTATTTATTTATTTATTTATTTAAATACTTTATTGCACAAAAATATAATTGTACAAAAGGCGGGCTTAACGCTACTGCGCTCTCTACCAGCCAACCTTAAGACGTACAAGAAAGATTTTTTTTTATCGGTAGATGTGCAAAAATAGAGAGAGTGAATGAAATTTTAAACTTTATAATAATTTGATATCATATAAAATAATAATATTCGAGAATGTACCTACATAAAATAAAAATATATTATAAAAAAATACGTAATATATAAATAAATATATATTCGTACTATATCTACTTTTTAAAGTCACTTTTGGTGAAATGGAACTGATGATAAAGACCATAGATGGACACCAAAACTACTCAATAACAAGTATTTCACAACTTGCGATTCGATTATTGCGATAAAAATGCTAAAAAATTTACGCTCGTCACAATGCATATGGTGAAGTGGAGCTGATGATGCAACACCATGAGAACTCCTCAATAATTAACAGACCTGCATCGGGAAAAGATACATATATATTGTTGACGGCAATGAACAGTTGGCATTAGGCTATTGTAACTTAGGTATCATTAATCTTACTATGTTCGTAACTCAAAAGTGTAAAATATTTTTTTTCTTTTCAAATAATTAAACCGACTTCAAAAACGAACCTAAGAGATACAAATGAACGAAAAGGCATAAAATAAATGTTTTCTACAACATTTTGAAGTCGGTGCCAGTAAATAACACGAAAAAGGTTTTACTTGACGCCGACTTCGAATGTTTTACCTGGCACCGACTTCAAAATGTGGTAGAAAATATTTATTTTTCACTTTTTAATTCACTCGTTTTGGTGTCGAAGTCAGAACCCCATTTACATAGTTATATTTTCGATGCATAGGTGGGTTGGTCTTATATAGATTTCTACAAGTTTGTACGGAACCCTCGGTGCGCGAGGCCTACTCGCAATTGACCAGTTATTAGTTTACTTGTTTCGTTTTCGAAGTCAGATTATTTGTTAAGTTTTTCATTTACAAAATTTAAGTATCTTATGTGATACCTATGCTAGTGTGACTTTTAGGTAATTGAGTTTTACTAGTCTGCAGTTTCCCTTTATCAGTGTAAATGTATTGTAATTATCGAAAAAGATCTTCGTTTCCACAAAAGAAGGTCGAATTTAAATATTTAAACAATAATAAATATCTATCTTTATGGTCTTATCTCTTATATTTTCTGTGCTTAAAAATAGTATTCAACATTCTGGCCACAGCTAGAGGTATCACTGATTAACATTTTTCTTCAGCATCATAACGTATGCTAATGTATAGTCTATTTTTTTCCGTAGTCCAAACAGCAAAACAAATATGGCGTCCTTCTAACCAGAGACAATAGATAGAGGTGTGAAAGTACTGCATGAATGATTAAAATGAATGATTTTATAATGAAATATTATGAAAAATATTGTTATTATATTAAATTATAAAAAAAAATTTAAAGAATTTGTTTACAAATTAAAAAAATTAACAAGACAATCTATTTTTAAATTTTAATTAAGACTAATGATGTTACTAATTCCTCGCTCGATTCTTCTGTCGGTGCATCTGATGCAGCATCTAATATACCATCGAGCTACATCATTTTCGATACAATTTTTCCTAGGCGTCGTACCAAAGCCTTGTTTAATTAATAGTTTTAGGTAACTCATTTCATAAGTTTTGTTATTTTTCCCAACATGTGATTTTAATTGTGCCCATATTAACTTAATTGTAGTCCATTCACAATGGTAAGGCGGAAGTCGTATAACAAATATATTCTTACGAAGTGCCATTTCGTCTATTTCTCGTTTTCCATAGTTTTCCTTATTAAATTTCAATAAAAGCTTAGCTATAATGTCTGTCTCCTCCATTCTATTAGTTTAAAACTGTTAATTTTTAAATTACAAACAGACAATTCAATTTTATTTATTTGTATAGATTTAAGAACTCTTTCTTATTATTAAATAAGTTGAAATTACTACTTTACCTTCCCGCTAAAATTATTTCAATCCATCTAATAGTATATTAAGTATAAAAGACATGGTGCTAACAAAAGTATGTTAACAAACACTTCAATTATGTTAATTTCACAAACAACTATATAAAGTACATTTATTAGTACTATACATCAAAAACTTTCCAATAAAATAAAATTCCAGCTAAGTCATGCTAGTGAAATGTCTTAAGTTTTATAAATTTATCTTGTTAAAAGTATTTTTAAGTATTAACCTTTCATTTTAATTTTAAATAAAAACCTTTAATTTTAGATTTAAATAAACGCCTTTTAAAAGTTGAACATTATTATTGAAATGGTTTAAACTATTTAAAAAAGGTTTTAGGTTGAATGTTTAATTATCATTCAAACAGTTCAGTTTATTATCTCAACAATTCATTAAAATGTCCCATCTCTATGATTCAAGGACAAAATAGAATTTAGATATGTCAAATTGTCTAGTTCATAATTTATCTGTCGAATCTGAGTTGGAAAATATTTCGATTTTATCAAAAATAATGTGTTTAAATCATTAATTAGTAGCAGCTTTTAGTGTAATTCTTATCGGGTGTGTTTCTTTAATAGTTGGAAAGCATTCACATAGAATCAAAATGTGTAATTGTTCGAAAATCCGTCATTTTTGTTCCGGGAAGTGTTTGTTGACATGATTCGACTCCAAAGAAAAAGTAGACTATAGTTAAGGTTTCATAAACATAATAAATACAGCATGGTGGATTTTATTTCGAAACATTATAACACTATTTACATTGAACTTACAAACATGAATTAGGGGAGTGCTACATTTTGTAACTTTTATCCTCATAACTGATACAAAACAACTCGGTAACCTGATAACTGTTTCCAAGGTTTTCTTACAAAAGCTGTTGTTGTCTGAAATAAAGGCACCGTCAGAAAATTCCTTCAGGTGTAAAGTAATAACATACAACTTTATAAATATGAAAGTCTGAGAGCAAAACTTATATGTGTAATTCTATCTTCATGTATTTTATACATAAAACTTAAACTTAAAGCAAATATCAAAATATATGACACTTCAATAATACGGTATAATAAATAAATTCTAGTGATATCACATGCATTTTAATTGGTCGAATCATTCAGAAATTATGATGACATAAAAAAAACTTTCGACAATCACAAAAATCATCCAATCGCTTCCATACTTCGAAAACACAACGCTGTTTACAGGCAGCATTACTTAGCTTAAAGTTTTCTTGATTACATTAAGATACATAGCTTAAACGATTCTTGCAGATTTTACACATAATAAACATCTATTGAATTTTAATTTTTATATTCGTTTTGATAAAGTTATAAATGAATTTTATGACTAATTTAACAATCAAGCCTAAGACAGCTAAAATAGATGTTACAATGGCTAATGTTATAAATATCAATTTAATTTCATAGTAATCACTCCAAGACATATCAGCAGCTGGTGATCGGAGATGAATTCCGTCGTACTCCAGGACATGCTCTATCCACCACACAGCATTATCAAGAGGCTTGATTGGATACGACCGCATAAGACTTCTCAATCTTACGATATTATTCTTGTAGCTAAAATTGTAACAAATGACATGGTCAAAAATGTAATTGTTTTATGCTTGGCAAATTTTAACTGGGTATATCAAGGGTTTTTTGGACTAGACGATATTCACGACTCTGATTAAAGGATAGGTGTACTTTCTATTTAGTGCTTTGGTTATTGAATGAGGAAACCTTTCTCTTTAATTTATTACGCGTCTTCCTTTATAATATAAGGTACTATAAATAGATTTGATGATGTAATAAAGCCTATGTTTACATAAAGAGTGAAATTACTATTACATTTAAAATACAAATAGTCATGCTACTAAAACCTGTCTAGTAGCAGATAGCAGAGAAGCAGATAGCAATTATTTTTGTTTAGAAATATTATTTAATGTATATTAAAAATAGATAATAAATTGTGTGCAATATCGTCATTACGTTATTATTGTTTTGTTAATTACTTAATAATTAATTTGTAAATTAACTGTACTTTACCTTTTATCATCAATAACGGTTGTGACGGCTTCTTTAAATTCGTTTTCCGTTATGGTTGTAATGTCAAGTTGTTTTCCGATTTTATGGTATACGTATTTTTCTACATTATACCATTGATCTCCTAACATGGGAATACCTATTAAAGGTACTGCCGCATCAATAGATTCGTCAGTTGATTGTAGACCTCCTTGAGTTATGAATAATTTTACTTTGTGATGTCCTGAAATTGTAAGAATAATTCATTGATTATATATATTCCCTCGACTATTATAAAACGTATATGAATAACATCCAATTTTGTTGTTGAAAATATTTCATTCAATAATTAAATTACAACAAATAAAGGTTAGGTGTGACACTTACTTAAAATATCAGTTTGTGGAAACCATTTGGAAATTTTGATGTTCTTGGATTGTCCTGGGAGAATATCCTTATCCCATTTCCAGAGAACATCATAAGGCAGTTCAGATAACACTTTTGTCATAGCTTCGATTTTTTCAGGTGGTAAAAGAGATGGTAAAACATTTGTACCAAAACTTATATAAATTACTCCGTGTTTCGAAGTGTCTAAAAATTGTTTGAGATCCTGAAGAGAAAATAATATATGTATGATGACAACATTATCAATCTTATCCATCTACTGCAAAAGCCAAGTGGGCGCCTATATTCCGATTTTATAATATAAATGATAAATTATCTCAAAATTAATATGGTGGACTCAAACATATATTTTCTAACCTCGAAAAAGATAAATTTGAGATAGTACGACAGTGTGTTGTATAAAAAGAAAGGTGAAAAAATATAACATAGTATATAAAAACATTAATATGTTTAAATTTTTAAGAATATATGCTGCGTTTAGCTCGGCTGTGTTTAATAATATTATAAAGTAATAATATTTATAATGTTATTGTGCTATTAATAATTTTTTTACACTTAATCATTTTTTATTATTCCGATTTAATTTCACTCTAAATATAAAATGTAAACATAAATGTCAATTACCTTAGGCAGTTCTTTGTCTTGGGCCTGATGAATACCTCCAATATAAACGATGTTAGGCGGTACAGGACGATTATCCGCCCAAACAGGGTGCTCATTCAGGAACATCATTCGAATGGACTTCACAAGTTGGTCATAAGTAGGAACATCCTCTCCAAATTGTTTCTTCATTATTTTATAATCGAAATCCTCGGTTGTTGATATGATATATTCTAAGGCCGCATGTTTAAAAAGTTCTACACCTTTCTCCCAAAGTTTTAGATTATATAACCTTTGCCGACCAGGAGTGGGATACAACAACGGGTGTATAGGCGCACCTAACATCTGGTATTGTCGGGGGACAGCTCCAAAAGAACTAACTATAATTACTGGTACATCGAACAAGTGAGCCAATCCCATCAGTGAACGGTTGCAAGCTTCAAGTATAAGTAGATCGAAATATTTTTTGTCTCTATTTCGTATCAGCTTCTGCACTTGTAGAGTATCTAATTGTAAATCAAGAATTGAAGCGAAACTTTCAAAAAGATTTCTTATTTGAAGCATTATGTCATCTTTATTTCCATTGTGATGTGCAAATAGTTGTTGCCATCGCTCATAAGACACGTCGCCGACATTTATTTCTGTAAGATTGGCAGGAGCTTGTCCTTTCGGGAATACAGGATCGGTGGTGATGACGTAGACTTCGTGTCCACGCCGGGCTAATTCTTGCGTTATAGGACGGAAGACAACTTGATGACTTATCGACGGCGTTGGAAAATATGCTAGTATTCTTGCTCCTTGTATTCCAGTCACTGATAACACAAGTAACAGAAGAATCACCCGCGTACCCGCCATGTCTGATTTTGAGTGCAAGACTGACAAAAATTATTTTCATTTACCTTTATATAATATTAATGCAAAATTTTACATCGACGTCATAACAACATTTTATTAATAATTAGACAGTTTATTGAATACATTCTTATGACTTGATAACATTTTCGTATAATAGCTTTTTAATGCACTTAGGCGCCCTATACATGTAAAATAATATTGTATAATTGATCTGATTACACAATATTGTTAAATTTTTGTAGCGTAAACTTTACACCATTAGTCAACTAGCAGTCTGAATGATAGTCATCCATTTCGCTGATAGCTAGGCCAAAAGACTTTGCCTACCTTATTCATATTTTAATAAATAAACGCATCACACTCAACGGACCCCCATTAGGATCTTATGATCCTGTGTGGGGATCCGGAAACACATACAATACAAGCACAAACACCCAGACCACGGCAAACATCCGTATGACCAATACAGACGTTTGCCGTGAGCGGGGATCGAACCCGCGACCGTTAGCGCTTCAGTCAGTTATAGTGACCACTGCGCCAACCTGTCAGTCAAATTACTTGCACAGCTTATTCATTTAAATATAGTTCTTTGAGGTAAGGGTTTCCAAAATTTATGAATGTCTTTTAACATCAATTAAGGTCTTCAGCGTCTCTAGTTCTGCGGGATGAGCAGCCTGACCGAATTAACGTGGCAAAATGCAGGCATCTATGCTCGCCTCCGCAACCTCGGCTTACTGATCGGTGGAGGTTTCATTCAATATGCGCCTTCGAAATTACAAAAACACTCTGAGGGTAGAATAGACTAGTATCAAGAGGAGTCGGGATTAGCCGATTCGGTTATAATTTTCAAATAAAAATTTGTTATTTTTTAAAACAATCAAATAAATAATTTCTAATGTCAGATAATACATTTTTCTAGCATGGTCATGCTGTTTTATGAATCGCCTTAGCAGCCGTATTCAGCCAGTTTATTAAATATTTGGTATTTGGTACTAGGTTGTTAATTGAATGGCTTACTAAACTAGTTGGATTCAACAAATGTATTTGTAGCATTAAAAAATTGCGCAATGATTTCATTAATTTAACAAAAGTTTGATCGAGCTTAAATTTTATTGTGCATTTTTTTTCTTGTACCAGTAGTTGTTGTGTAAGCATTATATTGGACAATATTTTTAATTTCAATCAGTCGTAAAATTGATCAAAATGACGAGCAAGTATACTGTGAAAGATAGAGAACGGAAGTTTTTACTTGCGTATATAGAATTGTAAAAAGATTTACCGGCTTAATGGAAAAAATAAACTTCATCATGACCTGAATGAGAAAATGCTTAATAAAATATGTAATAAATTCAACAAAATAATCAGCATGGCGTCAGTCAAAACTTCATCAGATGGTTCAGATTGATCAGATTGGTTTGTCAATTTTATCGAGTGATTGATTATTTTGGAACAAAAGGGATACCCCCTTTAATAATACTACACAGTAAACATTTTTTAATATTAATACACAGAAAAAAAATTGGGTATTATTATTGTATGTGTATGAGCGCTAAGAATAACACGCCAGAGTCGTCAAAATGCATCATTTTGTTGAGCTTCATTATAAATACGACTCTCGTGTGACTGTGCCTGATACTCTGAAATCATTTAATGGATTGATTTAAAATGTTTACACAACATTGCATTTTTATAGAAGATTTTTTTTGTATACTTTTTATGCCTAAGTTCCGAGTGGTATGGAAAATTTCAAGTGTTTCTTGAGGTTAAAATATAATAACAATTCCTTTGACTATATATAGGCAATGACTACTTGTCCTGTGTGACTCTGAACAAATTTGACGAACTTTAGTTAAGAGATAGATTGCGCCTTAGAGATTTACTGAGGAAATCCTAAAGAAGACCAGTCAGTGGTATCATCTGCGCATGCGCATCCGCTAACCCTTTCGTGTTTGGCTCCACTCGTGTCTTATGAAGTTCGACTCAGAAAGGCAAAAAATCTATCAGATGCGCGAGACCTAATACGAACAAACGGCCCAATCAAAATCCTGTTTTAAGAACAGTTTAGTCAAGCGTGAGTTGGTTATTTTTAGTGATATTGAAATTTAAATTTATTTTATAAAATAATAGCACAATTTTAACCAACTTCAAAGGTTAAAAACATACTACGAATTGAGTCGTAGTATGTTTTTAATGTTTGGTAACTTAAAACTCTAGAATTAAAATATATATTATTTTTTAATACTAACAAACTAAAATAAGACACAATTGAACTATAACTGTTAGAAATAAACTTATTTATTTATTTATTATTTTTAACGTTTTAGTTACTAACAATCTATATCAGCCTGTATTTATGTTGTCAGATTTAGAGGAATTATTTGTCCTTAAAACTTAAGTACAATAAAAACCGACTCCTGAGAGATGTAAAAATTTATTTACTTTAAAATATTGTTCTTTGCTATTATATAATTTAGCCTTTTAAATCTAATACTATACGAATGTATTATAATACTTTATACATTATACATATATTTTAAATCAATCTTTTGCCATGGAAACGAAGTTTTTTCAACAGCTATTATATACTATAAAAACCTGAATGATTGCCTTTTTAAGCGACTTCAAAAAAAGGAGTCTTCTCAATTCGACCGTATATTTTTTTTTATGTTTGTTTGCCGATTACTCTGCCGTTTGTGGACCGATTTTCAACATTTTTTTTTTTGAGATACAATTAAAAAAACAAAACCTTATCTTAACACAATATATAACTCAACTCATTAGATTCGTTTGCAAATACGAGAAATATAATTTATTTATTTATATAAATATAATCAATAAATGTTCATTCAAATATATAAAATACATACGTTACGATATCAACAGATTGATTTTAAATATATCTAAACAATAATAAATGCCTAAATCTATGTCTTTGTCGCTTAAATAAGTGTGTTCCGAAATTATAATCCAGCTTACTGACCATAGCTAATAATATATTCGACAATTTTTTTTCTTCGCTTAACGGCCGATTTAAATCAGACGAGCGAATGTAAATTGTATCCGCACCTTATTAAATTCTTCTAATGTAAACTGATACAGAACATTCTTTTGTTCCTCTGTCTACGTTCACAAAGATTCTATTAAGTATTCTAAGAATGTTCGTTCGTCTGGTATAAACGGCACTAGAGCTTGTAACACTTTCTTAGAACGGTCTTGCGTGTTCAGACGTGCTTGCTTCCCGGGACGGTGTTATAGTGACTCATTCGGCTGATCTAAACATCAATTGCACAAGAATTCTTGTTTTGGGTTATCAATCATGTCAAAAATGAGTTTTTGTTTAAAATATTAAAATACCAAGAAAGCTCGAAGCTTTGTTTAATTTGAACGCACATTTAGAAGATGTCGTAAGATTGCGCCATTCCGTGTCGGTACAACATGTCATTAGGACCAGCACGATGGATTTTAGTTTGGAACATACCCATGATAACAATATTTACACTATACTTACAAACATGTGTTACGTACATTACAAACAATATGTAAGCCTAAAGCAAAGATAAAAAACATGATTGCTCATAACATTGCCACAACTTTATGTTCTGAACATACCTATTATGAATAAATAGTATACCATATGCATCTTAATTGATTGAATCATTTAGAAGTTATGGGATAAAGAAACTTATCCATGCGTTTCTATCTATCGTCTTTAAACTTTGAAGGCATAACACACTTTTGGGCAGTCTTTTATAGCTCACACTTGGTTAACTCTTAAAAATTATACTCATACAAAATACTGTGATATTTTACTAAAGAACTTTAATTTTAATATTCGTTCTGAGTAAGTTATAAATAAATTCTAATACTAATTTGAGAATATAGCCCAAGATAGCTAAAATGACCATCAGAATGGCTAATGTTACGAGAACTAATTTAATTTCATAGTAATCCATAAATGATACTCCAGCAGCGGATGCTTTGAGATGCATCCCATCAAACTTCAAGACATGTTCTATCCACCACACAGCATTATCAAGAGGCTTGATTGGATACGACCGCATAAGACTCCTCAATCTCAAAATGTTATTCTTGTAGCTAAAAATAAAAAAATTAAGGTTAAAATTGTAAACATTTTTCTTGTGAATACAATTTCAGCAGCTTAATTAGATGCTGATAAGCAATAATGTGTCAACCCACAAAAAGTCAAATTCGGAGATATTGATGTATTTTGATACTGCATCACCTATTTAACATGATTAAAAATAAATTAAAGTCATATAAACTAAAGAAGTTCGGAAAAAAGTTTCTTGATTCATTGCTTCGAGTTTCAAGTGCGTCACATATTTTTGCAATTTATACATTGAAGAACTTTTTATTAGATAATATATTAAGTATGTCACTCTGATTTTAATTCATTATACCTTTTATCAAAAAATAAAATAATATATAGTACTTCTTCAAACATATTTGTTAAGAATACGTTTGACATCTTTAGATGCCATTTTCTTAAAATGAAGTATATATTGCATATCAGCGTCCAATTATGACAGATGAGAAGGAACAAATTTTTTAAAGAGAAATTGGAACATTTACTTTATATTATTATTAAAATATGTGAAAGATTTTTACAGTATGTATTCAAAATTCTGTATAAACACTGAGAGGTGTAGTTTCTAGCTAGTTTTTCTAATTCTTTTTTCATCTGTGTAAGAGTAAACTTATATACTATTTTTTTTACGCATCACAAAACGGCCCCCATTAAGACTACGTGGTCTTATGTCGGTCCAGAAACACACACAACACTAACACAAACACCCAGACCACGACAAACATCTGTATGGTCAATACAAACGTTTGCAATGAGCGGGGATCGAACCCGCGACCGTTAGCGCTTCTGTCAGTTGCAGTGACCACTGCGCCAACGTCCCTGTTAAAATTTGTTTCCGATTAGAAAAAGAATAAATATTTAGAAACAATTAAAAGTATTCAACTGTTTATGTACATTTAGCAACGATAACGCAATTATACCACTCGCTTACTGCGTGTTGAAACTATAATTATGTTAATTGATTTAATTTGATTTCAGGTTTTATAATGTGACCATAAATATTTTAGTATAATTTTTCCAAATCTTTGAGTCAATTAATACAAATAAAATTATAGTTGTATTTCTTTGGAAGTAGTCTTTCTTGAATGTTAAAAATAGATAGTTTATATACCATTATTACGTTTTATTATGTCTTTTAATTACTTAACAATTAATGTATAAAACATTAACTGTACTTTACCTTTTGTCATCAATAATGGTAGTGACTGCTTCTTCAAATTCTTTTTCTGTTAGTGTTGTTATATCGAGTTGTTTTCCGATTTTATGATGAACATATTTCTCGACATTATACCACTGATCTGCCAATATGGGAATACCGAGTAAAGGTACTGCCGCATCAATAGCTTCGTCAGTTGATTGTAGACCTCCTTGAGTTATGAACAATTTTACTTTGTGATGTCCTGAAATAAGAGAATTAATTCATTAATTACACGCGCTCATTCAATTGAAAATTATTTCTTTAGAAATATTTATTTTATTAATATTAAGCGTTGTCTACAGCTGAGTAAAATGAATCAATCCAAATTAAAAATGATAAATGAAACTTACTTAGAACATCAGTTTGTGGGAACCATTTGGATATTTTAATGTTCTTTGATTGTCCTGGTAGAGTATCCTTATCCCATTTCCAAAGAACGTCGTAAGGCAGTTTAGACAACACTTTTGACATAGCTTCGATTTTTTCTTGTGGTAAAAGAGACGGCAAAACATTTGTACCAAAACTTACATATATTACCCCATGTTTCGAAGAGTCTAAAAAGTTTTTGAGATCCTGAAGAAAAGAAGTAATATTATTAGATGATAATATTTCCTATTTATTTTCAATTTCATTTCTATTTCCAATTCGTGAAATGTTAACTTTAATTTTTTAATTACCTTAGGCAGCTCCTTGACTTTGGCCTGATGAATACCTCCAATATAAACGATGCTAGGTGGTACAGGATGATTATCCGCCCAAAGAGGATGCTCGTTCAGGAACAACATTCGAACTGTCTTCGAAAGTTTGTCATAAGTAGGAACATCCTCACCAAATTGTTTCCTCATAATCTTATAATCGTAAGGCACGTTCTTTGAACTAATATATTCTAAGGCAGCCAGTTTGAAAAGTTCCATAGTTTTCTCCCATAATGTTAGATTGTATAACCTTTGACGACCAGGAGTGGGATACAACAGTGGATGCAAAGGCGCACCAAACAAATCGTATTGCAGTGGAACAGCGCCAAAGGAACTAACTAGAATTACTGGAACATCAAACAAGTGAGCCATTCCCATCAGTGGACGGTTGCAAGCTTCAAGGATAAGTATATCAAAATACTTTTTGTCTTTATTTCTTATTAATTTTTGTACGTCTGGTGTATCTAATTGTAAATCAAGGATTGAAGTCAAACTTTCAAAAATGTTTTTTATTTGAATCATCATGTCGTCTTTCTTTCCATTGTGATGTGCAAATATTTGTTGCCATCGCTTATAGGACACGTCGCCGACATTTATTTCCGTAAGATTGGCAGGAGCTTGTCCTTTCGGGAATACAGGATCGGTAGTGACGACGTAGACTTCGTGTCCACGCCGGGCTAATTCTTGCGTTATAGGACGGAAGACAACTTGATGACTTATAGACGGCGTTGGGAAATATGCTAATATTCTTGCTCCTTGTGTCCCTGTCACTGACAACACAAGAAACAGAAGAACTGCCCTCGTAACCGCCATGTCTCGATTTGAGTACTAGACTGGCGAAAATTATTTTAATTCACCTTTTTATAATCTTTGAGCATTGTTTTACGTGAACGTCATATCAATCATCATCATATTGATAAAATATCAATAATTACATAATTTAAGAATATTCTTTACATATAAGTGTTTCGTTTGTTTGTATTCAAAGAAATCAGATTACATTTCAAAACGATGGTTTAATCTGAAATGTTTTCCTTATTTTAGGCCCCGGCTCAAAAAAAGGGTGAAGTTTGACTTGTGTGTCCGTCTGAAGCGTAATAGCTCCCTATTCAAAATAACAAGAAAAATGTATCTTAATTAACTATTTCTAAAATTTAAATGAGTTCCATATTTTGAAATATACAAGATTCTTATATATAAGAAAAACTTAGATTATATAAGATAAAACTTTTTATTACACTAATTTGCTTTTTATTATTATACCTTATATCGAAATAGAATACATAGCTGGTTAGATACCTTAAACAAAAATATTAAGAATAGATTTGACGTCTTTAAACGCCATTTTGTCTAAATGATGTCAGTGTGGCTTGACATAGTATTACTTATCAGCCTCCAATTAGCCATTATTCTTTTCGCTAATGGCGACAAAAAGCAAAGTAAATTATTCATGAATACTTTTAATTTTATTCATGATGTTCCACCAATTCGAAAAAATTGTAACAAAAATTAATAATAATTAACGTACATAATAATTATTTGATACTTATAGATATTAGCATGATTATTAGTATTAACTTGTTTTCATAAAAGGAACATTAAATTACCAAAAACACAAGAGTTTTATGCTTCTACACAGGACGAATAATAACTCGGTTGGTTTTGTATAATTATATTCCAGAATATACTATTCAACCTAGATACTGGCGTACGTTTTCTGTAGACCAGTCAGTCACAAAAAACTGACAATTGAACGAAATATATATGCGATTTTAAATTAAAATAAATTGTTTTTAAATAAAACGTGAAGTGTAAAGTGTACCTGTAACTTCATATTATATACAAACATACTTTATATAGTATATAACCAGTTCAAATGGGTGTTTATTAGATTTAAAGTTCTTAATAACTTATTAGAGTCGGAATTCACTCTGATTTGATCATATTACGTCCTGTAAAATCATTGAAATATATAAATTTTTTTGACCTTGAAACATTACAGTTTACCTTGAACTGACGCTTTAGCAATACCTGGAATCAGCAAGATACATAACTCCTCATCAACTTACCCCAGGAGTATCGTGTTGGGGCTCGTTAAAATGGTCTCAACGAAAGTATTGTCACTGTTTTATTGATTTTCTTTTAATTTTCAATTTTATATAATAATTTAATACCGAAATAGGGCACGTAGACGTTACAGGCAATATACCATATTAAATAATTTTGTATATGAACGCTGATATGCAATACCGTGTCAAGCCACACGGACTTTATTTTGAGATAAAATTTTTTTTCAAAAAATTAAACCGACTTCAAAAACGAACCTAAGAGATACAAATGAACTAAAAGGTATAAAATAAATGTTTTTAATCTTCAACATTATGAAGTCGGTGCTTAGTAAATTTCATTCGAAGTCGGCGTCAAGTAGGACCTTTTTCATGGTATTTGTCAAGTTACATGTCATATTTTCATTTTAGACTTTTATAAAGCTACCGGAATGTAGTCTCTACCGAGAAGAACCGGCAAGAAACTCGATAGTAACTCATTGAAATAAAACTATTTAAAACGGATTTAAATAATCTATACTAATATTATAAAGATGAAAGATTTGTTTGTTTGTTTGTAATGAATAGGCTCCGAAACTATTGGACCGATTTCAAAAATTCTTTCACCTTTGGATAACTACATTATCCCCGAGTAACATAGGCTATATTATATAAGGTGTAAAAAAATGACCTGAAAAATTCCTTACGTCGCGTGCGCTGCGAAAACTATTGATGATAGAACAAAATCATTTACTACGACATTTATTATAAACGACCCAAGCAGTTTGGGTCATTACAGTGGTTTGAAGGAAAATACCAGTGCTTATGTGGGTTGGTTCGCGTCATTAAAAAATCATACTTATAGTAGTATTATCACGTATCTTTTTTGCTGAGTGAAAGAATGAACCTTTAGGACCTCTTTGGTATATATAACTCATTTTTGACCAAAGTGTGGATTGAGTCCTTTCTGTTAAACTACGTCCAATTGACGTTAAAAATTGGAATTCCAATAATGCTTTTAAGAAATTTATGGGACGAGACTGCTTATTAAGGAATTGAAGGACAATTTAATTGTAGCAACCATTATCTCTGGCCCAGCAGCTGGTCAACTAGCTCATATATCGAGGAAAGCGATGATCCCAACTGATCTGCCAATCCCTTTTAAACAACTTCAGTTTCCGGTCAAATCATCTTTCGCGTTAACTATTAACAAGTCCCAAAGACAAACCTTTGAATTATTAGGGATCGACCTACGAAAAGAATGTTTCACTCATGGCCCAGCTGGTCATGAGTGAAACATTCTTTTTTATGTTGGCCTATCACGTGTCGGAGCTCCTGAAAATCAATTTATTTTGCTGCCACAAAATAAAACTACTTCAAATATCGTTTACAGGGAAGTTCTGACTCACTAAAAGTAATGGCTATTGTTTTGTAGATAATATGATATTTGTATAAAAATTAAAAATAAAAATATACAAAAAAAAAAATTAATAAAAACTATGAATAACAAAAATCATTAAAAAAAATTTAAACTTCCTTTATAATTTTACTTTTTTTTTGAAACCCGACGCAAAAAAAGAAGGGTGTGTATGTGTGTGTGTGTGTGTGTGTGTGTGAGAGAGAGAGTGTATCGTTTATACATAATGTATTTTTATTACATTTCAACTATTATATGTTATTCGGATAGAAAATCAACGCGCATCAAATCCACGCTTCTTTGTCGTCAAAATATTCTTGTATTGTATAATATGCTTTATTTATTAAAGATTTTTTAATGTAGGCCTTAAACTTATTAGGTGGTAAATGTAAAACTGTTTGCAAAGGTGGTGCATACTTATGGTGGCAATTGATTTACAAATATCTGTTCTGACGTTTCAAGGTTATCAGCTCCTTTTGGTTAACATATACTATACTCTTAATGATATCAAAATAATATAGTTGCATACCCTTACCTGATGCTGCAGCGTCATCTACAATCAGCAGGATGTAGAAAACATCACTATCTTACAGCGGAATTATTGTTTTGGGGCACATTTGATCAATCTTTTTGAAGTTTATACTTAGCAATCAATAGAAATTCTTCTTTTGAATTTTTTTGGAATTCGATCTTTTATATTAAAAACTATTTGACTTCCTTTAAAATTATTACAAATTTCTAAATTATTAATAATTTCTTTTTTTTTTTTGAATTATTAGGCAAAAAATATATGCCATATTTTTTATCTTAATTTATTAATGACAATTAATTCTTTTACATCTACCCCCGAATGCGATGATATCGCTGGTATTTTTAGAACCTTATCACTGATTAATATTTCGAACTTATTGGCCAGATTATAATTCTAGAATTTAGAGCACGTTGCTGCGCACGAATACGAGAGATCGTAATCTATGATATTGTTATCTAAATTCTGTGGTAGCTTTATGTCTAAAAATAAATCGTCTTTGAAAGCGAAATACGCAATTTCGCATTTTCATTTTGTTCGTTTCATAAATACGGAACTATTGGACAGGTTTTTATAAAATTTTAAAGTATTTATAACAAAATGTGTCAATAAAGTCGATTACATTTTTGCAAGTATAAGTTATGTTTTTAAATATGTTTATAAAATTGGTACCAATTTGTATATTACGGAAAATAAACTGTTTTTTTTTCTCTTTCAACTCTCTTTATTTTTGTACTAGCTACTCCTTCTCGGTTTGCTTCGCTTTAATGTAATTTTTTTAATTCCTTTTTTTTGGCAATAAAAAAAGAATTACGGAGAAGGAGTTTGTATGCAGGGGGTATTACAAAATTATACATAAATATGAAAAACATTTATCCATCCATCATTCATCTTAAGAAATTTTAGCGTCTTCAATAGTTGTAAAATAGGTTTTTAGTATTTTTTCCCTTCTTTTCTTATATATTTGTCTAAAATTTAAAATTACAAAAAAAAACCTCAGCAATCTATTCATTGAGACCACTTCAACGAGCACCAATAAGATACCTCTCCTGTAAGTTGGTGAGAAGTTGTATGTCCTTTTGATTCTGCAACATTCGACCAAGAATTCGCATTTGCATAGTTAAGTTAAGTTATTTAAAATTTTAGGTCACACTTATGTTTGAAAGTTAATCAAATACTTATTGTGCATCTAAGATTCTTATCGCAACTAAGAAGAAGATCGCGGGTTACACACACCCCGGCTATTACCGCTAAGTTTTCAAGTGTAAAATTTGTATCTCAATTCGTCTCGCGTTTTGTGGTGAAAGAAAACATTATAAGGAATTCTGAACCAGAATTTCTTCCGCCACCCGTATATCCGCCCCACAGTGGAGTGGTGGCTTAAGCTCTAAGCCCTCTCCTTAATAGAAGAGTAGGCCTTCGCTCAGCAGAGGGACATTTACAGGCTGTTACTGTACTTTTCTTTTAATGCGGAAATCCCATTAAACGTTCTCGAAGTCTACTATATCAATACCAGTATATAGATATCGGAGCATTGATAATGAACGTTTCCTTAGGAACGGGTTTGCGTAACAAATTATTTCTAGATAAATCTGAATAGTGTGATTCCACTTTGATGCACGAATCGTCATTGGTGTTTATTTTTATACGTTTTCAAACAAAAAAAAAACCAAGTCGGTTAACCAGCTATCGATCAGTAGTTATTTGCGAGCCCAAAGTCGTCGGTATGTATCAGATAAATAAAATACAGTCTATTATATGTAGGTAAGAAAGAAAGACAAGAGAGGCAAAGGCTTACTATTAGAGGTTAGGTAAAACAAAATGCCATCAGAAATATAACCTGTAAAAAAACTAGGTCCCGTAACTCAGTAATCCTATTGTAAAAGGTTTTGAGATTCATGTAATTTCAAGTCAGTTAATTAATTCAGTCTCTAGTCAAGAGACCTTCTCTCTTAGGCTATTAGATACGTAATTAGCTAACCTAACAATAACTTATAGTAAAGAAATCAATATTAAAAATCTTTTACGTTTTAAATTAATAGATTGACTTGGCCATCGCATGAAAACACGATGTATCCCACAAGTAATACATGTTGTATTAAATTAGCTTACTTAGTTAGTTATTTTAGTTTCTAAATTTTAAACGATGGCAGAGTCATATTAATTTTAATGAAATTCGAAATATACGATGTTTATGCAATGCCTGCTTGGTTACTGAAATTAAGGTTTTACCCACAACGAAATTATAGGACGTCAAAAGCCACCTGAATCATTTCGAGAAAATAATGCTACTGCCGTGCCGCTTTTTCTTCGACTTGGCGGGGCACTGCCGTGCCCCAATAAACACTGACTTATTTTAAAATCTTTTCTTCTATATATACTGAACTCTATGCTTTTATCCTATGCTATTATGTTTTACTCTTGCGATTGAAATGTCTATTTGTATATTTAACCTATTTCCACATAAAGAATAAGTTCTCAATTCATGGGTTTTTATGTATTTTCACTCAAATATGATTTGATCGATTTGGTTAATTCATTTTTGGCTTATAACTTTATGATTGGACCGATACAATCGCACGATTATGATGCCATGTACTGTGCATGTTGTAGACGTAAACGTACACGTAAATCAAAATAAATAATTTATTTATGTAGGCTAGAGCCTACATACGAACACTTTTGAATTGTCAATCCCAAAAAAAACATTAACCTTGACGATATTTGCTTGTTCTCGACTATTTTTATTCGAGTTATAAATTTTCATTTTCCTTTTGAACGTCCACCAAGGCTTCGGAAAAATTAAACCTAAGAAGAAACCGCGAAAGAAATTCAGTGGGCCTTTTGGTGATTTCTTTAAACAACATTGAGATTAGTAATATTTAATTGCGAGTACGATATCAATAGGTGGCCTTTGTTTCAAATGTCAGTGTCATCATCTACCTAGCATTTACCCGGATATACCAGGGTCTGCTAACTATTCTAGTCCAGATATTGACGAGTTACTGTTTTTTACACAGAGCGACTGCCATCTGACCTCCGCAACCCCTGAAGGCAAGCCAGTAACCATTTAGACTTGAATAATTTTCACTACTAAGAGTAACGATCATTATCAGGTGATTGTGATAACATCAGGGACAAACAAGCTTTACGTGCTTTCTCGGAAATAGTAGCATAGTGCGGAGACCCACAAATATTTATACAAATATAAATATCTGCCCCGAGCTGGGATGGAACCGTCAGAGGTACATTCAGCATCACTACACCAGAGCGGTCGTCAATGTGATTAAAACAAAATATTCTTAAAATAGGAATTTAAATTATCTTTTAGAAAGTAACGCAAATTACTTAACAGGGTTTCGGAAAAGTTTAACCTCAGACTCAGACAGAAACCGCGAAAGAAACTTTAACATTTTTTATTATGTTCATTTAAATTCAACAACGTTAAGATTGTTAACATTTTTTAAAAGTATTGAGATAGCTTGCAAATTATCGCATTGTTCCCGTAGTACTTTTGAGATCTGGGATCCTATTGTTAAATCTTATACATCGTCTACAACTCATCATAATCGAGTAGGTATAGCGATTATGTTCTTGTTCCTCATATTGATATGATGTATATATGATTTTTCTTTAAATATGTCAATGTTTCTAATTAAACACATTACTACATTTTCAAAAATGAATTCAAAAACACAGTTAATATACTAATACGTTATAGCATAGCTTGTGAAGAGGATGAAAAGAAACGCCTTATCGTGTGGATCGCTTCATTTTGGCGTTCAGTCACATTCATATATACGCGTGTTCATGCAGACTACGCATAGTTCGTACAAGTCTTCAAAATAACGCGGGCGGTGAAGCTTATAACGCGCCACGTCATGATACATAAATGTATTCGAACATATGTAAGTCTACGTGACGTTGTTTTCGGTTCGCTAAGTCGTACAGATGTGTTTTGTACCTGAAGCACGATGACATTAATTATAATCTGCTTAATTATAAATTATTGTATTCTGTACAATGTTCAAATAATTGGATGCTGATAAGCAATAATGTGTCAACCCACAAAAAAATCTTGGAGGTATTAATGTATTTTGATGATAAGTTACTTATTTAATATTAAAAAAATTTATATTTTGCAATTTATACAATTATCTCATATACTTAAAGAACATATTATTGATATTAGTTTCTATTGTACCGATTTTCATCAAAATAGAAAAGAAAAGATTGATATACACCTTTTGTAACGCTTAACCTCTATACCGGTTTTGATCATTTCAAACTATCCTTTGCGATTACACGCGCGTTTACGATTAATACTTGGCCGCTATGACTCATATCCTGACGTAATAAAGCCTAGAACTTTCTTTAATAAACAGGATATTAAAAAATGATAATTTTTCAAATCGAATCAGCAGTTTAAAGATTACTCTCTAAATAGAATCTTGCAAATATTTTTACCTCTTTATAATATTAGTATAGATACACACATATTACTATTCAAAATGTAGCTTTATAGACGGAGACATAGATTATTTTCTACTATAAAAAACGGTGAACGTCCTTAGGCTGAATAATTAGCACCAATTAAGCACCCAGGTGCACTAAAAACGAGGAAAACAATAGGACGTAAACAAAATAATTACTTGTAACCCGTAAGTCTTATCTTTAGCATATGACGCTATTGTTGAATGAAATTAAAACACGCTTAATCAGCATGCGTCGCAACAAAAACGCTCGTTAATCGCCCGGAAAGATAATAATCTTCTAATGCATCAATTGGACATTTAAATCAATGAATAGTTTTTTTGATTATTTAACGTGAATTCTATGATTTCCAAAAGTATTCTTAATGTTGCGCCACCGTCGAAACTACTGTCATACCAAGATTCGTTCATCACAAACCTTATCGCGCGCGCAAAATAGTATCGTCATTCTAAGTTAGACGAGTTCAAACCAATTTAAAACAACTACAATGCAAGTATTCGGTTCGGTTGAAAGGAAGGACGGAGGGACAGTCGAGGCTTATAAATTGGTATATTTCGAGCACGGAACCCTGAAAATGAGTTTTTTAATACGCAAAATAAAAGCCCATCCTATTTGTATAATCTATAGTTTGTCACGCAAGTATTAAATGAAATTTCACGATAACTATCAGGAAGTAATTATGATAATATAATCCCCATATTTATAACACATGGTGTGATTTTGTACGCCTAGTATTATTAGTGATTATATTTCTTAAATTTTATGCGGGTGCATTGTACACAGGTTATATGAGCATTAAAAAAAACTACAAACAAGAATTCAAAAGTCTAGTCTAGGTCTGAGATATTGTCTACTAGTTTTGTTAATTCGAAGTTTACTATACTGTGAATGACATCAAAATAACATAGTAATTTTACTTATTGCAAATCGTGTTAGAAATTGTTGAAAATTTACCGGTATTAATTTTATATGTTTGTTTTTAAAGTATTTTTATTATGAATACTAGCTCTATTATATCAATCACTGATAAAGTGACGATGATATGCAATGATGTGTCAACCCACAAAAAGTTGAATTCGGAGATATTGATGTACCCTGATATTGCGTTACGTTATTATTCAAAACATTTTTAGGTCATCTAAACTAAATTAGTACTGAAAAAGTTTCAAGCGTGGATAATTTTTTTATTGTATCAATCTTTTCTTTTATTAAATTATACCTTTTATCAAAATAGAAAATAAAACGTCTTCAAACAAATTTGTTAAGATTAGATTTGACATCTTGAGACGCCACGCTCAAAATGAAGTCCGTGTCGACATAGCATTGCTTATCAGCATCCAAACAGTGTAAAGAAAACGACCGTAAATTAGTTTTGCACGTAGTCATCCATGTGCATTATTAACGTGATTTTCTGTAATATATCGTTATCTCTTAAAAACCTAAGCGTTGCGATCAAATAACATGCCATATAAGATATTTTATCATAATGAGTTCGATAAATACTTTTTAAACATTAAAATTAACATTTTACTCATGAAATATTAATCGGTAATTAATAATATAATTTTTGAGATAACGATCATATTATATTCGTTGACATAATTATGATATGTTAAATTACTTAGAATTTATTTTTAAGAATTATTTTTCCATTGTCTACGAGGTTAGAAGGTCCTGAATCAGACAGCAGCCAGTAGAAGGATTTTTTTTTTAAAGCGGACAAATTTGCACCCGCGTCACCTGATATTAGGTGATAAAATTAAAAACTATTCCCGAAGCATTTCAAATCTACATACTTCTGCTGCAAGCTGACAAAGATTTTTGTATCCTACTGATTTCAGATGAGTATATTTCGAGTCGATAAGTGATATGAAAGGGAATAGAAAGTAAGCAAAGGAATGAAGTACAGGCAGGGCGGGCCCTATCTATATCAGCGCCCTGGCAAGTAATTCCTTTGGCGCCCTTTTAACCGCCTTCCACAAAGGAGGAGTTCTCAATACGCTAGGTACTTTTTTACGTATGTTCACGGATTACTCGAAAAATAATTATTTATTGTTATATTTGTTTTTAAGTTGTAAATTTTTTTTTTTTCTTGATTTATGAAGCTTGGCATTTTTGGACTACGTCGCTCAGTAGAGTACACAATATGTATGTATGTAGTTACTAAATTTAACATCTTATACTAAAACTTAAAGTTAGTATGGAGAGACTTCTTGAACAGCCGCAACCTAAGTCGACCCGTCCGGCGCCCTGTAAGCCTCGGCGCCCTGGGCCGTCGCCCTAGTTACCCCACCCTACAGCCGGCTATGAGTACAGGCTTCCTTCTCCTTACATCTTTTCACTATATTATATATATATATATATATATATATATATATATATATATATATATATATATATATATATATATATATATATATATATATATGTACATATATTTCCATTTAAGTGTGTTCCACTAGAGCTGCTGCACTAATTATGATGATTCAGATATCAATATAATTTCCTAATAATTGTCATATAAATAATCTATTGATGCATATCGAAATTCGATTTCTTATCGATCGTTATTGCGAGTACCTAAATCATTTAAAATTTCTAGAACCATCTCCTTAGCCTTTGCGATACTAATAAACTAATATATTATACATATACTAGCGGCCCCTCGCGGTTTCGCTCGCGCTTGACATAGGACTTTCATACAAAATTCTAACCCCCAATTTTATTGTTACGTTCGAATAAATTAAACAAAAAAACCTTTTTAAGAAAGCTTTTATTTAAATACCCTAAAAAGGAAATAAATTTTTAATTACAAATTTAACAGTATACGTATATAGCCTATATACACAATTCATAAAATCGTAAAAGCTTATTTTTTTATTTCAGTTTAATTAGGTAAATACTTACTGATATCTAGTACCTTACGCCAACGTTGTGACAAGCTTTTATGATTGTAGAAATACATTAAAAATGACTGATCCGCCATTTTGGATCCGCCATATTGAATTTAGAATAATGTCACATTACTTTTCGAGTCACTCTCAACAAGCCCTTTCATTTGATACCCATGTTGTAGAAATGCATTAAAAATAACTGTCCCAACACCTTGGATGGTCCGCCATATTGAATTTAGAATGACGTCACACAACTAATCGTGTATTGTCATCCAATCTAAACGTGCATACAAAATTTCAGCTTAATCGGTTGAGAGTATCTGCTTCAAAATCGGGTCGCAAGATTCCACCCGAACATCCTTACATACATACATACATTGCAAGGTAAATAAAAGCTTTTCAAAAGAATCCTCATGTAAAATTTTGAACTCCTAGCACTTGTAGTTTTTAAGATTTCCTGATAAGCCTTTCGCTTTGGCAATAAAATGTAGTCTATGTCCTTTCGCAAGGTCTAAAGATTGTCTGTGCCAAATTTCATCAAAATTGGTTGAGAGGTTTAAGCGGGGGAAAGCTTTCAAATTTATAATATTAGTAGGGATCATATCAATATATAATACATCTCATATCTAATTGAATATTCGGAGCGCCAGTGTCGTGTCAAAATGGTAAAAATATTTCTTTTCTAAATTGGTAACAAATTGGTTTAGATTTTGTTATTATTATTTTAAAATTAATAAAATGACGCTGTCAAAGTGTAATTCATGTAATATAGTAATATGCGAGGTACTTACTTTTATCAAAAATAAAATTGATATCAGGGATGAGGAAATGTTCGATCAGAGTATGCAGTTCTGCTTTTAGTAGCGAGGATATTGATGATGCAAAATCCTTATTATTTGAAACTGTCTCAACCAGGAAAATAATACATCGAAACAAAAATTAAACATCTCAAAACCTAGAGGATACTATCAGCTTATTAAAGAAAACAGATCCAGAGGCTGTTCATATATTTGTGGCTCGAGAATTGCAAAAGCTTCCTGTAACATTTGATCATATCGACGCAAGAAGGTATCTAAGTGGTAAACTCTTGTTATATAAAAATAGCTAAGAAATAACCACTTATTTCAAAACTTATGGTTTTCTAGATATAATTGTGTTTTTAATTATTAAAAAAAATCGGAATTTACTTTCCAAACACCTGTAAGCCGAGATGGCCTAGTGGTTAGAACACGTTGATTTCAACAGATGATCACGGGTTCGAGCACCAGCTAGCACCGCTGATATTTTAAGTGCTAAATTTGTGTTTAAATTAATCTGGGCGCTGAAGAAAAACATCGTGAGGAAACGTGCATGTGCCGGGAGAAATTTTAACACATGTATATCCGCCCGCGGTGGAGCAGCGTGATGGATTAAGCTCTAAACCTTCTCCTTAGTAGGAGAGGACGTTTTTGCCCAGCTGTGGGACATTTACAGGCTGTTACTTTACTTTTTTTCCAAACCCCTGTAACTAAGTATCAGCAGTAAGAAAAAATAAAAGTATAAGGTCGTAACTTCTGTTACGATATTAAACATTATTTTATTAATTGAAAGCTACACTATTTACATACATTCACAATATACCGCCCACTCTATAATTAGTATAGTTTAAGGAAACTTTAAAATTTTACATAAATTTAATGAGTAAATAAATAAAACCAGTTAAAAGTATTTTAAAACCAATGATTCAATAAATTTTTATTCCTTGTGGAATGTGTCATGATTTTTTTTATTAAAGAAAAAGTTAATTTTTTTTGTCACTGATTTCAAACATAACAGTGGGTATTACTACCTCTATTTTAATGACTTCTTGAAGTCTATTTGGAGTACCATTTATGAAATTCTGAATCTCGGACTGAAGGATATCGTGCCGATCTTCATCAGAAGGCGTTGGTACTCTTGACGTAATACGTCTTTTAAAGTTGTTCAAAACATATTAATTAAAATTAAGAGACTACGCACTAGCCGTGGCAATGTTGGAATACTATCTTTTACTAACTTTTATTCGAGGCTTCACTCGTGACATATTTGATTTTTTTTATAAATCAATTTCTAAGTCAAATTGTGACTACTCCTGTTGTGATTAACTTATAAAATAATATTTTTTCCTTTTTTTATCAAATGCCTACATACTAATAACTGTCATGTAAATTTTAGTAACGGTTGCCTTTTATAAAGACTAGTGATCGCCTAGCGGTCGCAATTCGACCATTTCGTAGTTCATTAAATTTTCAACCGATTTCAAGATTGACCACAGATAATATATTCTCAATTTGACCACAGACTTTAACATAAACAATAGATTATCGACAGACACGTTGGCGCAATGGTCACTGCAACTGACTAAAGCGCTAACGGTCGCGGGTTCGATCCCCGCTCACGGCAAATCTGTGTATTGGCCATACAGATGTTTATCGTGGTCTGGGTGTTTGTGTTACTGTTGTGTGTGTTTTCGGACCGCCGACACAAGGTCATGAGATCTTAATGCGGGCCGTTGAGTGTGATGCGTTATTTATTATTATATATGTGTGTGTGTGTGTGTGTGTGTGTGTGTGTGTGTGTGTGTGTGTGTGTGTGTGTGTGTGTCTTTATACATGGCTGTGTTATGTTTTTTTGTTGATTTAATATATAGTTTATGAATAATTAAAATGTATATATTAATATTCCGTACTCCTTCACAATATAAACTACTAGCTGCCTCTCGCGGTTTCACTCGCGTTTATGGTTACTGCTTTTTTATTATGAGACGTAGCGTGATGTAATATAGCCTATACCCTTTCTCAATAAATAAACTATATAACACAAAAATAATTTTTCAATTCGAACCAGTAGTTCCTGAGATTAGCGCGTCAAAGCAAACAAATAAACACTCTTCAGCTTTATAATATTAATTATAAACTATAAGTTTGCAAATTTCATACTTTCCCTGTCCGCGCAATTTACGTAAAAAGAGGTATAAAGGTTTTGGTTTACGTATTAATATATAGGTATCAAGATATGTGATAGGAGATGTAATCTACAATCAACCGTATCTTGGTTTTAATAACTAGGCAATAAACCGATTAATTACATTTCCTATAAATCAAATAAAATCTTATCGTTTCCGTCTTTAAAAATGCATTTAATCTTTATTTTCAAATTTTTTATCATCGAAAGACACACCATATACACCTGCGAGGTATTACGTTATCATTAAAATATTAAATTGCATCAATTCAAAACACCACACTGGACAATCAATCAAAATGAAATGTTTTCTTTAATAGAATAAACAACAATTTCATTTAGATCAGTCGATAAGCGCCTTATGCCTTTCTTTTGAGAGGCTGTTGGCGACTTGCGTTTTGTACGCATATGCTACCCGTTACTCGTTAATAGCCGCGACACAATTTCGATGTTAAGCGCGTATTCGACGCGTTGCGTCGTATGTTGAACAGAAATTGTATTGTACCTAAAACACGATAGTGAAAACTTGTGTGTGAGTAAATTTAAGATATAAAAACTTAAAAAAAAAACTGGTTTTGAAAATGAAACAAGTAAAGTAAAAAAAAAATATTATGTACCATATTTTGAAGTCTAAGTCTAATTTGACGATAAGACATGTGGAGGTTTTCTAGGAATTATTTCGTAGGTTAAAAAACGACGTTTTCTAAAAATGATCACTATCATTTACTTTTTTCTTTTTAGGGCATTTTTTAATTATTAGTGTTATTCTTCTAAATTTACCTACATAAATACATACATCTTTGATCAATAAAAAAATCTGTCTTTCACAATTTTCATTAAATTTATAGCGTTTGCTAATAAATGGTTTGTCTTTTCTGTTGTAAACAAGCTCTTTCTATTTTACTGTGCATCCGAATGTTTTATTTTTCTTAAAAGCAGCGAGTTTTTATTCATTTTCATAAACTTTTTCGACGCGATGATTTAAATGATCAAAATACTAGATTTACACCACATTTCTATAACTTAAGTAAGGTAGAGTCTAGCTATAACCAATTGACTACATAACTTCCTCCCACATTCATTTATATACATTCTATTCCCTTTGTCAACGTATATTTGGCTCCCTTAGGTTGCAAATGTCCATAAGTGGCGGTGACCACTTAACAGGTGTCTCGCTTGCCCGTTTAAAAGCTACAATTAAAGGAAAAAATAACATCTTGAATAAGCAAATGTGCTATTTCTTTTTATATTTTTTTGTTTCATTTTATACGATAACGAAATAACTTGCTGGAGAGTTGAATGGTAGTCTTGTTAATGGGTCTAGATCTCGATATCTAAGTAGAAAAATATCGTCTTTTTTTGGTTAATGAACTTTCGCAAACGCAAATCACTCGCCAACAACCTCGTAAGAGAAAGGCATAATGAGCTTATCGACTGATATAAAATAAATTGTTGTTTTTTCTATTAAAGAAAACATGTCATTTTGATTGATGGTCCACCGCGTGGTGTTTTGAATTGGATATGGATTATTTTAATGATAACGTAATATCTCGCAAGTAAGAATATGTATTATCCTAAAAACATCCGATTTCAATGTTTCCGTCTTTCGGCCACAAATATATTAACAATAGACAGGCGTTTAAAGGTGTCGGTACTTTTTACTTGTGAAGGAATCAGTTTTACAATGTGTTCTAACGACTAGGCCATCTCGGCTCTTTATCTGTAGCAGATTTATCGAAGTCACAATAGCCTATTGTCAACTGCTTGTGATAAACATTAAAACATTGTTTTTCCCTTTGCAGGGCTGTTAGTTGTTGAGGAGTTCTCCTGGTGTTGCACTATCAACTCCTCTTTACTATATGCATTGTGATGAGCATAAATTGCTTAGCAAACATATTAAAATAATCAAATCGCAACTTGTGAAATACTTTTTATAAACAGTTCTCTTGGCCATCTGTAGCTTTTTATTGGCCTTCAACGAATTTGAACTTCTGGTCAAAATACTAGATTTTTCCACATTACTATTACTCAGTGATACAGGGCCTGGCTGTAGCCTAATGACTACAGCTCGTATACGAGCTGGATCGACCAGGGCAGTACCTCCCTGTTACAGAAGATCGGCGTGAAGTAGTTAACATAGCTGCGGTTCGTACGGTGACTGAGAGAGCCCGAATCTTAACTCCCTCCCCCATTCCTTTCCTTTCGTCCTATTAAGTAAGCTACTTCAAATTTTGCTTACATATTACTGTGAATTTATGATACAAATTTACGTATTAATCAAAGTAAAATAAAAACAAAATTGACCATCTTGGTATCTGCTTATAAAATAAGTTTATTTTGTCTTTACATCACTTACTTCAATAATAGTTTTGCCTAAAAAAGAGCTAACCGAGTGGGATGTCTGAAACTCACTCAACGAGAGAGCAGATAGTGCTCTACGAAAGGCATTTATACTAGGTAATTCAAGCCGTCGATGTCACATAAGGTAGTGTCGTATTTCATTGGTCAAGCCACCTCAAATACGAGCTGTAGTCAGTGGGCTATAGCTATTCTATTACAATAATAATCAATCAAATTTTTGCAAAGTGAAGTTGGTACCATTATAATTATTTTTTTTAGAATAACTCATTGACTTCAAAAGCAATACACGTAATTTCATTTACATTTAATTCGATCACATACTTATTTCAGTGATTTTAAATAAAAAATAATAATATGCAATAACATCTGTTCACGCTAATACGATGAGAGAGTCGGAACGAGGCTTCCCACTAACGGCGGCGGAGGGGCAGCGTGGCGATCACCAGCGGTACAGAGACGTAAGTCGACCAATACGTGTAGTCAAATCATCTTCAATATATCTTTAAAATACAGTTCATTTCGTCTTATTATATTTCACACGAACAACATCCTTTCTAATAAAAAAAATCAAAATGGGTTAAAAAAGAAAAATATGCTGCTAATTTAAAACGTGCTTATTTTTGAAGTAGGTTAAATGCTGATATAACAAGGGAATTTTGACGATTTGACGTCAGAGTTTTTCTCTCGTTAAGGGTTAATCCTCCTTACTTGCTCGAAAGGTTGAGCTAAATTGGAGACGTAACTCTATATAGCTTTTTTATGTATAGAATTTTCATGAAAGCTAGATTCTCCTATGTACAGACGTAAACGTGACCTTTATATTTGATAAATCTTTATTTTTAGTAATCTTGCCAGTTTTTAAAATTAAAACAAAAGTGTAACTTTATAGTTCAAATAAATATAAAGCGTCAGATTTTTTCATGCTATCAAACGAATTACATGACTTAATTTCAACTACATTTAAAAATCCGTAATAACATGAAATTAGTAATAGGACCAAATATTTATGTGACTTAAAACATTTATTGTTTCATAAAGAATGTAACATTTTCACTTAAATTAAACTTAGACTAATTTTCATAGCTAAAATTCTTAAATTTCTCATCATACAGAACTGTGTTTTTTTATTAAATCATAATGATACAGATTTTATAAAGATAATAAGAAATAAAAAATTCTAGTTTTAAAAACAAAATAGCTTGAATAAATATGTATTTTGAAATTGGTTCTTTTTTTAATCTTAGTTATCGGATCTTTTATGTTTAAGCGGATATGCTGATTAGTCTCATAGAAATGGTTTAAAAATCGAAATAACTGGTATAAATGGGTCAAAGTAAACGATATCTCATATTTTGCTTTTGAAATCGGTGTGTTTCTTTTAGGTGAGAATTACATTTAAAATATTTGCTCTCAGACCATCATACAGATTTCCATAAGTAATTTCTAGCTTTGTCAGTTTTTGGCAGGTGAAAGAGTTTTATATCGCTCTCGAGAGTAAAAAATTACAAATATAATTTTCGCTTTAGGTGCTTAATTTATGGTTAATTCCATTTCTAGTTACTACAAGACATTTTTATCTTATCTACGCAAGAAGATACGAAGTGAAAGTCGTCAAAATATAAATAATAAAATTAGAAAGATTTATTACATTAAGTTTACAGAAGGGAAATAATATCCCAAATGTTGTTTCTCTTTCAGGTAAAGTTATTTTAATTTGTATTTGTCAAAATAATATAAACCCAATACATAATATAATGTTAAAAACTTGGAAAAAATATTTAAAAAATGGCCTCTTTCAGACCACCACATTTGATTTTATTTAAAATATAATAATAAAATACATTATATAATATAAACATTATATAAATATAAAAGCGAAAAGTCACTCACTTATTCATCACGATAAAGTCCTATGTTAAGCGCGAGTGAATCCGCGAGGTTCCGCTAGTACAATTTAAGTATAATTGAATAAGACTATGCACATTAGATGACAATACAGATATTTTTCTGCCGCATATTCATCGTTTATTCAGAGAGCGAACCTCGTGCCACCTGAGACTGAATAGTGGAGGCAAATCGAATCCATTGCCGCAAAACATGACACTATCAGAAAGAATATATGACGTACGAAAAGGAAATATGAGATTCGAACTATATTTATTACTATTTTTGGGATGTAGCATTATGATTATGAACCGAGATGGCCTAGCGGATGGAATACCTCGATTTATAAAAACCGGTTTCGTTTTAAAATCAAAATTAGTGAAATAACTAAAACGTGTACGTAAACGAAATTGCTATTGAGTCTCATATTTATAGAAAAAAGTAAATGTTTACATAGAATATATGACTACCAAAATACTTTTCGACGTTAATGTATAAATTTTGCTTTAGAAGTCATTAAAAAAAAGTCTTAATTTTTTTTCTTCTACATCATACATTATGGAAAACCAAGAAAGGATTTAATAATAGTCACGCCATTTTTTGGAACCCCAATATACCAGATGATAGGAATAGTCCTCGTAATATGACTTGGCACAATTTTTTTATTGCATAAAAAAAGCTGGCAAACAAGTATGAGAGATGGATAATTCACCAGAAAAACCACAAATAGGTTATATGAAAAAGGAAACGTATGGAAGAGGGACTTAGGCTTCCGGATAGTTCTGTACGAAACGTAGTAAGAAAGGTATAGTATTTTATACATTACCATATAATATGGTCAGGCGAAAAAATGTGTTAGGTTCTTTTTCTTGGTGAATATAGGTCTATCAATCTATTGATTTGTCACAGCCTATACAAAGATTTAGGTCGCGTCCGTACATCTGCCTTGTTTTCTGCTCGGTTATCATTGTTTTGCCTACCATTTCATATTAGGTGTTATGCATGATGGAGCACACTTTGATGGTTATTTACAAATAAGTAGGCCACCCATTTTGATCCAAATTCAAAATAGGAGGAAGTCCTTAATTCCTCGGAACCCTGTCATTTTTCAAACGATTTTAAAAACTCCTTTTTTGTTTTGAATATTTTTTTTATTTTCGTTTTTGTGTCATAGATTTTTTTATCCAAATTAGTTATATAGTTCACTTTTAAAATGAAAATAACTGGAAGAAGTATCTAATCTAAGCAAACAATATTACATATTTTGATTTAAAAATCTTTTTTTTTCAAGTCTTAATTATGTTAAAACTTTGTGGTACACTAGGAGAAAATCACTTCATTAAGAAAAATGTAAACTTGGTAATTTTGACACAGTCAATTATTACGAAGATGAGACAATTTAAGTCGTTACTAAGATGACTAATATCACATAATATCTACATATATACGTCGGCTGTCATGCTAATGCTGTTAGTATGTTGTACTGCATTTTGGATTGTAATAATCCTTTTTAGAGAAATATGAGCAAAGGTATAACTTATACATATTTTATTTATGGTTCGTCTACTACTAATATTGTATTGTAACACATCTTAGAAACTATAAAAACCGACTTAATTCGTATTTAAGTATGCCATTTATAATATTTAGATAAATGATTTTATTTTTAATTTATTGACAAAGTTGGATTCTGTAACCGACTTCGGTGCCAAGTAAAACATTTAAAGTCGGCGCCAAGTAAAACCTTTTAGTTCTTATTTACTGACTCCAAATGTTGTAGAAAATATTTATTTATTGCCTTTTAAATCGAGGAATTGACAACCTCCTTTTTGCAAGTCGGTTAAAAATAGCAGCAAACTTGTGGTCTCATCTCACGGATCTTATATTATATCGATCTGTCTCATATTCTACCGATTAAGCTATCCTGGTTTCGTGGCTGGTAAATAACGTAAGCCAATACAAATTCCAATTGCCGTATCACGTAGATACTTTATAGTTTAAACATTTATCTTGGCTCATTGAAATAGAACTATTTTAAACATATTTAAATCGCGTGTATTAACTATTTTTATCATCCCGACGTTTCGAGCACTTTACAGCGTTCGTGGTCACGGCTAGACTAAGGTGACATTTGTCTATTTGAAGCATTAAAATAGTTCTGTTTCAATGAGTAATAATCGCAAAAATCTAAGACAACTTTATTTATCTTGGCTCTCTACCGCATACAACGTGATATGAATGAACACAAGATACGTTGGAATGGATGGAGTCTTGCTGGCGGTACGCCAAGTGCGGGCCCATAACACTCACCTGTACACAATCGTCCATTACAAATGCATGCGAGAGTGCTAATCACTCCTCGACTACCGCCATCTTGTGGCCCCTTTCACTTTTGTTCTACGGTTCTTAATGATTGAGCTTGTTTTTACGGTTTTCAAATTTTTACACATTTCTATTTTGTTTTGAGTTAAATTTCTTCTTTTTGTAAACCAGTCTTTGCTTAAGGCTTATAGATGGTGCTAATTTTTTTAAAGAATACTTGTATATACATAAAATATAACCAATGACCATCTAGATGAATATACTTTTCAAAAGATATCATAGTTTTCCAAATAAGTTTAATGGTTTTAATTCGCACGGATTCGGATTTTAATTAGCTTTAATGTATATTATATCTATAATAAATTGAGTGAATACTGTTTTGTTAATCCACTGTGTTGTCTCTTTACGCATGCAAATGTTTACTTCACAGAATAGAGAATATTTACATTCTAGCAATAGCCGGTATTTGCAATGTAACCTAAAGTATAAAAATTGGGTCATTAAACTTCACGGGCGTCCCCATAACACCCTTCCAGTCTCATCACAATCGAACCAATGGTTTCGGAACACACAAAGGACAAATGGACGCTAATAAGAAATACTGTGTCAAGCCACACTAACTGCATTTATTGAAAAAATGGCTTCTAAAGATGTCAAACCGACTCTTAACAAATTAGTTTGAAGACGTACTCATATATGTCCATATTTTGTTTCCTATTTTAATAAAAGGTATAAGAATTAAAAGCAGATTGATATATTTAATGTGTTATCTAATAATAATGAGATCATCGTATAAATTGCAAAATATAGAACGCGCTTGAAATGTGAAACATAAAATTAAGTTTCTTTTTTCCGTACTTATTTAGTTTATATGACTTATGTTAATGTAATGTGAAATAGGTGACGCAGTATGAAAATACATCATCTCCGAATTTGACTTTTTGTGGGTTAATGCTTATCAGCATCCAAATATGCAAACATTGATTTTTTACATAAAAGAATACAACTTGTTATCACGGACAAAATCCATTGTAATCTACGCATTGGTAGCTAAGTGCCGCTGTCAAGCAGATAATCATAATGAAAAAATGTGTATGCATTCGATAACCAGTTTTATAACTTCCACATACAGGATTATATCAAAACCTAAAGTACTCATAGTAAATAGTAATAGTTTTGCCGGCAACGCACCCGCAACGCCCCTGGTGTTGTAGATTTCCATGGGCGATTGTAACTACTTAGCATCAGGTGGTACTATTTGCTTGTTTGCCCTCCTTTTTATAATAAAAAGAAAGTCAAAATAACATATATATAACATGGGTGTCATCAATTCTATTTCTTTTTCTTTAAAAAATTCCATTAAATTTGGACAAATTTTGCTCGTTCAAATGTTATAACATAGGTTTGACTTCCAGTGGATATTATCTCAGTTATTTTAGTTTTGAGATGATTATTTTTCTTATTGTTTACTACAATATTCTCCAGCCCGCGACACTATGCCTTAAATCCATAATGAAGCATACCATTCACTGAGAAATTAAAATTAAAAATATTATTATAATTTAATTACCCAAACCAAACCTAACTTCACCATCACACATTTTTTTATCTATCACCTCATTCTTCCACAAAATCGCTACATTTTGTTATAACATCTGTACAGTCCAAGTGTAAAACTAAACAAAAAGTCTTTCTTTTTAAAAATCAGTATGCGTACGTTCAGCGTTGAGACTAAAACGATTTGCATTTAGATGATTTTACACAAGAAACTTTCTCACTTGTACGGATTAGCTCCGCTTTCGAATCGACAAGAAAATGAGAAGTACAAAACTTGAACTACCAATTTACATAAACACAAGAATATAGAAAACTCTCGTAATAACAAAATTTTCTAAAAATTTAAAAAAAAAAAGAATAATTATTCAATAAACTATCACTAATCACACATGCACACGTTGACGATAAAGATGTGTGGTTTTGGTATACGCTGATTTTCAAATAAGATGTTTAATAAATTTGTAATTTATAAAAAATTGTATTGACTTTATTTTAAAAGATTAACTATCGAGTTTTTCGACGGTTCTTCTGGTAGTATCTACATTCTGAACCGGTGGTAACCTCCTTATTAGTGTAATATTAATAATAGTATCATTTTTTTGTGTATTGACGATTCAAAAGTGCTTGAGAGCCTACTTGGATAAAGTAAATTTTGATTTTATGTCTGTCTATTCGATTGAATTCAAAGAGTAATAAATAGATTTAAGATTAATTTTGTATATCGCGAACATATTATGCGTGTATTACGAACTTGAATGCGCCTAAAATAGGCTTGTAAAGGTTCTTAGTCTGTTGTATACTAAGACTGATGAGTGTATGCTTTTACTAATATTTCTATACACTATAAACTAAAGGGTTTGACAAGGATTGCTCATTTAGTAATAGTGTAGTATGAATGTATGCTTCCACTGGGCGTGGATAAAAAAAAACATCTGATAGTGTTCCTTATAAGGATCAACTTCTGGGAAGTAATAGTGTAATATACGGAAAAGTAAACGAAAAGGCTTATTTTTAACAAAATGCGAAAGAAGGTTAGAAGATTTTTATCTTATCAATTATAATGAATATCACATGGTTTTTTGTAATAGGATAACCTAGAAATGTTTAAAAGAATTAGTAAAATACTTATATTATATAGAGGTAAAATTTGTAAGTTCGTATGTAGGGGTAATCTCTGAATTTGCAGATCCGATTGATGCGTTCTTCTTGCGTTAGGTCGCCTGTTTATTGAGGAAGTTTATAGGCTTTATTATATATATACTAATAGCGTATGTAACGTTTTTTTTTATTTCTTTAATTTATTATTTTATGTATATTAAAAAAATGCATTCTATACATCTTCTCTATATAAACTCGCTTCTTTATTGAGATATCGATTCTATATTTTATGTGATATGATACTATTCTAATATAAACATAAAGGTTATATTTTTCTTATCACTAAATAGTGATGGTAATATTGATATAAGCGATCTCGAAATCATTATCGGTATATTGGCAATCCATTGACATTCAAAAAGCTTATGTAATCACTTTATATAAAGGGTTCAATTAAATCATTTTATTCACATACATTGGTTCAATATTGCCAGTAACGATTTCCCACGTAAAATCATTATTCGTAGAACAGCATCATTAATTAAAATAAATTAGATTATGTCAACATTTAGTTGAATTCGTTAATTGATACACGTTAGGCATTTAGTTGAAGTGGAAACTACAACAACTATTTACATTACACCAGTAAATTCTAACTCACAGTTTATATAAACAAGGAAGATATACATACTCGTTCGCACACGAATATATGGACGCTGATAAGCAATACTGTGTCAAGCCACACGAACTTCATTTTGAGAAAATGGCGTCTAAAGATATCAAACCTATTCTTAAATGTATTGTTTGAATAAGTATTATCCATATTTTCTTTTCTTTTTTGATAAAAGGTATATTAAGGAGTTTTGTCGAACTAAAAGCTGAAGCCAGAAAAGCAGGCAACGACACACTTGAAATTTTGCGAATACCCAAACCACCGTATCTAATTGGTAAAGAAGCCTGCTCCCAGGCCGTATCACTTAGATCACAATTTAAAATTTTCGTAAGTACTTCTTTAATGATGTTATCTAAATTAAGAAGTAAATTGCTAAATTTCCAAAGAGGGGAGCAACGTAGAAAATATGAAAATTTCGGGCCAAAAAGACAATATCTTACTATAAAAAGAGCCATATGTGAATTTATTTGATATAGGCGATCCGAAATTTCATTAAATTTAGTAGACTGGTCAAAAATAAAATTTGGGATAGAAGCATCTAAAACGGGAGCTCCTAGAAGATGTAGTGAGTCCTCACTTAAAATTTTAATACCCGGAGCCAAATTGTTAAACTGTTTTATGATCATATCCCTTCTTGTTGACGAAATATGATCTGAAATAAATAATTCGCATTTTGAAAAATTAAATTCTAAACCAATATTTGAAAATTGTTCAAGTAATTTAGAAAAATCGTCTAAAACGGATGTCACTTCACCTCCCAAGGTACCGTCATCTAAATACCAAATGTTTAATTTTGAACTTAAAGCTGTAATAAGTGGCTGGATAGCCAAACTAAAAATTGCAGGTCCTAGCGGGTCTCCCTGTTGACACCCTACCGCAGAATTTAAAACATTGTCACGATATAGTAATTTTGAATTTCCCCCGTAACATTGCCAAAGATATGGATATATTTTTGGAATTTTGTTTTTAACTTCAGAGAGGAGTGCGTTACGACAGATGGAATTGAATGCATTTTTTATGTCTACTTTTAAAAGAACCTCCCCTCCAGAGTTTAAGAGGAAGGTGCGAGCCGCATGGACAGCAGCTTCACACCCCCCCTTACTACCAAAGCCTAACTGTACGGGTTGGAACATGGTAGCCAAATAAGGAGATATTTTACGACAGCAAATTTTGGAGACAATGCGTCGGATAGTAGAACCTACCGCTATCGGACGGATGCCACCATCCTTTTTGATAAGGGCACAGAGATTTGCACCATATAGAATTTCAGTTATCTCCTTAGGTACCCCACCAGATAGCATCAAATTCACGAGATCCGTTAATGATTTCAAAAGTGCCCTACCAGCATCGCCATTTGTACCACATAAAAGATCTTTTAAGTGTTGTGGAGTTAAACCATCGAGACCGCCGGCAGATCCACTTCTGAAAGACATCACGGCTCCGAGCACGTCTTCAGTTTCAGCCTGAAGTGGTGAATTAATGTCGGGTAATATGTCAGGAATAATAGGTATGGTATTACACTGAGGATGTTTATCTCTCAGTGCTCTGTTCAGCTGTTTCAGCTGTGTCAGGGGCTATTACATCACTGGAGAATAAAAGACGGGCTGCACCCTTAAGGTCGCCGTCACTTATTTTATTTTCTATAAATTTGATTGAATTAAATTTCCTTTTTTGTACAGGTTGTTTATTAGAAAAATCAATATTGTTGGAAGCCTTGTTGCAGTTTCTTTTTATTTTCTGCGTAAGAGAGCCGGGATCGTTGTTTTCTACATTAAGAATTTTATAGGCAAATGTGAGCAAATGTTCCCAAGACGTCTCGTTATTGGAACTCACAACATTGTCGATTACTTCTTTAAGCGTAAAAGCAACTTGTGTCCTCGATCCTCTAGGTATCCGCTTTAAAATAGGAAAATTAGATTTACAAGTACTTAACTGTTTCCAGAGAGGATCGAGTGCACAAGTAGAACTTGATGGTGATAAGTCATGTTGCGTCTGCGAAGTCGATTTATGAGATTTTCCAATGTGAATATTTAAGCCTCTTTGATTTTTGAAATAACGAGGTTGGGAACATTGCTCACATTTTACTAATTCGTCCAGCGATATATTAACCCCACTGTAGGAAGAAGACATAGGCGCAAAATTAAAATAAAAATAAATCAAAATTAATTAGACGAAAGTAAAACTATGATTAAAGGTAATATAACAAAAGTATAAAAAATCATAATAATTAAGTATATAAACAAAAAATAATAGTTTTATTCATCCACAGAGGCACAGAACGGAAGAAGTCGTTTGATCACTTGACTCACTAAGATACAATGAAAACACTGGTCTGAGTAAAACATAAATAAATCTTCTTATTCGTTGGTGGTAATATATTTTAATAATAAAAAGCGAAACCATCCACTTTTTTAAAAAGAATTTGCCATATTATGTAACTATATGCCTGACGATTCATTAAAGATGAAATGCGCCAGTTCGTTTTCTATGAAATTTTCGGTTACTTGGCCATATAAATATATCCACATCACTGTATTGTTTATTATTATTATTTTTATTATTATTTTACGAAATTATTGAATAAATAATTAATTTTTAGGTGTACATTATTAATTATTTTTATTTCAAGTAAAGTCATAATTATTTATTATTCAATAATAATTATCACAATTGTTATAAGTATATAAATTCATTAATTTTATTTATTAATTATTAAGGTTCTTTTTTTTCATGTGTACTTCATATTTTAATTTTGCATTAATTATTTCGGCTAACGTGTGCAGATATTTCTTTTGCTCTTAATGAATATGTTATTAGTTGTTATACTGTTTGTTTCCCTAAATAAATAAATAAATAAATAAATAAATAAATATATATATATATATATATATATATATATATATATATATATATATATATATATATATATATAATTTTAATTTAAGCTTTAATACCTGAAGCGTGCCAAAGGGACCCTATTACTAAGCCATCAATATCCATCCACCTGTCCATCGGTCCGTTTGGCTGACAGCGGGCTATAGGGCTATATCTCATGAACCACATCAAGCGAATTTTAACTTGAAGTGAATTTTACCCATGGACGTATATACTTTACTCATACTTAGAGCATTTAACGAATGGCATTGACAAAGTTTTCTATAATTTTTAAATAACTGAGTTTAGCATTTAGAATACCATCACATACCATCTTACTCCGTAAAAGTACACTACCTTTGTACATTTTGGACTTATAACAGAAGAGTGTGGTATGTGTATCAAATACACGGCCAGTAATATTTTTTTATTATTTTAATGTATTTTTTATGCATATATTTTAATAAATATGACCATTCCGCATTCCTTCTCTATATATATATAACTATCGAGTTTCTTGCCGGTTCTTCTCGGTAGGATCTACATTCCGAACCGGTGGTAAATTAATTAATTAATTAGTGTTTAGTTTTCTTTTGTTTTTGTACTGACGATTCAAAAGTGCTTGTAAAAGCCTACTTGAATAAAGCATATTTTGTTTTTGATTTTATAATCTATAAGTGTGCAAAATTTAATACTCCATCGTCTGCGCAATTTTCGTAAAAAGGTTACAAAGTTTATTATTACTTATTAATATACCTACATATCTATATTATAGTATAATCAAGCTCGTATAATTTTGTGTTTTATTTTTCATTCATACTAATATAATAATTGTCAACGTAACGTATGTAACGGAATAATTAAATAATAATAAAGTTCAAAAACTAGTAATGCATTTTCAATAATGCCGCCATCGATAGTTACTTAGGCTTAATATAGTTATTTTTAATTTCATCTTTTTTTAAATAGAATCATTTGTTTATATTAGAATGTATTGTATTTAAGTTATATTTTATTGTACAATAATTAAATCAATAGCAATAAAAAAGTCTATTTCTAAAGGCTGAGGAAGAATCGTAAAAAATATCAATGTAAAGATTTAATAAGACAATTATATTCATTACACATCCGTACCAAGGGAACTTGATTGCCAATGTACGATCTCATAGGAGTGAGAAATATTTTATGTGTTCCTAAGTGTCTCAGATAGAAACTATATCAATATTTCCTCGGTTAATAAAATATTGCTCTTTAATTAACAAAAGGTAAGTCCGTTTCACCGTTTCAGTTTTTCCATTATCTAAGCTCTGATGCACACATACCTGTTCACTATCGGAGATAACGACAGTTATCTCTTAACTTTTCTCATCAATAAAAGTACAGCTACTCGAAGGTACTAAGTTAATGCCGTACTTTACTGAGCACGTGTTCCAGATGAAGAACGTACCATCGCTGAAGTTCTAATACAACGTAAGATAATCGTAGTAAATTTAAAGGAGAGTGAACAAAACTGCACATTTTATATAAACTCCTATATAAAAATATCTAAATAACAATCTTTCATTTAAACAATTTCAACGTTTCTGCTGTGAATTATGTATCCTGCTGATTCCAGCTGCTGCTGCAGCATCAGAACAAAGTTACACAACTATGTTAATTTAATGTCATTTACAGAATAGTAAATTTCGAGAAAATTAGACTAATAGAAATTCCTCAAATTCTTTCAACTTTCAACAACTAAAAAAGAGCTGATGAAATTTTACGTCAGAATTGATCTTCATTAATTATAACAAAGAATATTAACTGCATTAGTTGTCAAGGAAAGAAAACTACAATTAAATTGGTGTATTCGCTATAAAAGTACGACGTCACGGACATACACTCAGACAGAAACACAGAAACGTACAAAACTTAACACCCCACTTTAAGTCAAGGGCTATAAATATTAGCATTTAACAAGATATTTTATTAATGCCAATATAAAATTATGCTTTATTTTTTGTCCTTTTAAAGGCGATCATTTCGGAAGTTTTACTTCATGGATTTACATTATTCACGATTGCTTAAAAAAATAAAAAAAACTTACCGTCAGTTACATATTTATTAACCCTCACAGCATACGTAAGATATTAGCAGGTAGCAGAGCTGTTTTGTATCAGTTATAAAAGAAAAATTTAAAAGTGTTAAGTGTTTCGAGACTTACGCTTCGTTAAGCATTCAGCGACGATATTTTATTTAAAAAATATTACGTAAAGCTTTAAATAATTAAATTATTACTGGTAAATGAATTTTAATAACAGCCTGGAAATATCATACTGCTGGGCCAAGGCGTCGTCTTCTATTAAGGAGATGGTTTAGAGCTTGATCCTCTACGCTGATCCGCTGCGGGGCGGATACACATCTGTCAGAATTTCTCACATGCATTTTTCGTCACGATATTTTCCTTCTCCGCCGAGCTCGAGATAAATTTAATCACTAATTTGATTTTGAATAAAATGATTTTAATCTTATTTATTTAGTATCCGATAATACCATTGGTTTTCAAAGCCTCTAACGCGTATAATCATTATACGTAAAATGTGTATGCAAAATTTTGGAGACGTTACAAAAGAGTTAGTGTTTCACTCAAAACAATAGTCTTAATGGTACGGCATAGTTATAATACTTGCATAATACCTTCGGAAAAAATTCGGGTGATTCTAGGTCAATGGCTCCTTATCTGTTATAAGTCGACGTAATAAAATATGTATATTCTTATCATAATCATTTGAGACATTAACTAATCTAAGTTTGACGATTAGATAAACGTTTCAATCATAAATTTGAAATATTTTATGATAACATTTGATTTCGTTTTAATTATTAAAATGATATTTTACCTCATAGATAATACTAATATGTACGCAAAATATTTGGAAATGTTGCAATATTTTTATTTTTCAAAGGAGTAGTAGTTACAGTAGCACAAGCTCTTAGAGTATGTATCGAATTTCTTGCCGGTTCTTCTCGGTAGAATCTGCATTCCGATTCGATGGTAGCTTCGTTATTCATATAATTTATTTTTTATTGACGATTCAAAAGTGCTCGTGAAAGCCTACTTGAATAAAGTATATTTTGATTTTGATTTCGAGAAATAGCACTCGTGATATAATAAAAACGATAAAAAATATAAACTGGCTTCGAAAACGAAACAAGTAAGCTAAAAAGCAAATTAATAAATATTTTCAACATTTCAATGGCGCCAAGTAAAATCTTTTAAGTGCTATTTACTGGCACCTACTTCAAAATGTTGTAGAAAATATTTACTTTTCGCTTTTTAGTTTATTTGTTCCGCTGTCGGTTTATTTTTTTTTAAAGTTTTTATTATACACTTTTAAGTTATAAAATATTATTTTTCCCGATGCAAAGTGTTAATTATTAAGGAGCTCTCCCGGTGTTGCATCAGCTCCACTTTAGCATGCAATGTGACAATCATCTCGTGAAATCCTTTTATTGAGTAGTTCCTTAGGTTATCTGTGGTCTTCATTTTTCGAGAGCAAATGCACGAGTTACTTTCAAAAATATATAAATCGTTATTGGTGTGCCTATAATATTTAAAGACTTTCCACGATTTCTCCAGAATTTCATCATCAGATCCTGGCCTGATAACAATGGGACTAATTTGAAAGTATATCTTTTCAAACAAAAAGAAAAAGACATTACAGGATACTACTTTGATTTAATTAAGAAAAATTATATATTTTTTCAAAATATCACGTTACGTTGTTTTGACCAATAAACGTTGTTAATTTTGATAGCGACAAAGCGAAACTAAATTAAAAGAATATGAATTTTTTACACAATTGTCGTTACAGAACGTACATAAATTATTTTTAAACGCAGTTTCATTGATTCCTCTTCCCCCCGGACCGTCAAACAGAATAGACGTGTTTACTACGCATCTTTTGTAAATTAAAAATCAAAAAAAAATCGATTAAACTTATAAATAGTGTCTGCAAAAATAGGATAACATAACACCGAGGAGTTCTACTGTCACGTAAGAATTACTCCTTAACTTACTAGTCGCCTGGTACCTGCAGTAAATATCGTGCGTTTGCGCATGAGGCGCCGCCCACTGTCAGCTTAGTGGTCATCAAGAAAAATCAGCTCCGCCCTATACCACCTGACTGCTGCTTTAGCCCCGCCCTTTTGGGTGTCACCAATATCAATAACCTATCAGACTTTAAGATCACCTTAGTGCCATGGAACCCTGGTAACAATTTTATATTCTTATCTCTCCGTTCCGCCCACCGGCAGGACAGCAATAGACCAGCTGTCGGCATCAACATCAATTTCATCTACCCTCATTTACCTTCACAATCAAATGTATTTAAAAATATTATTGCTACTCATACTGGACCGTATTGCACTGGGAATAGTAATTAAATTTGGCTACTCGACATGGAAGGTCTTTTAAACAAGTCATGTTCTGACTCGGATGTTAATTTGTTATGCAGAGAGGATAAAACACCACCTAATTACGTTGCTTTTCGCAATAAAAGATGCAGGGAAAATGATTGTACTCCGGAATTTGAGGATTTCAAAGAAGAAATCAAAAACATGATAAACACCCTATTTTGTACACAAATTAAAGAGTTTCAGATGAATACTAAAAAGGACATTGAAAATACAATATCGTCACTGTTTGCTAAACAATCTTATCAGCTCCAACAGATTAATACTACACAGTGTGAAATACAGAAAACAAATATAAGCATTGAAAACTCTGTAGCATACCTAACCGCACAGAGTGAGGAAGTCACAAAAAAAATTGAGATGCTTGAATGCAAAATAAAGGAGGATAAGTCATACATCGCCATACTAGAAGACAAAATTGAAAACCTTGAAAGAGAAAGCATAAAAACAAATCTCGAGATAAAAAATGTGCCGGTTAAAACTAATGAAACAAAAGAAGATCTTATAAACATGATAATTAGCTTAACTAAAACCATCGGCTGTTGCATCGAAAAGAGTCATATTAAAGACATATACAGGACACGTGGAAAAAAAGAGAAAAGCCCAAATCCTACAATTATCGTGGAAACAGCTTCTTCTCTGATAAGAAGTGAGATATTACATATGTGCAAAACCTACAACAGAAAACACAAAGCGAAGTTATGCGCCAATGATACGGGATTAAGATTACCAACAAATACTCCCATATATGTATCTGAACAGCTAACCAAAAAAGGAGCACGTCTGTTTTTTCTGGCCCGAGATCTTAAGAAGTCCAATTCATACACTTTCTGCTGGACGGCATATGGAAAAGTCTATATAAGAAAAGACGACACCTCGCCCATCATAAGAATACATAGCGAAACACAGATACAACAACTATTACAGAAGTGACTAGTATACTCTAGAAATAGTAAGTCAATTTGTAACTTTTTGCTAAATTTGTACAATTTGATAATCTTTATGAAAACTTTTATTTGTAAAACTCATATTATTAATTTTAATTTCTCATTTTCTTATTTACATACAATAATATACAAATATTTCACACATACACAGATGTCTTCATTAAAACACCTTCTCTATATACACACAATGACACGTATACACATCTTCACACATTCAAAAATATCGTTTGTTGATTACCGCCTAACTGAATTAAAATTCTTGTTATTAAAAAAATATATTATATACATCAAATCAAAAACTCATATGACAATTACTATATACAACAAAAATATTACAAATTTTTATTATGGATAATTTTCATACCTATTTACAAGATATAGACAATTCAGAGATTGCGTCTACCTTCCAATGTGACCTTGCAGATCTATACAAATACATTAAAAGTGCAGATAATGATTTAACATTAATATCACAGAATATACGCAGTATTTATAGTAACATCGATGATCTAAACGCAAATTTAAGTCAACTTGGTTTTGAAGTAGACATACTTATACTAACAGAATGCCGTTTAAATTCAGAAAAACCTCCTCCATGCCTACCTTCTTACAATAGTTACGCCACCATCAACCACTTAAATCAAAATGATGGCGTTGTTGCCTATGTTAATAAATCAGTACATGTTATAGTAAATGAAATTATATTAACCCACGCATCTTGCCTTAAATTAGAAATAGACAATAATATAATATTGGGCATTTATCGCTCTCCCTCAAACAAAGATGCAGAACCTTTTATCAATTCTCTAGCTGATTATTTGGCTACACTTAATAGTCATAAAAATATTATTGTCACTGGAGACATTAATATCAACATAATCCCCAAAACCTCTGAACAGACTAACGAACATAACAACAGAACCTATTATTTGAATGTGATGTCCTCCTGTGGACTTTTGCCAGGACACAAATTACCAACCAGAGAAAGTAATTGCTTAGACCACTTCTTAATAAAATTAAATACCAATAAAGTCGTTTCAGTCCATATAGCTATACTCAATACTACTATCACAGATCATAGGATGATATTTTTAAATTTAAAGAAATCTAAAACCACAAAGCGAAATTTAAAAACTAAAATTATCACTGATTTTGACAAGGCTTTAAAAGGCTTGGCAAATAAAAATCTTTCAACAATATTGCATAGCACTGACCCTAATATAATTGTTAACTTATTAATACAAAAAATAACAGAATCGCTTAAAGAAAGTACAAATACAGTAGTTATACCTAAAGCAAGACGTACAATCAAGCCCTGGATTACCCCTGGCTTGCTTCGATGTATTAAAAATAGGAATAAGATGCAACAGAAATTAAGATTAGATAAAGAAAATGAAATTTTAAAAATAACATATAAAAGGTACAGAAATTTTTGCAACAATCTAATAAAAAAGATCAAAAGACAGTACGACAGAGATCAATTAATAAATTCTACAAAAAATTCAAAAACATTATGGAAAAACATTAAAAGTATGACTAATATGTCTCAACAAAAATATGACATTACTAAACTGCTTAATCTTAAAACATCTCCTACAGAATCAGTTAACTTTATTAATGATTATTTCGCAAGCATTGGAAAAAACCTTGCCGAACGGATTTTAACTGAAAATGATAAGCATAGATTGAACTATTCTTCACAAAACTCGAGTCCCCATCCCTCATCTTTTGTGTTATTCAAAACCACAGACGAAGAAGTAACTAACATACTGATGAGTCTCAAAAATGACAGTGCCCCTGGTCACGACAATATCTCAACTAAATTTTTAAAATTCACCAAATCACTAGTAGTCCCTATCATAACTCACTTAGCGAACCTTACTTTTGAAACAGGAATATTTCCAGAGACCCTTAAATTAGCCATCGTAACACCTGTATACAAAAATGGAGACAGTACCGACATTAACAATTTTAGACCTATCTCTATTCTTCCCGCAATCTCAAAAATATTAGAAAAATTAATTAATATCAGACTAATAAAATATACTGACAAATACAACATTATATCCAAGGCCCAGTTTGGTTTTAGAAAAGGACGGTCGACAGAGGACGCTGTAGCAGCTCTAACATCCAAAATTGTTGACAATCTTGATCAGAGAAAGAAATGTTTATGCGTCTTTCTCGATCTCAAAAAAGCCTTCGATACTATATCTGTTCCCATTCTTGTAAAAAAGTTGGAATGGATTGGTATAAGAGGTACAGCCCTGGAACTGCTAACAAATTTTTTAACTAACCGCAGACAGAGGGTCAAAGTTGGTGACTACTTAAGTGATGAAAGGACGATCTACTATGGTGCTCCACAGGGTAGCGTGCTATCACCGACTCTCTTTCTGATATATATAAACGACTTGTGCAAGCTCAACCTATCAAATGGTCACATTTTCTCGTACGCAGATGATACGGCTATATTATTTACGGGTAATTCTTGGACACAAGTACAACAAGTAGCTGAAACGGGCCTTTCCAGAGTTTCACTCTGGCTTAGAATTAACCTACTAACACTTAATGCCAATAAAACAAACTATTTATGTTACTCCATATACAATAAAACGCAACCTAATGATGACTTTTTAATAAAAATTCACAACTGTAATAACGAAATAAATAATGATAAATGTAATTGCCCTACTATCAACAAAATCTCATATGTAAAATATCTTGGCATAACTATTGATCAAAACCTATCTTGGTATACCCATATACAAACCCTGGCAAACAGAATCCGTAAATTTGTCTGGATTTTTAAATTATTGAGATATGTTGCTCCCAACGATCTTTTGGAAAAAATATATATTGCTCTTGTACAGTCAATAATAACATACTGTATACCTATATGGGGTGGAGCTTTAAAAAGTAAATTTATCGAACTAGAAAGGGCTCAACGCTTTCTATTAAAAGTTATGTATTTTAAACCTAAAGAATTTCCAACTGCCAATCTGTACATGATGAGTAATTTATTATCTGTTCGGAAATTATACATTCTTCAGACAACAATAAGAATGCACAAAACATTACCTTATAACGAAAATCAATTTAGGAAAAGAAGAGACTATGCTATCGCTACCACCTATATCACGAAAACAGCTTTTACAAATCATCACAATGTTAAACTATCCGCTCATTTATATAATCAAATCAACAAAATTCTTAAAATTTATAAACTAAACGTATACAACTGTAAAAAAACCGTAAGCTCGTGGTTAAGTAAATTAACCTACGAAGAATCAGAAAGACTTCTAAAAATTTAATATCGAATTCTCAGATACACACAAACACACACACACACACACACACACACACACACCCACACCCACACACACACACACACGCGCGCGCACGCACACACACACGCACACACGCACGCACACACTCAAGCACATACCCATTCATGAATATATAGTATTTAAGTCTAGTAATAGTTTTGTAATACCTTTTTATTTCTTTTTTTCTATTGTTTATTTCAATTAATCACTATCACTGTTATGGAAGAGCGTGAACTCCTGATACAGGTATTATTATACTTACTAGGAGTTCTCAGCACCTTAATGTAATTTGAATATTTATTAAGCGAAATAAACTTATTATTATTATTATTATTATTACGATGATAGCAATGAGTTTACGAGCAAATAAATTAAATGAAGTACGCAATAAAAATAGTTAAACCAACATTAACAAGTGCACGGATCATTAACTAGCGTCCGAAACTGAATATGCATATATTGTATAACATACCTATAAACCCGAAGTTGCATTATGAAATCAGTAGTATGAAAATTAATTCATGATGCTGTGTTATTTTATTACTATACTAGCTGCCCCATGTGGTTTCACTCGCGATTATGATAACTGCTTCGCTCCTATGAGTCGTAGCGTGATGTAATATAGCCTATAGCCTTCATCAATAAATAAACTATCAAACAAACAAACTCTTCAGCTTTATAATATTAGTATAGATTCATACTATTTGATTTGACAGATAAAAATGTATATCCAATTCCTCACTTTGACATGTTTGTCAATTAACTCGTTGGTTTCAAATATATTCCCTGTCGTGAGTACGACTATGGTCGGAATTCGGGATGCCAAAATCTTCATAGATTTTGTCTTGTGCTTGTCACGCGGTATTAACTGAACCAAGAATTTCTCGTATTAACATCTAGTTTTAAAATGCGTGCATTAAATTTGGTACCTGGATGTCCATTGCTCAAAATATTTTTTTAAACGACGTTTTCTAAAAATGAAACCTACCAAACCAGGGTTACCAAAACAAATTTCGATATAAAATGGCAGCCGCTTTATTAAGCTTCTGGTGACGTCACATCGTACGAGGCAACCTCGTACGATCTAACGAGATTATTATCTTAAAGCCGGATTAGGGTTATCAAATCTCGTTTGGGGTTTTTTTTTATAAGAAAAACTAGCTGTTCCTCGCGGTTTCACGCGTTTATGGTTACCACTTCGCTCCTATAAGCCGTAGCATGATGCAATATAGCCTTCTTTAATAAACGGACTATCCAATGCAAGAAATATTTTTCAAATCAGATCAGTATAGTTTACCTACACACATATTTTACCTGTTTTTAATGTTAGAAGTACAAAATTGCTCTTATTTATTGAGAAGGTTCATTAATTTTATTTGTTACAATTTTATAAAGCGTGATGTGTTTTTTATTGTATAAAAATGAGCAGGCGGGTCACGTGATGCTAAGTGATCACCGCCGGTTATGGACACTGGGGAAACGATAAATGCGTTGCCAACTGAATATGGAATGAGCGATGAAAGGCGACAGGAAGTAAGAATTGAATGGGGAGATTAATTTATATTTATTTATTTATTTTGGTAATCTAATGGTGTTGACATTTTTACATAAAAGTTTGACAATGTAAGACATTAATTATGTCCAGAATAGGATTACACTAATACAACTTAAAAATTCAAAAAACTTACAATTATAAAATGATGTGAGAAATAGGTAGTGATCAATTTGGATTGTACAAATTATTAGTATGTGTGTGTGTGAGTGTGAATGTGTGTGTATGATTAGGTCATAGTGTATTAATCTAACATTTATTTTTTATTGCTTTTTTGAATACTTTTTAGGTAGATAAAGTTAATGACTTATGATTGATCAATTTTTAAGTATCATTCGGTAACGCACTACCTAAATATTCTATTGAAACTATTCAAAATTATTACCGTTATTAGCAAAACCAAAGCGAATTTTAAACACATTTAATTCAAAAAAAGTTACTTCTTATCTTCATATTAAAACACACTCGAAACCAGTATAAATGGACACACCTTAAATATTGTTACTGGAATAAAATTCATAAGCAAAAGAGGTTTTTTTAATTTACGTCCTGAAGCAGATTTCATACGAATAGAAAAGATTTTTAAGCGATCTTCTAGTGTTTAGAGTTTGTGGCGGTATCTATTGGAAATAAATAGGCTATTAATTGAAACACCACGGGCACTGTTAAGGGGAAGCTAACGAAAGTATAGGACTACCTATTGTCATTTATTGATATATACAACTATACAGCAAATAGTTTACATTATTTTGCTAGATGACGTCTGTCTTTTAAATGAAAAGAATTTTTCTGCATATATTTTCTATTTCTTCCTATTTTTAATAAATGTATATTGTACATATTGTACCTCTGATACAACAAATGCTTATGAACGACGATGGTAACTTAACCGTAGTATATATATATATATATATATACATACATATATACGTGTTATTTTAGCATAATTGAAGTCACAGTATAGTAAATTTCGATTCGAACAGACACACAGATTTAGAACAGTAGAAATTGCTTATATGCTTTCAATAACCATATGGGTGCTGCAAATGTCTAAACAGGTCTTCAAAAATTATAGCGAATAACCATCCTGATTACATAGCTTTTAAATAAATAAAAAGAACGCATTTAAATCGGTCCATTCATTAGCGAGTTATGTTGACATAGACACATAAATACCCACGTTAAACATATATTTTATAACTTTCTTCTTTTTCTCCCTTTTTTTAATCGGAGGTTCAAAAGTGTACTTATCTACACTTCTATACAAATCTATAGAGTGAAATCATCTGAAATTATATCTTATTTTAGTCCTGAAACGGCTTCTTCAACTAACAAAATTAATATTTTGATAGTAATAATTTGAAACAAATAATTTCGTTAGTAGCGAAATTTTATACATGTAAAATCAAATAAAAAAGGTAGTACAATAAAATGAATCTTTTAAACGTAAAGCAAATTTATATAGAAATACACTGTAGCATAACTAAAAACAAATAGAATACCATTTCATTTATAGAAATGATTTTAAAAGGACTCGAGTGTACATCAAAGGATTCAACGTCGTTCTATGCGACCACGTTTTAATGCTTTAGTGATTTTAAAAGGACGTCTTTGACGTAGAGAACCAGGAGTATGGACTTCTAAACTAGGGCATACTTATACTTAATCAAGATGATTTTTTCATTTTCATTTATTCATGCAAATATATAAAATTGAATTGTCTATTTGTAATTTCGAAATGACAGCTTTTTACTGGATGCATATAAACATGGTAAGCCATGGGCTTGCCATGCAATGTAAAACATGGTAAGCCCATGGCTTGTTTATATGCATCCAGTAAAAAGTAAAACATGGTAAGCCATGGGCTTACCATGTTTTACATTGTTATTTTTTTAATATCGTTGCAAAAATATTTTCTTTATTAGTTTGTTATTATAACTTCGCTTCCTATTATTGTATTTTTAAAAACTGCAGAAAAATTAAATATAGAATTCTTTTGCCTCAGATAATGAAATAATAAATAATGTCCTTTTGTTAAGCAGAAAATAGTTTTTGCTATCTTATCTATGTATTATTGTTACTGTTGCTTTGTTTGTTGATTTAAATAAAACTTTTTTCAAAATATTATTTAACTTGTGAGATATATGCATAGTAAAATTAAATCAGAGAAAAGATTCGAGGTGATTCCAAGATTGCGAAGCAGCACGATGCGACGGCCTACGTGAACGCGTTACACCCTGCACTTTCATGAACGGACAGTAGCGAATATTATTAGAAAAATAATTTCTTATATAAAGAGACGAAATGCTCAAGATTGATTACTTACAAATTAAACAAAAAGTTAGGAATTTGTAACTCCGAATTATGAATTAAAAATTCGCGTGAAGTATCAAATCGATGATGTTTGCTACATTTCACGTCGCGCCGCACCGCATCTCGCGTTCTTATGTCATTTACTAATGTCTCTCAGACATTTTCGATTACAGTGACCAAATAATCGAAATCAAAATATACTTTATTCAAGTAGGCTTTTACAAGCACTTTTGAATCGTCAATACAGAAACAAAAAAAAATGAATTTACCACCGGTTCGGTATATAGATTCTACCGAGAAGAACCGTCAAGAACTCGATAGTTACACTTTTAAAAAGTTTTACAAAAGGTACATACATTTATGAGTTAAATACCCTGTGTGGATCCAGCTTTTACTAAATCCAAGCATCTTTATCATCTTACATTGATGATAAAGATGCTTGGATCTTGAACAGAATAACTTTGATTAAAATAACCCATAACTAGAGATTAGAACGTTATGTGTTTTACCTTAATTTAACTAATGTGCAATATCTTAGAGCTAAACGTGCGAATAGAAATAAGCAATTTCAATGATGCTCAACTGTTTAATGTTTTCGCGCTGTCCCGCGTCGCATCGCATTCGCTTACGAAGAATGCCGGATAACTTGAACATAAAATGGTATTTACTCGAATATATTTTCGGCTGCATCGATCTCATTTAATTAAATTACTAAATTAATAAATCTCGATTTAATTCATACTATTTTAAACAAATTAATACGTTCAAAGTGATTAAAGCAATATTTGTTTTACCAAAAATCACTGCACATTTAAAATGATTTTACCTTGATGCTTTTAGATAATTGAGTTTATTTAAACGTATATTATGTAATACACATTATGGTTAAATTTATACACGCCTATATTTACATTATCTTGTCTCGCTACATTTTTGTGATAAAATTCTTTATTTGCGTATTGTATCTCCTAATTAGAAAAAAATATCTATTAACAAATATTAAGTAATATAATAATTAAAAACGTTACGGTCCGAAAAATGTGTTGAATATATTTTATCCCTATTGTGCAACTTTCTAGTGGTAAAAGAAGTTTTGAAGTCAGAAAAACAATGGAGATCGGTGTTTCCCTCGTGATTACTGTTCTCATGGAAATTCCGAAAAAAAAATTACCCTAATTCACTATTATAACTGAGACGAATTTAATGACACGTCAATGTTAAAATCTGTCAAACCGTTGAAAAAATAGAGCACGTCAACGAAATACAAATACGTTTAAATAAGATATTCCTCTCTGCTTTCACTTGCTGAAGTGAAATAAATTTATAATAACTATTTTCGCACAAAAATATCGGTTATACTTAAAAAGAAACTCTCGTTAGATATCACATAAATCGTGAGAGATGTTTCGTTATTTATTTAATTATTTATTAAAGGTTACGAACAAGACATTATTTTTGTTATTATTTTTCTCGTCGTTTAAACCTTCCCTGAACTTAAATAAATATTTCACGATCAAAATTAGCCAAAATAAAACAAACGCATAGCATTTTTTATATATACACATAAAGCTGTCGGTCCCAGTTGTTATCACAATCACCTGATAATGATCGTTACTCGTAGTAGGGATATTAGTCTAGTCTAAATGGTTACTGGCTTGCCCTCAGGGGTTGCGGAGGTCAGATGGCAGTCGCTCTGTGTAAAAATCAGTAACTCGTCAATATCTGGACTAGAATAGAAAGCAGACTCTGGTATAACCGGGAAAAATGCTAGGTAGATGATGATATACATATAATATTAACAATAAAATTATTTCTTTATTTCATTTTCTAATAAAATGAGTAATTATTTCGTTCATCAACATTATGTGTGAAAAAAAAATATAAAACGTTTTTTGTGTTCTGATATCTGATTAGAATTAAAGAAAATGTATATAATTTTCAGCAAAAACAGCCGACTCTTAACCAATAATTACAGACTAGCGTTTCGGATGTTCGTAGACGATAACAATCTTCCGCTCTGTTTGTTTCACGAATGGACACGTGTATACCTACTTTTTAATTACATTCCAACATATTAATCCAGCTGACGTTTACTAATTATTGTATAGGCTAGAGAAATAGCACATGTATTGAACTATTTATAGGAGTTGATGACGTCATGAAGCGTTATTTTAAAAAAAAGCTTATGTTGACTGAATCTAATGCAAGAAATTCAATGGTTAGTTATACTCACGAAACAATAAATCAAAATTTTAATATGCTTTATACAAGTAGGCTGTCAGAAGCACTTTTGAATCGTCGATACGAAAACGAAAAATATTTAAATTGATGAAGCTCCACCGGTTAGGAATGTAGATTCTGATATGAAATAACTCTGTAAGTTGGAAACAGTTACCTAAATAACCTTACGTAAGTTGTAAGATTCAGTACATACGTAACTGTAAGCGCTATCAGGTGAAAGCTATAATAAATGATTTATATAAATCTTATGTAAGTTCGTCATTACAACATAAAAGTGCAACTCTCTAAGATTTGTTACTAATATGAAGCATTAAACCAAGATTGTGGGGCAAAGACTGACATATATACGAGATGATTTTTCTAAGCCCACCAAAACAAACAATTGAAATGGACTCTACGTTTTTTTTAACCGATTTCAAAAAAGGAGGTTGGACTTGGCACCGATTTCAAAATATTGTATACAATATTTAGTTTTTGCTTTTTAGTTTACTTGTATTAAGTTCGTTTTTGAAGTCGGTTTATTTAAGAAGAAATCTCAAAACGGCGCAGGTACTCGTATATGCATATAATACATATTGAACTATATTCAATATATTTTATTCAACTATACTCTCATGAGTACTTTTAAATAGTACAAAACAAAAAAAATACATTAATAAGGAAGCTATTATCATCGAAAAATCAAGTTTCAAATTTCGTCACATTGAATTGATAAGATACAATTCCTAATATTCATAAAAATACGTATATGACTGTTCTTTTAAAATTAATTTTTAGTTTGATGTTGGATATGTGTCATTATGATTTTGTACTAACAAAATATAACAATGGAAATGTTAGTCGCAGAAATAAGCAAAGCAAAATTTCATGCAAATGCTATATGCTATATAGATAATAAATAAATAAATAACGCATCACACTCAACGGCCCTTATTAAGATCTCATGACCTTGTGTCGGGGGTCCGGAAACACTCACAATACTAACAAACAAACATCTGTATGGCCAATACACACGTTTGCCGTGAGCGGGGATCGAACCCGCGACCGTTAGCGCTTTAGTCAGTTGCAGTGACCATTGCGCCAACGCGTCTAGCAAATGAAATTCAATTATTCTTACAATGGATTCTTTTAAAAAACTCTATACGAATATTATATAAACGTAAATTTTGTTTCTAGATTTGTATGAAGGGTAATCTCTGAAACTACAAATCTGATTTGAAAATTTATTTTTGCGTTAGATAGTCCGCTTATTGTGGAAGGTTATAGGCTATATTACATCACGCTATAAATCATAGGTAAGAAACAATAATCATAAAAACCGTGTGAAACCGGGAAAGTACGCAGTTTGTATCGTCGACAATCCGAAACTCACAGACTGTTTGGAACATTTAAATGTACGGAGACACGCTCTCTGTGTGTTTTTACTATCTGTACAATGGAGAATGTTCTGATGAACTTTTCGACGCGGTGACATCTTCTCGTTTACCATCGTACTCTTCGCCTCAGGACTCGATATCATCCACACCACTAAGGTTGGTATCCAATGTACGGCCTTTACTACCTTTTCTTCGGCGTACGTCTAGACTGTGGAATGATGTCTCCGTTTTTCCAGAGCTCTATAATTTAGGAGTTTCTTTCACAAACCGACAACACAGCCGCAACGCCCCTGACGTTGCAAATGTCCATAGGCGATAGTAACCACTTAATCATCCATCCATCAGCGTGTACTATTTTGCTCGTTTGCCCTCCTTTTTTACATTAAAAAAACGCCAGAGGCAGCTAGTAATATATATGATGAGCGTTAAAACATACTCATATAGAAAGTCTATTTTTTTTCTATTTTCTTTGAACAGTTTTTTTTGTATTGATTTTTTTTGTCATTTTCCCACCCACATACGTAATTTCGACTTGATTGTCTTTTTTGATATCTCTTTATCACCGAATTCCGTCATCGTTATGATAAGATACATATTTATTTTGAGTCTTATCTTAAGCTGTTAATCAGAAATAGGTTTTATCAAAATAGGTCCAGTAACTTTTACATGACGCTCGAGCAAATGGTGTCATAGATTTTACTAATGATAATTTTATTGACCCATTATTACAATAATATTCTATAAAAAAAATAACAATTTCACATTAAGACCATTTCAACGAGCCTCAACACGAGACTTCTTCTGCAAGACGGTGACTAGTTCTGTGTAATCAGGTATTGTAATTTTCGATTATACCACTACAGTTGCTGAGATCCTGTTAACTAGTAAAGAGCTGATAACTTCAGAACGCCTGAAAGCTCTTCGGAAGTTATAAAGCTGTGATCCACTGCAATTAAATCAAACAAAAATAACACGATACGTCAAACTTATAAAAACCCTGTTTTTGGTCGAGGGCTTAACAAATAAAGATGAAACATAGGTGTATTCCTCATCTTTAGGTTTCCGTACTCAGCGAGACCCTATTTTTTTAAATAGCTGACACACGAACAAGCAGGAGCCATTGACGTTAAATGATCATCGCAACTCTTGGAAATTTGCAGCACCAGAGGAGACACAAATACGTTTCCAGCTAAAAGAGGAATAAGAAATGAAAGGGAGAAGGAAGAGAGGCAAATAATAGGAGAGGGAATTAGGCTTTCGGTTCTCTCTCTAAATTTTAAGAGAATATACATTTTTACAGTCGCTATAATTACAAATAATAAAAAACGGTCACGTACGAGTTCGGGTCACTCACGAAAGGCTATTCATTACATAGTTAACTGACTTCGAAAAAGGAGGAGGTTCTATATTCGCCTGTGTGTATTTTTTTTTATGTTTCACCGACTTTTCCCCCGTTTGTTTGCCGATTTTCATTTTTTTTGTTTAAAAGGGTATACTTCTTGTTTAGTCCCATGGGCATGAAGTCAGGATCTGATGATAGGATCTTGGAGAAATCGAAGGAACTCTTCAAATATTATGGGCACATCTATACCGATTTAGGTATTTTTAATAGTAACTCGTACATTTGCTCACGAAAAGATAGATTTGATGAGGTGGAGCTGATGATGAAGACCACACATGGGCACCAGACCACTCAATAACGAGTATTTTACGGGTAGCGATTCGATTGCTTCTAAAATTACATGTAAAAGGTTTTTACTTGGCGCCGACTTCGAACGTTTTACCTGGCACCGACTTTAAAATGTGGTAGAAAATATTTATTTTTTACTTTTTCGTTTACTTGTTTCGGTGTCGAAGCCAATTTGTTTTTTTAAATGTTTTTTGTACGTCTTTCTTTCTTTCCTTACCCGACTGCGCGATGCAAAGGTATGTATGTATGTATGTGGGTTATCTATAGATGTAAATAAAAAAAAATTAGTATCATACTCGTATCATGCATAACCGTAATTTTTCGGGTAAGATTCCGACTCTCACTTGGTCAGTTTTTATATTATTTCATATTTATAAAAACTTAACACAAGGTAAATGATCACAATACATATGCAATGTATGAGCACATACGCACACGCACATGCAGCATATGTAAGCAAGCATCGGCCGCGTTCATACATATGCATACGCACATCTAAACTAAATAAGTACGGAAAAAGTTTCTTAATTTAATGTCTCAAATTTCAAGTGTACCATTTGCAATTTATACAATAATCTCAAATACTTAAAAAACTTATTATTACATAACACATTATCGTTATCTAATAATAAGATTTTCATTCATTATAACTTTAATCAAAACAGAAAAGAAAAGATGCATAGATGCAAAAGAGGCCATTTCCTCAAAATGAAGTCCGTGTGGCTTGACACAGTATTGCTTATCAGCGTCCATTTATCATTTACTTCAACAGAGGAACGCCTGATTCAATTAAATATTTAAAATAAAGTATCCTAAAAAATATTTTGAGAACACATCCAAAGTAATAGTGCAATACATATAAAATATTTTCTCTATGCATCAAAAACAAAGGCCTCTCGTCGGAACCGGTTTTTTTTTACCATAATCCATCACACTACTCCGCAATGAATGCTTGTCTTAGAGTTTATTTTTAGGCGGATATCTCATCCGAAAATATTGAAAAACAGTTTCGAGCTAAGAGCATGTTTTGTCAAAATTCCCATCGTATATTTTTTCTTTGTTGCATTTTCTGCGGAGTGTTTTCTAATCAGTGGTGTTTCTATTATTGAATGCATGAATGCATGAATTTCAATCGATGATCGTAAATTCAAATCAGGGCTATCGTTTTTTAATGCAAAGTACTGTTTATTATTATTTGTATATGTCAGGCTATAAAATTATAAATTAAAAAGAAACCCCGAAAATTTACTCATTGAGACCACTTCAACGAATCTCAACACGAGTTATGTTTCCTACTAATTCCGGATGACGCGGCGGCATCAGGTCAAGTTTACGCAATAATGTTATTATGATATCATTCACAGTAAAGTATATTACGAAACAATTAGTCCAGTAGAAGTTGTTTTGATCCTTTCAACTAGAAATGTGCCCATGAAACAACTGAACAAATTTTACACAAATTGTAGTTACGAGCCTAGTGGTTAGAACACGTCAATCTTTACAGATGATCGCGAGTTGAAACCCCGGCTAGCACCGCTGATTTTTCAAGTGCTAAATTTGTGTTTAAATTCATCTCGAGCTCGGCGGTGAAGGAACACATCGTGAGGAAACCTGCATGTGCCGGGAGAAATTCTCCTTAATTGGAGAGGTGGCCTTAGCCCAGCAGTGGGACATATACAGACTGTTACTTTACTGTAGTTACGAGCCATTTCGATTACATAAGTTTGCAAAAAAACTGTATTAAAATTGGTTATTTCATTAGGGAGTAATGCCACAAATAAACACACAGAAAATAAATATTTAGCTCATCGCATCTGAATAAGTTTTCACTTCAATTCGTCGGTTTTTTGCGCCACCTTTACGTATACTCACTAACTATCCTTTTTAGTGATTTTTTTTAACCTTTCAAGTATTTAAACAGATTAACTAAAATTCAGAGCAACACGAAAATGCTATTTTTAAACAACTTCGATAAAGGTTATGTTCGGCTGTATGTTTTTTTTTTGTTTGTCTGCGGCAGTAAATCGGCAGAGACAATTATCCGCTCCGCTGATTGATATTAATTAATAGCATTTTGTAAAAAAATGCAATTTCTTTTAGTTTGCCGTATACTTTTACTACTTACAGCTCTCTGCTAGTGAAAATCAGCAGGTTCGATTCCTAACTAAGAAAATAAAATTTCTAAAATAAAAGTAGCTTAGTTACTTCTAGTGACAGCTCCCTGCTAGTGAAAATCGCGTCAAAATCTATCATATGAATTACGTTAAAAGCTGTTAATTTGAAATTACAAACAGACACATCAATTTTATTTATCTGTATAGATATAAAGGTATAGCGTTCAATACAATACGTTATGGATACGAAATAGGTTAACAATAGGTAATGCTACTGTCTCACATAGCTGTATTTAAAATGATTAAATACACATTTACATAGATATTAAAATTACTCGACAGTTTTATATAATACCGTCTGAATTTCAAAGGGAAAATTAATATTTCGGTAACATGATTGCCATTAATACAAAACCCTTTAAACTAATTACAGCCGATGAATATTATTATTGCTTATTTGAATAATTAATTTTAAACCTCGTTTCATGACCGACCAAAATTTAATGATCTTTGATTAGACATTGATTAATACAAGCTCGCTGCTACGTCCTGATTTACCCTTAACCTTCCGTGAATCTGATGGTGTCTCAAAGGCCCAAAAGTTTATATCTTCTGTATATATGTATATGCATCTGATTTAAAGAGTCCCTAGTAACTGATATTCAATTTGTAAGCCGTGCATCCCCAATTTTGTTTGAGCTGCGTACGATATGCGGGAAACAAGACGAGTCTATTTAAGTGCTAAGCGTCAAAGACCCCGACAGGCTCACCACGTCGCAAAATTGTAAGCTTAAAAAATATTTTTTAAGGATCAGCTGAAATGCTGAAACACGTAGGTATTGTTCTATTTTGTACTATTATTATGAGTTCAACTGATTATATTTTGATTCGATTAAGCCAATTAAATGATTTTTTTTCTTTACTCAAAAAATTGGTTTTGTTTCCTGATATGTGGTTGAGTACTTAGAAATCAACAATAAACTATGATTATTTGATTTTGATTAAGTCTCTAAGTCCTTTTAATACATAAATATCAATACTATTGCCTTTTTTTAATCTAAAATTTAGCACCAAATTTGGAGGTATTCCCGAACCAGACACACGGCGTCATTTCATGTACCAGGCTTACTAAAGGTTAAATCAAGCAAAGTTTACAAACGCGTAAAATGTTACTATGGTAAAGCCTAGATGTAGCCCATTGACTACATCTCGTAGATTATTCCATCAAAATCTGGACGCAGATAAGCAATACTATGTCAAGCCACCTTATACCTACTTCTATATGGGTAAAAATCCAAAGACTGTAAATTTCTGTTCGTTCGTCTGTCAGACTGTACGTCTGCCTTTCTACCTTTTTCTCAGGAACGCGTAAGTGTATCAAGTTGCAAATTAATCAAGCGGAAAATATATTAATCTTAGAATTAAAATTTTATGTACTTGTAACAAATTAACATAGAAGTGGACCATGATAAAAAAAAAAACAATTTTATAACCACTGAGAAGAAATTCGTATCAAAACGACAACATGAGGGCAGCAAACTTTTATTAAACAACGCAAAGCAATTCAATTCTATATATCGCAGCTAAAAGAATGATAGCGCAATGTAACGTACAGCCAGCACCATCTCTTACAATATTATGACATTAACTATGATAAAATTCTGCTCAATTAATAAAATTTCAAAATAATGTAACCAGAAGTAACATCATTTTAAAATTTTAAAGTTTAATTAAAACTGTCCGAATATTTTAAGTACATATAACAATTAATTTGGCAATAAGGAAACAGCCTAATAACAAATAATTAGTTAATTTTATTATTTTCATGAAAAAGTTACTTTAAAATTATTCTAAACATGAAAATAAAGAAATAATAAATTTAAAATATAATTCAAACGCGCAAAAATAATAAAATAAACTTTTCCTTTAAAATTTTTATCATCAATTTATAACATCATTACATAATTTAGATTTATTATAAAAACTTTACGCGATTTGATTTAAGTACTCGTATTAACATAGTTCGAAAATTTAAAATTAAATTCCAACAGATCGAGTTATTTAATTAACTTCTTTATCTACACATATAAGTGTTCTGGTTATTAGTAATATAATTAGTTATTTATAATTAAACAATTAGTTTTGTTCGAATTAAGGACTACTTATTTTCGTATTGGCATCACTAACATATTTATATTTTGATATTTTGATTGATAATGTAAATCTAAATATTTTACTAACGTAGTGTAGTGGAAGTAGAGTGTAGTGATAAAAATGAAAGTGTAAAAATAAAAATAAAACACGACCGTCCATTAAAAACATTATTATTATTTGTATTTCTGCATATATTCACGATTTCTATTTTATTGTTTAGAAAATTAAATTGCATACAGCTTTCCTCGAAAAAAGGAGAAATAAATTATTTGGGATTCTTTACGGAATCGGGTATCTTTCGAAGATTTCTCCTGCGTAAATTAAAAAGCGGAATATCTTTGAGATTTAATTTCCGTATATGACCATATGTTCGGCTGTATGTATTCACCAATTTTTCCGCCATTTGTGGACGGATATTCATATTTGTTTTTTTGTTTGAAAGGGTATATTTCCAGTTTGGTCCCATTGACATGAAGTCAGGAGCTGTGATGGAATCGTGGAGAAATCGAAGGAATTCTGCAAATATTATAGGCACACCTATACTGATTTAGATATTTTTGATAGTAAGCTTTTCGTTAGCAAATCCACGAGGCATCCATCTATCGATAGATTGATTACAGTACGCAATTTAATTTACTTAAAAGTTATTATATAGTTACGATATACGACATACTTTTTCGATTTTAAAACCAAATTATCAAACTGATTTCGACGAAAGTTTTCATTTGTGTTAAATACATAGTAGTGTGCGTAATGATTTTTTTATTGATTTAGTGTATTTTTATGTATAAAAAATATTAGCATTTCTTCCTCCTTTTCTATTCGTATTAATATATAGATAGATTACATTGAATTATATAATTTTAGCACAAACATCAGAAATCAACTGTCAAAACGTATCGCATTACGAATGCGATAACTCACCCGTAATTATCCTGCTCATATGTACCCTGCTAATGTGTTAAATTTTGTTTAATGTCATCCGGTTCTCGTATTTGTCATTGTTTCAATATTACACTCCTTTGAAATTTAATGTTCAAAATTAACAGTAAAATATCCGGCGTTTGAAAATTAATTTAACACATCGACATAACTTTTGTGTTACGAAATTGTATTTTATATGTATGTACAGGTAATTAATTTTGTATTTCCAATTATGTACATACAATTGGATGCAGATAAGCATTAATGTGTCAACCTACAAAACGTCAAATTTAGAGATATTGATGTATTTTAATAATGCATCACGTATTTAATAAATAATAATAAACGCATCTCACTCAACGGCTCCCATTAAGATCTCATGGCCTTGTGTCGGTGTTCCTGAAACACACGGCACAAACATAAAAACCCATACCACGACAATATCCGTATGTCCAATACAGAATTTGCCGTGAGCGGGGATCAAACCAGCGAATATTAGCGCTTCAGTCAGTTGCAGTGATCACTGCGCCAACGTGTCAGTCGTTTAACATTATTCATAAAATTTTCAAGTCATCTGAACTAAAATAAGTACGGAAAAAAATTTCTTCATATAACATTTAGAATATTTAAATCTGTTCCATATTTTGGATTATGCAATAATCTCATATGTATTTTGATAAACTTATTATTAGATAAAACTCTTTACTATACCAATTTACTTTTAAGTCATTATACATATTTATCAAAATAGAAATTAAAAGATGGATGTAAACTTCTTTAAACAGATTTATTAAGAATAGGTTAACATCTTTAGACACTATTTTCTTAAAATTAAGTTCATGTGGCTTGACACAGTATTGTTTATCAGCGTCCAATTGCTTATTTCTTTTAAACTTACTCATATTACTCTGGTATATTAAGTTATTATGAAACAATTGAATACAACACAAAACGAATTACATTTGAATTAAAAAGAATATGACTTCTATTCAACGTTACGGAAAGACAATGCCTTCTGTACTAAAAGTTTGATATATACCTAGCATTTGCTAACAATTTCGGTGCCAATAATATAAATTTTATTTTAAAATAATTTGGATATAGAGAATGAGTTTTTTTAACTGGGCGTAGATGACCAAATTAATAAAATATAACGACTAGCGAAAATACTAAAAGAAATTGTCGGGGCCGATTATGATGAAACTGTTGAACTTAACACATCATTGGTTTGTTGTAATTTTTTTTATCTTGGTCAGAAATCGAACCAGCTGATTATGACAGAAAAAAACCATCTATATTATTTTACCATTTAGGATGTAAAAAAAAGTTTTTTTTAATGCTATTAAATATATAAATAAATTAAGACGTCAATTCTTCATACATATAAACAAAACACTTATAAGTGATTTTTTTTTTATTTAGAACATAATGTTGTAACATTAAATGCGGCAGCTATATGGACGCTGATAAGCAATACTGTGTCAAGCCACACGGACTTGATTTTGAGAAAATGGCGTCTAAAGATGTCATGCCTATTCTTAATATATTTTTTGAAGACGTATATATCCATCTTTTCTTTTCTATTTTGATAAAAGGTAAATTTAATTATAAGCAGATTGATATATTTTATATATTATCTAATAAAAAGTTCTTCGAATATTTGAGATTATTGTATAAATAGCAAAATATGAAACGCACCTCAAATTCCAAACAATTAATTATCAAAATTTTTTCCGTACTTACTTGGTTTATATGGCTAGAATTTTTTTTGAATACTGTTATATGGATAATGCGGTATCATAATACATCAATATCTCCGAATTCGACTTTTTGTGGGTTGACACGTTATTGCTTATCAGCATCCATATATAGTCGAGTCCTCTCTTCTAGAAAAAATCTACTAAAATAATGTACCCGTCAAATAGTACCATGATTATTAAAACAGGACAGGGTTCCGGAGTTAATTTCGTTGATATAAATATTTGCGACGAGTGTAAGTAAAACAAACAATTTGTAACGACCGACACATTAAAATCTCGGCATTGTCAGCCGGGTCACGTCTTAACGAAATTATCACTCTCATTTCGCTGAGGCCAATTTCTGTCAGCGCCTTGAAGAGAATGTTTAAGCGAAGATAGCTGGTGGGCTGCGGAACCAGCGATTTTACACATTGGCCATATTTCCATCGACTTTAAATGGAGGTTGTATTTATCTATATATGTATGTTTGTATGTATGAATGTATCTATGTTGGTTTGGTATTTGGCACTATTTAAACTAAACGCATGGACCGATTTTGATAATGACACGTCGTTTGATTTGTCATAACGGCGCAAATGTCATAGAAAAAATAAAAACTTTAAGAAATCAAAATGGACGATTTTGGACGCCATAAACTTAAAAAATAGAAAATGAAGATCGACGAACTGTGTCAAGTGAGGTATCGTTGAATAGGTATTTAAAAATTATTATTAGGTTTTTAATATCGGTTTTCAATCAGAATTATTGTTTAAGATCGATAACAATTTAACGTGTGTTAGTGACGATTCTGGAGACGGTACTGCAGACTGCAAATGATCTTGTTACGCAGTCGGGTTGTTGATTTTTTTTATTAATTTATAACCTTCATTTCCAATTGGTACACGGGACTCATTTTTTTCATCAAAAGAGATCATAGCGCTAGTTTCATGGGCCCATATCAAAAGCAAATTGTAAATCTTCTCGTTTTACACGGAAGGCACGGCGAGGTGAAACCGAAATTGTTTTATAAATTATTTACTTCAGTGGCTGAAAATGGTGTGACGGCACTTTTCATTATGTACGGACGTGATATATATATATATTTTAAATTAGCTTCGTATTTAAAATGATAAATACAATAATTTAGTAATTTACATATGTAAAAGATTATAAAGAATTAAGATATGTATAAAAATAGTATAAAGATTAAAGATATATTTCTTTATTGAGCGTTAAACGTTATTTGAGCAAAGAAAAAGAGACAAATTTAAAGATAACAAAAAACGTCATGGTCCTAGAAACTTTTCTTTTAAATAGCTGGCCAATGTTTGGAAAAGCAGGCAGGAAAACTGATGATAATGATGAATCTAAGCGGTCTTCGACGCCCATGGAGATTTACAACACCAGAGGAATTAAATATATTCCCTTAGAAAACGAATAAGGGTGTAAGAGAAAATGAATTAAGGAAAGACCTATTCTAGAAAGAACTATTACTGAAGTTAGTGATGTAAAGAAAACAAACACTTTCAAGCGGGTACTAGGATGGTCAATGTTTTTTTTTGCACTTTGACTACTACTTAAATTTGAAACGGATTCATAGTAACATGTAAGCATAATTTAAATAAGTAGCTTAATAGATCACAAGGTAAGGAATGGAGGAGGGGGTTAGGCTTCCGGCTCTCTTACCCACCATACGAATTGCAGCTATTAGCGTCTGCCGATCTTCTATGAGAGTGAGGTCACGGTCGACCCCTGTATATGAGCAATAGGCAGTATTTTACAGACAGACTAAATTTAGGCACAGTGTAATACGTTATATAATTGCAAATAAAATTATTCATACTTATTTATGAATGGGAAAAAATTATGTCTGTTTGTTTTCTTTTCACGCCGCAATCGCTGAAGCGGTTTTGATGAATAATGATATAGATAAGACTATCGAGAAAGAGAACTTTGTGTCACAAAAATAAACGGTTGAAATAGTAGTTGAAAATGTTTATGCAGATAAACTTGAAGGAACCAGATACAAATTCAAAATTCTCCTGTTCATTTCAATTGAATTAATTGATAATTTGTACAAATGATAACAATTTCAAGCTGTGATAATTGAGCAAACAATAATATAATAATACATCGTCAAATCAAAGGAACAAAACAGACAATTTGGAAGAGTAATTTATCTTCCATTTATGTATATAAGTTTTACATTTGTATAACATTTAGAATCGAAATGTGTTGACTTATAAGCCAATAAAAAAATTATATGCAAATAATGATTACCTTCCCTGCTTTAATCAGATTAACTTCATTATTTCATTGATTTGAATTTTGTTTTTTGCGTATTTTTTTTATTAATTAGAATATAAATATTTTTAAATAATAGTGGCCTAAGTTACTCCTTATAACAAGCAATCTGCTAGTGAAAGTCTCGTCAAAATCAGTCCAGCCGTTTCAAAGATTAGATGGAACAAACAAACAAACGGACATACTCACACACAGAGAGATAATCATTTAAAAAATGTTTAATATTAAAAATATGAGAAGCAAAAACTAATATTTTTTGTAATCACATTAAATCAATAAAAAAACATTACACACCCTACGATGTAGGTATTTGACACAGCCACGCATATAAATATACTCTTTTATTTATCTTTAAAGTCCTTGGTCAAAATATCTGTGGTCAATCTTGAAATCAGTTGAAAAATTCAAGAAACTACTAAGTGAGCCCGAGTATATACTTTCCTAAATTGCCATTAAAAATAAGGCCCCAGTCGCGTGATCCGGAGAATCAATTGCCAATTGCTTATCCGGAGTACATCTGTGTCTCTTTATTAAGGGAAAATAGAATATTCTATTCAACACAAAAGAGGATGATGTAATTTCATTTTAGGCTTTAGCCAAAGCTTTACATCCGGTCTTTATGGTATATAAAACTTATTAGGTAATATTTAATAATAATTTAAATAAGTTATTTAAACTGAGTCTTACGACAAACGGTCATTTATAAAGAAATAATAATATGTATGAAATATTATGTTATATGGATGCTGATAAGCAATACTGTGTCAAGCCACACGAACTTCATTTTGAGAAAATGGCGTCTAAGGATGTCAAACTTATTCTTAATAAGTTCGTTTGAATAAGTATTTATCCATATTTTCTTTTCTTTTTTTATTTAAGGTAAATTGAATTAAAAGCAGGTTGATATATTTAATATATTATCTAATAAATAGTTTTTAAATATACAAGATTATTGTATAAATTACAAAATAAGGATCAATCTGGAAATTCGAAACAATTAAGAAACTTTTTTCCGTACTTATTTAGTTTATACGAATTTATTTTTTATTGAATAATGTTAAATATGTGATGTCGTATTAAAATACACCAATATCTCCGAATTCCACTTTTTGTGGGTTGACACATTATTGCTTATCAGCATCCATAAATAAAAAGTGTTGTGTTCGGGAGTGTTCCCGAAATGACTCTTCATGGTGTAACGATTTTAACACGCACGCCTCACATTGAAAGCGACCACGGTAAAATATCTATGACTACTTTATTTTACTGACTTAAAAGTATTATATTAATAATTGAAAGTAATAAAATAGTTTTTGAGTTGATGAACACTTGACGCAAACTACACCAAGTGCAAGAGCGTACCTGCACTGGATGTAATTTGCACGCGTTCCTGAATTTAATTCACGTTTATATAAATTTCAATTAGTTTACAATACAATTTGACTATAGATTTTCTTTTAAAGTAGTTTTTTTTTTTCATAAAAATTGCTGGCAATGAGCAAGTGATGTTAAGTATATGAAAAGATCATCCATGGACAATTACGGCACTAGAAGAGTCAAATGCGTTGGCAGCTTTAAGTAAGGGATAGAAGAAAGTAAATAAAGGATTTGGATAGGGGTTAGGCTTCCGACTCTCTCATTCACCGTACGCAAGGTACTGCCCCGGTCAGGCCAACTCGTATATGAACTCTAGTCAGGGCTACATCTCAGTATACACGGTAAAATTTAATTAATCTTCATATTTCAATATTGAAATTTACTCAATGTTATTTTCACGTAAATTTTCGACGTAAATTTTCTGAACAAAGACATGGTAACAATACGATACTATAATTGTGTGAGCTTCATTTAATATCGGCCGATACGTTTTACTAGAATGGGTATTAAGGTAACGTTCGCCCAAAATATTCGAGCCTCGGTTAAATTGATCATGGGCTGTTGAATTTGGTGCTATTTTTGCATGGAAAAAAATTATGCATTATTTTAATTATAACTAAAATTAAAAAAAATATCAATTCACACATACATCGGTGTACGAGTATATTAAAAAGTCGTAGGAAAGCAAAATATGTAATTATGTTCACTTAAAAGAACTTAAGTCCAGTTATTTTAATTTTAAAATCACTGAACTGATTTTGAAATAATGCTTTGGAACAAATAATAAAAGACGTTTAAAAATATGCTACATATATAGAACATAACTGAGAAAATTAAAAACCCGAGTGCGTAACCATGAAAATCGTTACTAACCAACTTTAAATGGTTATAGATTACAAACAGTAGTTCTAGCTGAGAAATAATGTAAGAAACCTGAAAACGATTTTTAAATACACATTCAACAAAACCGTTCGTCGATTTTCATTTTTTTCTTTCTCACGATATAGCGTCCAAAATCGGCGAATTTGATTTTTCCTAATTATTATAATGTCTAAGCTATTTGCTTCATTATGAAGAATCCAACGATGTTTAATTTAATAAAACCGGCCAACATATTTGGTCCAAAAAGTGCCACGACCCGAATTCGAATTTTCGAATTCATTACCTTGCGTCGCGCAGTCGGGTAAAAATGTAAAACACTTATAATATTGTTAACCAGTTTACTCAAGTAGAAAATATTTTTTTTTATTTAAGCAAATTACATATCCGTCGGTAAAATTACATAGCGCTTTTATTGAGCGGACATCCAGTTTTACGGTCACTTATTTTTGGCACGGGCTTAAACGAAACGACACTTGAACGAGGTTCATGTCTAATGAATGAAGAATTTACTCCCATTTTACTATATTCGTTTCCAAGTATAATATTCAAGAGGATTTTAATTTGTCATCATTAAAAATTTTGTCGGATTTTTTAAAAAAGAGTTTAGGTCACCCAATTATGTTTAAAAAATATTTTATGGTAAACCCTAAAAGACATAATCATTCTCGTTGGCAATATTTTAATGGCCTACAAATGGATCACCATTTAAGCTAAATCGTTTTGATTTCACGCGACATCATGTGTAGCCTTTTAGACTGTCCGCATTTTTAGCCTTAATAGAGTATATATATGGACGATGATATGCAATACTGTGTCAAGCCACACGGGCTTCATTTTGATAAAATGGTGTCTAAAGATTTCGAAACTATTCTTAACACATCTGTTTGAAGAAGCATATATCCATCTTTTCTTTTCTATTTTGATAAAAAGTATAATTATTTAATAGCAGATAGGCTAGTAAAGAGTTTTATCTAATAATATGTTTTTCAAATATATTAAATTATTGCATAACCCAAAATATGGAACTCACTTCAATATTCTAAACATTTGATTAAGAAACGTTTTTCCGTACTTATTAAGTTCAGATGTCTTGAAAAATTTATGTATACTGTTAAATACGATATGCATTATCAGAATACATCAATATCTCTAAATTTGATTTTTTGTGGGTTGATACATTATTGCTTATCAGCATCCATATACCAAAACTAGCTCTTGCTCGTGGATTCGCTCGCTTTATTGTAGATCTTGTTACGCAGAAAGAGCGTCTAAAAGTTATTTTCTATCCCTTGAGAATTATGTTTTTTTTGTGGATGATATGACCTATTGTCTATTTATGTACCCGTGATTTTATTATGTAAAATATCATCTTGGTCGATTGCGTAATTAAAGAGTGAAAGCGTAACAAACAAATAAACTAACATTTGTCATATTGTATTCACTAAAGAAGAACTTTTATAACAGTTCTTCATTATATGCCTTTATTGTTTTTCTTTCATATTATAAAATATTTTATTCAAATTACATTGGACAAGTTCACACAACAACGACCAAAAGTTTCCTCTTTGTAATATTAAACAAAATAAAATTGAATCCGTGCAAAGTCGGAAAGTCAATTGTCAGCAATCTGCAAGCGTCTACGATTGCAGTTTGACTCCAGTAAGGCAATCAAACTAACCGTGGTGACTTGTACCATAAATAAAGATTAGAGTCACCCGTTCCGCCCAAAATATCCCCGGATGTGCGGCCACGGAACAAGAGTGCAGAAAGCTTATAATTTTCGTGTTTCTAAAATTAGTATGTATTTTTCTTTTATTCTTAACTAGCTGCTCCTCGCGATTGTGGTTACTGCTTCTTCTTCTATGGTTACTGCTGCTTTGATGTAATAAAGCCTATAACATTCATTAATTAACAGCATTTGCAACGAAACATTTTTCAACAATTCGAATCACTAATTTTATTTTATTACCCCGTACATATAAACTTACAAACTACCTCTTTATAATATTAATATAGATAACATCCTTGTGTCGTTTGCAGTCGTATAGAAGAGCAAAAATTTTCTAAAATATATAATTAAATTCTTAGCGTCATGAATCTTAAATGTAACAAGCCAAAGAAAAGTACAGAAAATTTCGCAATAATTACATTATTTTAAAAATAAAAATTTAATTCAAATATTTAATCTTAGAATATTGTCAAGAAGATGATAATTCTAAAAACATAAAAAAGTCATCCTTGATTTTTCCGACTTCCACCTACATTTTTATAACTACTTTTTCAATTAAGTTTAAAAAACTTTTAAATAAAACAGGAACCTTTTTAAAACAAAACTACAGAACCGATATTAATGAAAATTTTATAGGATCTATCTTGAGGTATAGAGAGAAGAATTATCTAAGTAGGTCAAACCGTTTCTAAGTTAATCGGTGAACATACATAAAAAACCAAAAGAGAGCCGAGATGGCCTAGTAGTTAGAACACGTCAATCTTAAACGATGATTGCGGGTTCAACCCTCGGCCGTTGAGTTTTCAAGTTCTAAATTTGTGTTTAAATTCATTTCGTGCTCAGCGGTGAAGGAAAACATCGTGAGGACACCTGCATTTGCCGGGAGAAATCCTGACACACGTATATCCACCAATCCGCATTGGAGCAGCGTGGTGGATTAAGCTCTAAACATAATCTAAGCTAAACCTTCTCCTTTATAGGAGCCTTTGCCCAGCATTTACAGGTTGTTACTTTTTTGTACATAAAAAACTCCTTTTTGGATGTCGTCAATCAGAATTACTGTTTAGAATCGATAACGATTTAAAACTAGTGAGTAAAGATTCTCTATGGTCTTGTCGCGCAGGCGGCTTTTAGATTTTATCAATTAATTGCTTGTTGGTGTATTTATCTTTATGGTACATTTTAATACAAAAACTAGCAACCCGGTACGTGCTTCGCTATATATAAAGTGAAGTAAAAAAAAAATAACAAAATGATCAGCCTTTATTGATAAAAATGTGATAAATGAAGAACCGCTCGATCGATTTTGTACAAACTTCACATAAACCTTTTACTAAATAGTCCAAAGCCTAAAGATCTGGTTTGGGTAGGTGAACCCAGTCTTGAGTTATAAAATTACGGTGAAAAGTGGCATTGATTTTTATATTTATAGCTTTTATTAATCACCTTTTTAGTGGCCCAACAAATAGACCGACAATGTGCCTTGCCACTGTTATCATCGGTCACTTCAGTCGTTAAGCTTTAATAAGAGACGATAAATATGTCAGAGCGACCCAGCAATGGTACCACACTGGTGTAAACTCGTCTACAAATTACTTTGCGTATTTAGCTTTATCGACTATTTCGTTTTATGTATTGTGATTTGTACATTTAACACTAGCTTTTCGCGGTTTCGCTCGCGGTTATGGTTACCGCTTCGTATCAGTCGTAGCGTGATGGAATATCGCCTATGACCTTCCTCAATAAACGGCATAACCAACGCAAAAATCTTTCCCTTTTTATTTTATTATATATTTTATTATTATTTATTGTACCAAAAAAAAAAAAAAACAAAAGGTGCGCTTAACGCTACTACGCTCTCTACCAGTCAACTCCAATACGTACAACTAAAGAAAGATAAAAAATAAAAACATTTATAATATATAAATATATTTTAAATAATATACATTTTTATAATATAAATGTATATAAAGCCTTGCTGTGGGACAAGGGTCCCGCGTAGACTATTTTATGATAGATTATTTTTTTGTTGCTGTAACTGGTTATGAAACTGAAGCAGACAATATGTTATAAATATATGCTACTATTAACATTATTTACACCTGCAGATTTAGGAAGCTTTGTAATCGGGGAACATACCTATAAAAACTCCCGAGACGAACTACGAACCTCCACATTTTAAAGTCAGGTATATTTAGGGACATAATTTGAACACAGGGCATCAGACTGTAGGTTACTTTAACGAAAATTGTATTTAATTGCTTAAGGTAGAAGTTTTTTCATATGAATCCTTCTAAGAAACCGAAGTCTGACGATATTAGCGATCAAAGGTCAAACGGATAAGAAGTGAGTTCTTTCGTGTATGTAAAAAAAATATATAATAAATTCTTATAAATAAAATTAATCTATTCTTCCGGCTTTTTTACTATCTTATTCTTCATTTTATCTTTCCTATCGCAATTTCCTGAATGTTTCGAACTTGACAGGAGAAGCTCATTATTTAACATGCCTACATCCAACAATTCAAATTCGATGAACGAATTTGAATCATATTGCATAAGAATAAGATTCAATCTAAGTTATCGCATAAAACTTCTCTATTTAAGGTCCATGATTGATGAATTCAGAATCGCGATTAAAAAAAGCGATTTGAATAAATCCCTTTTGAAATCTAATGACGTTCAGTTCAACATTGTATAATTCATCTTATTCACAGAATGTCCGAGATGCGGAAATTATTTAGTGATTTTTCAAAATCAGTTTGTTCTTTCAATGACAATTGTTTTTTTTTTTTAATATTACATGATAAATAAACGCAGGACAGATCCTATTCAGCATAGAACAATTGTTAATGTTGACTTTAAAAAATCTTAAAATAATGTTCATAATACAAATTATTTTTTTAAAATATAGTCCTAAAAATTAAGACAAACAGATAAACCCACCAGCAAAATCTCACGGAAACCGAAAATTTTACTGAGAATATTTTTTAAAGAAGTTGCTTAAGAAATTCCTTTGCAATATTTATTTTTTCATGGTTGTGACAACAATTATGGCTATGCATTGTCATTTAGTTAGATTTTAATAAAGAAGATTTTGAACGCAGAACGAAAGGTTTGATTAATATATAGTGATAACCAAGAACTCTTATTAAAGAAAGAAATAAAAAAACATTTTTATATTAATTCATTTATTATAACTTATGAAAATAATAATCTTTAATTAATTATTGTAGGTACATTTTTTTTTCTATATCTTTTATCTTTTTTGCGTCCAATAAATCATTTTCGTATTGTATTGTATTAAAATAAATCATTTACATTCTGAATACGTGTTTTAGCCTTAAGGTAATTGATTGTTCGTCGATCCAGTCTCTCAGAGCTGATACTTTAGCGTATACGCCAGGGTAGTTGGGTCTCGCGCATCCTAAGCCCCAGGAAACAACACCCGCAAGTTTTCCATGGTGTACGAGAGGACCGCCGCTATCACCCTAAATCAAAAAGTAAAAATCTATAGCACTTTTATAACTTATATCCAACTTTATATACATAGTCTACCTTTTATTCCACAAAGCACAGCTAATAACATACAAGGCTTCTAGTAAATCAAGACAAAATGGACGCTGATAAGCAATACTGTGTCAAGCCACACGAACTTCATTTTTAGAAAATGGTGTCTAAAGATGTCAAGTCTATTCTAAATAAATTTATTTGAAGAAGCATGTATTCATCTTTCCATTTCTACATTGATCAAATATAGAATGAATTTAATTGGTATAATTAAAAGTCTTATCTGATAATAAGTTTTTTAAATATGATTGTTATACATAGCAAAATATGGAACACACACTTTAATATACAAAATATTAAATTAAGAAGCTTTTTTTCGTACATATTTAGTTTAGATGACTTGAAAATTTGTTATATAATGTTAAATATGTGACGCATTACCAGAATACATCAATATCTCTGGATTTGATTTATTGTGGGTTGACACATTATTGCTTATCAGCATTCAAATAAAATACACATTTTCAAAATATATCATGCATGGTGTTGATTTTGTTTAAATTCCAATAGCGTCTCACTTTTAGTGTTGTTGTATGAAATATTATTTTGTTTTTATTTTTTAAATTCGTCGTACTTTACATACGTTCGATAAAATAATTTGTTATTTTGTTGGAAAATTCGCTTTGTAACCGAAGAATTCGAATTTATAAAATAATTGTTATATTCTCTGATTTCTAGTGTGCAAGCTTTTATTTTATTAAATTTTGTTGAATTGGAAATACAGCAGAAAAAATTGATTCTGAATTTTATAACATTTTTTTTTGTAACTTTCAAATGTACGTTGACTTGTCTACTATTGTAATTCTCTGAATTCATTAAATAAAAAATAACTTTAAATTGGAAACTTTTACGAATGAATTGTAAAACCAAAGTTTTACAATTAAGTTGTCTCAATTATAAAATTAGGTTCCTTCTTCCATTTTTATTGTTTACCTGGCAGGCATCCTTGCCACCTCCCGGAGTGCCAGCGCACATCATTCTAGGCGTGATTTTGTAAAGAGGTGCATATGCTTTACCACAGGCTTCTTCGTTAACTTTAGGAATCAGTGCCATTTGTAACGTCTTTGGAAGGCCGCCTCCTTCCTACAATATCACATCATTTTTAACGTTTTTGAGTTTTCAATTTTGTTTAGCTTAAACGAAAATGATTCTTATACTAAAGACAATATTAATTAATTCAATACCACGATTTGTCCGAGTTTTTATGCTTAAGTTGCTTAAACTATTTTCATTAGAATTTTACTAAATAAATTCTATTTCGATTTCTGTATGAGTGAATTTTAACAAACAATGAAAACCAATACTGATTTATACATATACCAAATTTTCATTAATTGTCTTATTTAGCAGACAAATGTGGCGTTTTTTTAACCACAGATAAGAGTTAGATGTGAAAATTATCGATCAAATGATTGAAGTGAATCATTTTTTATAATGAAAAATAATATTCGAAAATTAGTTCCGGATAATGTTACCAAATAGGACAAGTTAAGAAAAATAGACTATACGTACATATACGTGCTTCCTAGTACTTAGAAAATTGATACTTCATAAACTCAAGATGATTTTAAATTAAAAAAAATTAGCTGATTTGATGACCGCCTGTTATAAAAATCTTTACTGATCGAAATAAAACTATTTTAAACGGATTTAAATCGCGTATATTAATTATTTTTATCATCCCGACGTTTCGAGCACTTTGCAGCGTTCGTGGTCACGGGTAGACTAAGGAAGTTCATGGACGTTACGTATCTTGCATGTTTCGTTTTCAAATACTCCAACCGGCGAATTTTATTTGATGTTTCCAGTCCGTACTGATTCACATATCGTTGTCTTAGATTTTCGCTATTATTATTCATTGCAGCGTTCGTGGTCACGGGTAGACTACCCGTGATCACGAACGCTGCAAAGTGCTCGAAACGTCGGGATGATAAAAATAATTAATATACGCGATTTAAATCCGTTTAAAATAGTTTTATTTCAATGAATAATAATCGCGAAAATTTAAGACAACGATATCTTTACTGATCACTTTGAATTGTGTATTGAAATAAATAAATTGTAAGACACACTATACATAATCCTTAAGAAGTTATCGATGATACAAATACTTAAACTGATTTCTGGAAATAAAATGTTATGCAAATAAATAAATTGCACTCACCCTGATATTACCCCATCCAGTTACAACAGTGAGATCCCCATCATCAATTTCCTCTCCACCATCAAACATTTCAATGGGAGCGATGCTAGGGCTAAATTCAAGAGGTTCAGATAACCATATTAAGGCAACGTCACTGTCCATTTTGTTGTAAGTGAAGCCCGGATTCCATACTAAGTCGCCAACTTGATAAAGTTTACCACCGTTGGTACTAGATGATGAGCCAGCGCGAATTTTTAAATTGTTTGGTGATGACCTGAAATTTAATAAGAAGATAAATGTTTCAGTTGACCTGTTTTTCATTTTTGGATGCTGATAAGCAATAATGTGTCACCCAACAAAACGTTGAATTCGGAGATAATGATGTATTCTGATAGTGCATCAATTATTTAACATCACTCAAAAAAATTTCAAGTCATCTATAGTCAATAAATACGGAAAAAAGTTGTTTAAATATTTCTTTTGAATATCGAAGAGCGTGCTATATTTTGCAATGTAAAATAATCATCACCTATTAAAAAAACTTATTTTAATTCCCTATATATTTTATTAAAATAGAAAAAAAAGATAAGATATTTACGTCTTCAAACAGATTTGTTAAGAATTGGTTTGACATCTGTAGACGCCATTTTCTCAAAATGAAGTCCGTGTGGTTTGACACATTATTGCTTATCAGCGTCCATTTGCCTTGTATGTTATTAGCTGTGCTTTGTGGAATAAAAGGTAGACTATGTATATAAAGTTGGATATAAGTTATATCCATTTCAAATTTCACTAAAATCCGTTGGGGCTTTTTAGCATGACAAAGCGATGAAACTCATTTACAAATTATTGTATTAAGAACTGGGTGATTGAACGTAGCTTGGTATTTTCTTTACCTAGCTAGATCGATTTATTGCTCCTGATACTAAGCATGCAAAATTTTGTGAAAATCGTTTGAGCCGTTTTCGACTTTCAGATTATGTATATACAGAGTTGCTCGTTGAAATATATTAGTTTGACGTCGAATTAAAATTCTTTCAAAAACTAAAAGATAAAACTATTAAGAGGGAATATCTACCCATCAGTCACAAAATATAAAATATTTTATATTTCGGCAATTTCGTTCGTTATTTTATTTTTAGCGTTATCTTTGAAAGACATCCTAACATAATTTTATCTTGTAAAATAAAATTATTATTTAGAATATTAATTCAAATTAATACTATACTTATAGTACCTAATAAATACTTAAAATACATCGTTGCTATTTCATTTCAAAATCATGATATTTTTATTCAAATTAGGAATTTACATTCTCTGTTTGAACAATATGCAAATGAATTACGGTTTTCGAAATGTTAAACCTCAAACTTGAAAAGAGATCGCGAAAACATTTCAGCGGCACTTATTTCTTTTAAACAAAGTAAAGTTCGGTCACAAATATCATAGTGACCTCTAACAAACATAGCATTTTGATCGTTTTCTGGGATCCGATAAAATAGATGGATATAAAATGAACGCTGATAAGCAATACTGTGTCAAGCCACACAGACTTCATTTTGAGAAAATGGCGTCAAAAGATGTCAAACCTATTCTTAACATATATGTGTGAAGAAGTATATATCCATCTTATCTTTTATTTTTGATAAAAGGTATAATTAATCAAATTCAGACTAATATATTTAATATATTATCTAATAAAAAGTTTTTGAAATATTTGAAGTTATTGTATAAATTGCAAAATATGCAACGCACTTGAAATTCGAACCAAATAATTAAAAAACTTTTTTCAGTACTTATTTAGTTTATATGACTTCAATTTTTTAAACAATGTAAAACAGGTGATGCAGTGTCAAAATTCATCAACATCTCCGAATATTACTTTATGTGGGTTGACACATTATTGCTTCTCAGCATCAAAATATTCTACACCTCTCGATATAGGAACTATTACGTCAACATTTCTACTAATACATCTTTTACCTTCAATTTAAAAATGCCAGTTTGTAACAAAAAATGCCACTAAGTCTCAGTTCGTTTTTTTCTTCAGTCCTTACCCAATTAAACAATGTGCTGCTGTCAATATGAGATCATAGTCAATGATTGAACCGCCACAAGAGTGCCTTCCTCTATTTAATATGGAAACTTGATAAGGAACTGCTGTGATGTCGACATCTTCACCACCAACAATCCTTGTTTCTTCAAGTAATGGCTTTGACACTAAAAAATGCATATTTGCAAATAAAAATTAAACAGTTATTATTTATAGAATTTCGTCACCAAATTATCCTAACGAAACTATTATTAAGCCAATTTGGCTGTAATATAAAGGGCTGTATTGTGAAGCTTAAATGGGTAAATTAGAATTTTTACAGACTATATTCAATTATAGATGTCCTAACAAATAATAAAAACTGATTGTACTTGATGCGCGAATGTAACAGTTTCTATAAATTTAAATTCCAAAAATAAATACAGTCTTTCTTTGATGAAAATAATAAATAAATCACTGCACCTTACCGGCATAACCGATACAAATGATGAATATGAAAAATTTAAACATTATGAGTTACAAGACGCACTGGCCCTAACTCCCATAGACGAATCCTAATTTATACCTGAGATTTACAAATATAAGTTTATTAGGTCAACACAATTATCAAATGGCTGATAATAATGGACCTTCACACCAATTCAAATATAAAGATTATATCAAAGATAAGCCGATATTTATAATTATTTTATTTGTAAGTGCGATAACTATTAAATAAAAGAGTTCGTTGCTACTACATTGATAAGCGCGGCAATGATTTCAGTCTCTTACCCGATTGTGTAGTGAAAGTGAGTAATGGGTTTACATTCAAAATTTACTTTAAGAAGTAGGCTTAAAATCTTAAATCGTAAATTTGCAAATCAAAATTAAATATAAAGCTACCATTATAGGCTTTTTATGTATCAATTTTTTTGATGTCTTAGGTAGATTATTATTACATCATATCTAATAGAAAAATTGTGATCTTTGCTTAACGTAGGAGCAGTAGTCGGGAGTCAATTTTTTCCTTTATAATTTTTTTCAATACTATTCAATAAGCCTAAATAAAATATTACGGTGTTTTATTTCTCGCAATTTTGCCTGACGAAGAAGGGTAATATTTCTCTAGCGTATATAATTATGTATGTATGTCTAATTCTTTAGCACGCTCTACACCCTAAACTGTTTCAAGGATTGCACTATATGGCATTAAATTTTTCACACTTGTGGAAGTGGCGTAGGGTATATTATTTAAATTTTTGTTCAATTACAAAACTTCTTTTATCGATGGTATGTTACATAATATTTGTAACACTCTTTTGGGCAGTCGGATTTTAATTTTTTATATTGTCTAAACAGGGAGTCTTGTAAGATGTTTTAATAGGGCCATAATCTCGTTTTACGCAATGGTCTGACTAGATTCCTATTCTAAAATAATATACTACACAATTTCCATTAGCATTTAATATTATTTAAAATTAAATAAAAAATATTTGACGTTCTTAATTCTTATCCTTACTTCCTTAATAATGTTATAAACGCAAAAATTTGTATGAATGTATGTATGTACTCCACTTACTAATACTAACTCTGTCTATCTGTAAACCGCAGAACTAATATTGATGAATTTGAACAGTATAAAGATAGATAGGATTTTAGAGAAGAAAATAAACTACTTGAAGTAATAATACCGCGCAGATGAAGTCGCGAACACTAGCTACTAATATATATCTAATATGAAATTACATTCGAAATAAAAATCAAAGCAGGATGATTAAAAAATTCCATAAAAATGCCATAGTTATTTCATCAAAATGATAATTAAGTGGATCAAGGTGTATGACAATTGTTTTACGCAATCGATGTCAGTTAATTGTTTGCCCTTGTAATTAAAAACGTGTTTCGTTTTCCATCACGTGAATGATATCTACTCACAAGAAAATTCGTATGTCTACTACTATTATAGATTTACGTTAATTTAGTGCGAATTTTTAAACTGCTTAATACCGCCAACGGCTCACTAAAATGTGACTTGTCTGAGACTAGAGAACGCCATTTCGTCTGATCCTGTGCCACACTTCGCCAGTTTTAAATTTTAAGTTCCATGAAATCTTATGCGTCACTCCAGCGGTACTTAGGACAACCAGTAGGCCGTCGCCAGTAGGTTTGCTTAAGAACAAGGAAAAGTTCTTAGCCTCAAGCTCGTCACCTATTCTTTGTAAATGGCCAAGCCATCGGAATCTGTTTTCTTTACATTCCCCCTTGATTTTCAGGTCTTCGAGCTTAGCATTTCTTTAAACATTCCAGGTGCCAGGTACTTTTCCTAGTCCAAACATCTTTCCGAGATTTTTTTTCTCCAGCAATTTGTTAGAGACTGCAACTGACTGTAGCGCTATTGCGTTTATTTATTTATAATTTGTTCTCCACCTTCATTGTCAGAGTCCAGATTTCGCACCTATATAACAGTAGGGGTCGTATGACTGATGAATGACATGACAGAATATCTTCATATGAAAAGCTACACAGATATCCAAGCATTAAAGAATACCAGCATGTTGGACATGATATTAAAAAATGTGTCCCTAACTAAAACATCTACGCTGTACTAAAACAGATTATAACCCGAGCAGAAAAAATTACATCCGAATCCATTCACAACACCTTCGATAGCATTTTTCTCCACAAGGTGTAAAGATTGAGACTTTTAAGCAGGAACACTAAAAAATAAATCAGAATGTATAAGACAGTTTAATATAAAATAGCTGGCGAACGAGTAGACCGGATTATGACTCATTTCCAGACAGAACAGACGCTGCAAATTCGTTGCCAGCTTAAAAAGGAATAAGGGCTGAAAGGAGAGAGAAAGCAAGAAAAGGACTAGCTTCCGTCTCTTTCAATTACGAAACATAATAACATATATTACCTTCTTCATGTCTATCTTCTGAGAAAGGCACTGTCTCGGTCGAGCCAGCGCGTATACGAGGTGTAGTCAATAGCCTATAGCTAGATTTGATCATAATAATAATTTAAATCACACAACTCTAAAATGACATGGTTTTAAGTAGTATATCTATATTATACATGGTGTTTCCGAGAAATGTTGGATCTTGTAGGCTTGCATATTGTAAGGAAGCG